>CM035421.1:130593780-130596280 GCA_020310875.1 Ceratopteris richardii | reverse complement strand
TCCTTATATGAAGTGGATGATAAATATTCTCTGCATATATCAAACAATGAGGATAATAAATACACAATAACTAAAAAGAATGCTTTAAGATAACTTTATTGATATATAATCAATAAATGAGTTATAATATGAATAAAATAATTATAATATTACACAATATACCTGGTAAAATCCAAAAAGGCCTAGCATGTTGTTTCTCCATAACATTAGATAGCTTATCTGATGTTTGAAAAGAGCTTTGCTCATGTAGAGTACTCGTTTCATCCTCAAAATGGCCAATAAGCTTTCCAATACCATCATCACTTATGAAATGTTTCTTTTTGTTAACATCTATAATAAAAAGAAATCCAAAAGATATATATGAATAATCAATACAACATACAGACATGTCAATATTTATTTTCTCAATTAATTTCTCTTTATGATAAAAATCTATCTGTTAATTTCTCTTTCTAAACACTTATACTTAATTTCTCTATGCATCTACTTCAAACAATAAGCTTTCGATTTTAAAAGCCGCACAGTTCAATATTTGCATCTTAACCGTACATTTCGAAATTGTATTTAATCAAATGCACCATAATTTTAAAAACAATATGTTTCAGATTTTTTCAAACAAAAGAGTCATAAATCATGCATATCAATTTAAAAATTATAACAGATGAATTTATGCATCATTGACAATAATTTTTAAATTACTCGAATAGACAAGAGATATACTTTGAAAATTATGGTATTATTACATCACATGGAATCAATATTTTCTCAAGCTGCTTTTCCTTCTCATACATTTGAAGTACCTGCAATATCTTCATCCATTGTAACAATATGTTCATCGGTTTCTATATCATCCTGATTACTTTCTGATTCTTCTCCACTAGGTTGTACATCAATCTCTGCATCAACATTCTCGAACACATTTGTATTATCTGTATCTTGATTATTGATATCACACCATTGATGCAAAGAAGGGTCATTCTCAAAAACTGAAGAGCAAATTGATTCTAATTGTTTTTCTTCAACGTCTAAACATATACCAAAACATTTGCGTTTTTTAGATAAACTTCTTTGAAGAACGACTCCTTGACAATACAACTCTATAACATAGTTGTCTTCACGAGCAAAACTGTTTATGAAATCATCAATGGATTTTTTTTCTATGAATTCGTCCAGATCTTTGTGAGCAAAAATATTTAGATTTGCTTGATATATTCTATCAATCATCCGATAATTATCCTTTTTGCTAATATACATAAGCACTATTGCAAAATCCATCTCTCCTTTGATTGAAGGATTACTACTCTGAGTGGATCCAATTTTGAAAGTCATTTTTGTAGCTGTATGTTGAACTCCTTCCACAAGCATATGGACATAAAGGAAATCAATAAAAGATACTAGAACATATTCTGTCTCGGAGTTCATCCCGTTGAGTGCAAAAATCAATCTGGAGAAGAACGTTGCTGAAATGCATTCCCGACTATGTAAACTGTATAGTTCTGAATCAAACCTAAAGAAAACAATATTGAATGGAAGAACTTGCTCTGCACAACAACTTTCCACCTTGTTCAAATCGAAACCGAATCCATAGATTGACCATGGAATAACATTTGCTGTGGTCTTTATTCCCATTGCAACTCTATACAAATGACTCAACAAAGTTATGACAGCCTTTGGTAAAGGAGGAAACTTCTTTGCCCTATTTAATGAGTCTTTCACAAATGTTTCACTATAACTTTTAATTTTTTCATATTGTATGTCTGTCACATATTGTATTTCTCACAGAGCTTTTCCCAAGTCAAAACCTTTGTTGTTAAATCAATAAAAAATGCAATTATAGCATTTTTCAAGACACAATCTGTCTTTAATCTCCATTCCATTTATTCCATGTCAACCATGTGCTTCAATGATTTTGCCTTTTTTAACAAAATTTTCTTTTCTAAAATTGCCTTTTGAAGTTCTAAAATTTCTTTATTGTCTAAACCTGCAATGCATCTGAATATGTTGGACCTAATATAACTGTCCCTGGTGCCTGCTTCAATTGACCACCTTTCATTGGTACCATCTTTGCGGATGTCGATATAACATCTTTTGTTGAATCTCTTTTGTTATTTGGCACTTCGCCCTTTGTATTAAGCAGTGCCCCTTGACTATACAAACGCATTTTTGATATCCAATTCTTCCATTCCTCATCATTACATAAAAGAAGATGTAAATCATTCTTTATAAAACCTTTTTGTAAAGTTTGCTCTGTAGTCTCTACAAAATTCTGCAAAAAAAACATATATAGTTTAAATAAATACAAGTTTTAAAAAATAATAATATATAGTAACTAAAACATAAAAAATACAAAGAATATAAACATACCTGCCATGATATGAATTCTCGTTTACTCTGATTAACACCTGGAGGATGTTTGGATGGACATCCATTGGCTTTCCATTGAGATCTAGCTTGTAAAAGTTGATCCACAAATGGTTCCTTCTGCAATGACTTTACCACC
>CM035421.1:130573780-130581280 GCA_020310875.1 Ceratopteris richardii | reverse complement strand
AGGCCTCACAATCACCCAGTGGAGTGCGATCGAGAGGCCCCAGGTACGTATGATCTCGTGACTATTTTGCGGGAAACAGTTGGTACCACATGACATCATGAGGGCAGAGCTAGCTGCACCACCCATGGTAGTAGATGCACTATTCCAGACTATATCCTTTATTCAGAGGATGAGGGATCTCCCTGCAGACAGACTCACACACAGAGAGCTTTTGAGGCATCTATACAGAGTCAGGATATGAGAGAGCTTGGTATACTCAGGTTAGAGTATGGTTTGATAGTCATGGGCTTGATATGGACAGATTGCTGCCTTTTCAGTACGACCCAGACTCACCTCACATCCGCACACACGAGGATATCAACATCACGAGGAATCATTCGGTCAAGATTATTTGGATAAGGTGTTTTTTGGGGCTCATGATCAGTCACAACAACAGTCTCCAAAAGCTCATATGAATCAAGGACAAAAGTGACTTTAAAATTCCATATGATGCATGTTATACCAACGAGTTTACCTTCCATGAAGGATGGTGGTTGTCACTACAAAGTTAGAATGACAAGCATTACTACTTCTCTTATCTATGCTCCACCTATTCCGTTTAATGAACCACCTTTATTCCTAGTTGTAGGTGGTGACATACCACTTGCCATCTTCTCTCTTTTGTTGTTGAAACATGTGCAACCTCTACATTTTTGCTTCTCTACCACTCAAACCCTCTTTAGATCTGCTACCATGTAAGAAAATAATAGCATAGTAGAATAGACCAATAGATAGAGTTCAAAGAAAAATGTAGACAAAGATAGATAGAGATTGAGAGATAGAGAACTCAAATTCTCATGGACATGGTAACTATATTCCCTAGTTTCACATTTTGTAGCCCTGTCACAAAGTCACAACTTTATTCCTCCATTGATAGCCCACTTTATACGACCTCCACAGCCCACAACTCTGTGAACATCACGAAATGCAAGCCGCAGCGCATTCTTGCTTTGCGAATTTCTATCATGAGCATAACAAATGTCATCGACAACATCAGCAACAACAAAGTTTTCAATTGGACCAGTAGCACATCATGAGTGCTACTGAAGAAGAAGAAGATAAGGTGCATGCAGGCGAGCAACCCTATGTCAAACCACCACCACCACACTGCCATGAAAGCAAACTCAGTTTGCCTAATAATCAGAAGAAGGCAAAATTGCAAGGATATACTTGCACGGGTATGAGAAGGAAGGATCGCTCATTGAAGAGTCATATTCTTTGGCAGAGGCATTGGAGATCTTTCCATCAATGAAGCCAAGTTTCCTACGTTGTGGTTTGAGTGAAACAACTTTTCCTTATTTCAACAATCAGTCCAAATCTAAATTGATAATAGCCTGATATTAGTTTTTCTTCAATGATTAGTTTCAAGCCCCTTTTTATCATACATTTTTTTTCTTCAATGATTAGTACACACACCTCTCTCTCTCTCTCTCTCTCTCTCTCTCTCTCTCTCTCTCTCTCTCTCTCTCTCTCTCTCTCTCTCTCTCTCTCTCTCTCTCTCTCTCTCTCTCTCTCTCTCTCTCTCTCTCTCTCTCTTTCTATATAGCAGTACACACACACCTCTCTCTCTCTCTCTCTCTCTCTCTCTCTCTCTCTCTCTCTCTCTCTCTCTCTCTCTCTCTCTCTCTCTCTCTCTCTCTCTCTCTCTCTCTCTCTCTCTCTCTCTCTCTCTCTCTCTCTCTCTCTCTCTCTCTCTCTCTCTCTCTCTCTCTCTCTCTCTCTCTCTCTCTCCTCTCTCTCTCCCTCCTCCCTCCCCCTCCCCCTCCCCCTCCCCCTCCCCCTCCCCCTCCCTCTCTCTCTCTCTCTCTCTCTCTCTCTCTCTCTCTCTCTCTCTCTCTCTCTCTCTCTCTCTCTCTCTCTCTCTCTCTCTCTCTCTCTCTCTCTCTCTCTCTCTCTCTCTCTCTCTCTCTCTCTCTCTCTCTCTCTCTCTCTCTCTCTCTCTGTCCCTCCCTCTCTCTCCCTCTCTCTCTCTCTCTCTCTCTCTCTCTCTCTCTCTCTCTCTCTCTCTCTCTCTCTCTCTCTCTCTCTCTCTCTCTCTCTCTCTCTCTCTCTCTCTCTCTCTCTCTCCCTCCCTCCCTCCCTCCCTCCCTCCCTCCCTCCCTCCCTCCCTCCCTCCCTCCCTCCCCCCCCCCCCCCTCCCTCTCTCTCTCTCTCTCTCTCTCTCTCTCTCTCTCTCTCTCTCTCTCTCTCTCTCTCTCTCTCTCTCTCTCTCTCTCTCTCTCTCTCTCTCTCTCTCTCTCTCTCGTGCAGGCAGATTTAAAGTACCTGTGATGCTCTGTCGCCGACGTTCTCCTGCTACTCAGACAATACAAGTTAATACAAGTTAATAGAGAGTTGGTGAAGCATATATAGTATAAGCTTTGATGTCTTATGGAGAGCTAAAATTAGCTAAGACTTACGAACTTTGCTCCAATTACTGTATATTCCAATACTTATGATCTTTGCTCTTGCATTCATAAGTAACATTAATGATAACATATAGGCTTATGAAACCTCTCCTAATCATTGTGATGGAGGTAAATGTATTTTTTTTACTTATGAATATGATTACATTGAAGCATTAGATAATATTCCTAAAAGGTGGATGCCAAATCAAGTGGATGCCACCAACTTCTAGTCATCGCTAATATAACAATGAGGCTTCATCAAGCTCCAAGATTTTCAAAGGGAGGAAATAAATCGTGATGCTTTTGGGATCATAGCTACAAGACATGTTGATATATTCAATGTCCTTTAGTGATGTTTTTTCTACTAATTATCAATCTATCTTTATTGATGGTTTGTTAATTAAGTATAATTCTCTTTCAAAACTGTCTACAAAAGCTATTGGTAATCTCAATATGGCTGACAAATTCTTCATTGCAAAAGATAGTAAGGGGTTGAGGGACAATGATGTCGATTCAAACATTGTTGGTAAACTTGTTATGGCGAGGGAATTCTATGTTTCAATAGACACTAAGGGAATGAACGACAATGTTTATATTGCTATAGACAATGAAGGGTTGACCCAATCACGCGATGTTGCAACCAATTAGACTGAAGATGTCCAAATACTCCCTAAACCACAAAAGGGAAAAAAGAGAAAGAGTGAAGTTTCTTTAGAGATGCCTACTAGGTTTATGGAAATTTAATGCCATCCACCTCATGACATATCATGTGTCATCAATAAGGATTTTAAAACTTCAGAGCTTATATCGCCACTTCTAGAAGAACCAAGGGTACTAATTTTATTTTTTTTTGAGGAGATATAGGTTCAATACCAAGCCACTTCTAAGCTCGGATATGGAGCAATTTGATGTTTTCATATGGAGTTACTAATTGACTAAGAAAGTCCACCATTCCATAGGTCTCCCATTACCAAACTTCCATTAAATGCTCAACAATATTTGGACTTTCAATCATTGTCATGCATGGTGCCAAAGAAAGTTTGAAAATTACCTAATCACATTCCAAAATGCATGGCTCGAATATGGTCGTAATACTACATCGATCATTGATCACACTCTTTTACAATACCAGGTGATGTTTTTATTGTCCAACCTAAACCCATGCCCTAAGAAAATCAATCCTGCCTAAGTGAAATGTTTTCATGCAGGCCACAAGCTTGCTAATGTTCTCCATATCATTTCCAATGTGTAGAGGTTATTTCAGTTTAGGTTCTTTTGATTCAAGCCACTCGAGACATATATCATGGAATTTCGAATAAAGTAATCATAGAAAAATATTGTAATTAAAAGTGTGTTGTTCATACACAACTATTCACTATAAATACCAAAGAACATTATTTTGAGTCAAAGTGTTTATTTTTTATCGTACCTCCTACTAGCTTATAGTTTAGAGTTTTTAGATTAATATTTCTTAATTGTTTGCTGAAATGAGTACTTATTAGCGTATAGTTTCTATTTATTATCTCAAGTTACGAGTTATTAACAAAAGTGAATAGTTATAAGAAAAATTTAATAGTTACTATCCAAATTTTACATTCGTAAGTTGAAAACATAAATTAGCTATTGCATACCTGCCTATAGCTCAACAGTGTTAGAAGAGACAGACCGATGACACAAGAACATAGCGGTACATGTGCTTATAGAAAATGAAGTGCATAGTTTTGTGGTGATGTGGAATATTTATGTGCACCATTGCTTAACTAACAAGATGCATGCCAATAGTGAGTATGTAAGATCTCCACCGTGGTTACATATTGGTAGGCTTTAATAAATTTATTCTGAAGATGGCAAAGAAAATAGATATTTACTTTTCATTAACTACAGCTAGCTATTAAAAATTAATAATGGACAATTCAAGTTACTAGTTGATAACATTAGCCGATTAATATTGATAAGATTAGCCGATTAATATTATTCGCTAACTAACAATAAATGAAAAAAAGTGATAAAACGTATGAATGACAAAGATATTTTAGCATATTCGTTTATCTATGTAGAAAAGAAAGACGTTTTTGTAGTTGTAACATACTCCCAAGGCATACTATTGTAAATTGATTCATACATACCAACAAATATTGTGTGTATTCCATCAACGATACGTTGTAGTTTCTCCCTTCAATAACGTAAATGCATAATTATCCTTTATTTCATAGAAAAGGCCTTACGTGTGATCTGTTTTCATATAGATAATGTTTCTCCATGCATCCACCATACTTAAGTTGCCATCTATTCATCACGAACAAGGAAGACATGAGTTAGAGCTTTTTTTATCACCTTCATATATGAATGTATTATTGTTGGATTCTGGATCTTCATCTTCAAAGGCCAAAAGGGACAAGGTTATGGTACTCTCAATTAGTCCCAATTAGCAACATATGCTTAGGACATCTTTCCTAGCTACCTTAGATTCAATGATAGCAAGAACATCTGCATTATCAAACATCAATACTATAATCATCCATCTTCAAAATAACCAAATTTAAAATGGATATAGCCAATTTCTAGTATTCCCTAAGAATCCAAACTTTTCTTGCTCTTTCCTTCATCCAACTTAACCTCCTATAAAATACACATGATATCTCGAATAGTTGAAGAGTAAACAATAGCCATACAAATAATGAGCAACATTAATAGCACACTTATATTGTGCTCCATGTACCCTTTTTTGTTCCTCATCAAAACCCTTTTGAAAATTGCACCTACACGATCATGTTCATCCCTGCAATTTCTAGGCTCAAAAGTTCCATTTCATGCACAAAAATAGACAACTTAATAAGGATAATATTTTCATTAGTATCAGAATCTTTTGCAAAACATCTATGTTATCTAGTTCCACACTTTAAACATAGACCCATGATGCACTTGTATGGGGAAAAATAGCCTTATTTTCTCAGGGGTGTAGCTTTGCCTCTAAAGTATTGTTGATTATTCTAAATGTTGAGGTAGATGCATTGGATTTAATGTATGAATCTCTTAACATGTGATACATGAGAATTCATATACAGCATCATGGAGGAGGCCCGTTAATGATGCATTTCAATGATGTCATCTTTAAGGAATGTGATTTGCACATGGTAAATACAACAACATGTAAACGTATGCTTAAGATATCATATAAGTTGGGAGACTCAAACATTCATAGTTGAACTTTGATATGAGGATGAAATAATCGGAAACAAATGTATAGTTCCCCATACACAAGAAATAATGAACTTTAACAACCGGCATATTAGCTAATACATCTTAGCTAAAGTGGGATAAGCTAATAGTTGTTAGTGATTAATACAAATCACATAGCTAATATTTTATAGCTAATATTTTATAGCTAATAGATTAGTGCATAGCTAATATATTGTGGAAACACCTCTAGGATCAAGAAACATCTTAATGGATTAGATTTGAGGACATTGATGCAACTAGGAGAGTGGACCCTAGGTACGGTTTTGCCTAACTCATCTTCGATGGATCCTTTCCAACATATGATTATGCCCACGTATTGTGCTCCAAAAAGAGAAGGAGAGAAAGAAAACAACTTGATGACTCCTCTCCTTAGCATGGCTACCAAGCTTGGGCTACTTTGAAGCAAACTTGAGCATGAAAAGAAAAAGGGAAAGGAGAGAATTAGTATTCAATGGCTATAAAAGATTGTCTATTCAAAGAGAGCATTAAAGAAAAAGCTCCAGATCGTTGTCATTTTAATCTCCTAATGTAGGCTCATTGGGATTCAAGGAATTCCCAGATATGAGGTACTTTGATTGAAAAGAGGCCATATAAGTCACTATATAGTCGTGTAATTTGAAGAGATAGAGATCTTATACTTTCAGGGTTTCCTAAGGATGTGATATTGCTTGTTCTTATCTCAAATAATATTTTAGAGATCCCTTAGCTAGAAATCTTCCACATGGCTTACAGTAATTGACTTTCACACTTTCCTTTGGAGAAGTGGAAACTTGGGCATGGTTTATCTAACTTTGTGGTTTGCAACCATGTTTAGGGATTCAAACTTTTCATAATTATAATGTGCCATAAAATTGCTTTTGAGGCACTAGTTGCAATTTCTTTTTTCTCAGAGACTCAAGTATATCTCGGTTGAGTAAAAAGAAATCTTCATGCTAGGGATATTTATTTGGTATATGTTCCTACACAAGATGATATGCCAGACATATGCACTAGGGTTCTTCCATCGGAAATGTTTGAGTCTTTTTGCAAAACTTTAGGCTCATGACCTTGTGAGGGCTGATCTTTCACTCCTCGTGTGTTCACATCATTTGCTGCATGGGGGTTTGTTACACTTACGTCTCCCTTGAGTGGCTTTGGTGTGAACCGTTTCCCTATACATGGGTTTTTACTCTAAACTTGGCTAGAGTTTTTTCTTCCTCGTGTAACCACATATACATGATATACTCATATGTGGTGGCACTTTGTACTTAGGGATTCACTTATAGCTCTCGCTTCACTCATTCTCATACTACTTATCATGGATTTATATAGAGCTCTTCCGGCCATCAACTTTTCTTAGTGTAGCGACTATATGTTATCCCTTCTTGCATTTAATCATTTTTTTCTAGTGGATGTATACTCACATTGTCTTCACCTTATGATTAATGCCACTTGGATATGAATTTACTATAAAAAATTGTTTGGCTCTTGGTTGGCACTTTCATCTTCTTGTTTTCTTGTAAATCCATGCTCCAACTTAAATGCATGATCTAAGTTGGAGCTTCAATACAAAGACTATTTGTAACCTTCATAGGGTTAATATTATGACATAGGTTCAATAATTTATTCTTGTGATTGTCATTTTCATTGGAATTAGTGTATGGTCCGTTCTTAGTTATGGCTTTATGGTTCCACGATCCATTGTATAAGGGAGAGCTTACCACAATTTTGAAATGATATAAGATTAAGAAGTGTTCCAGTGGATCCTTGATGCTAACATGTTACGTTTGGATCATTGTTTATCTCTAGATTGCATGTACTTGGTCACACATGACTCGTGATAGCTTGGACCGAT
>CM035421.1:130521280-130556280 GCA_020310875.1 Ceratopteris richardii | reverse complement strand
ATGCACATACATACACACACATGCATACATACAAATACTTAATGCATACACACATACATATGTACACGTATATATACTGATTTCTAACCGTTTTGTTTTATATGTTAGGTATTATGGATCCTAGTAGAGAGAGGAAGGCGAAACTCTCATAAAAAGTCTTATGAGAGCAAGAGTTCCGTCTGATACTCTAAGGGCCATCATGTGTGATTACTCAGTGATGTCTGATGAGGAGCTAGACTGTACGATCCAAATGCTTACCCAGTGATCAGAGGAGGGCTCTTCTGCGGCTCCACATGCAGGAAGACAGCTATCTGCTCATAGGTATGTTTTTTTGTCATAAACTTTTTTAATGGTATTATAACACATATTTTTATTTATTTTTATCTATCTATTTCCAGGACACCTATACCACCTCCAGATCGTGATAGCAGAGCAGAGTTGCCTATGAGGACATGCATAGGCACCTTAGGACTAGAGTGCGATATAGAGCCAAAGGGGAACATTGTGTACATACGGAATGGATTGGAGTTCAAGAGAAGAATGCGGGCACTATGCGACTCTTACCTGCGCCTTGTCCACTTACCGTGGAAGTAAGTAAAAATTTTACATATAAATTGAAATAAATATCTTATGTTTTATTTACATTATTTTTTTTATTTTTGTAGTGAGCATGATGAGAGGGATAAAAAATACGTACTTAGTTCACTTGAGACAGAATTTGGGACAGAATGGTCACTTAAGTGGTGTCTAAAAGAGATGCGGACACTTATGGCTCATTGTCGTGATAATGCACGGTATGTACTGCTTTTATGTATATATATGTGGATATGAGTATGTGTGTTTATGCATGTATGTATGTATATGAGAGAGAGAGAGAGAAAAGAGTGAGACTAGAGGTACAAATACACGCATACACACACATATACATCATACATGCACATTTACACACATATACACATACATGCACATTTATACATACACATACATGCACATTTTTACACACACATACACATGCATGCAATTACACACATATAATGAATACACATAGACACATACACATACTCACATACACATACTCACATACACGTACACATACTCACATACACATGCATAATCATATGTACACACACATAGACTCATATAATCATATTTACATGCATATATACACACACACAACACATGCATATGCACTATAGATACACATACATACACAACACATGCATATGCATAAATAAAATAAATAAATCCTATTTCAAAAATCCTAAATTGAAAACACTAATTTTGATATTAGGGTTTTAAAACCCCTAATTTAAAAACTCTAATTCAACCTTTTAGCCATATGTTTGAAGCATATGTACACATTGCATCTATTCCAATGACATCCTACTAGAGAGATGTCTCTCCTCCCAACCTTATGCCTCTATATATAGCTACTCGAATCAACGAGGATCATAATATATATAAAAATATATACACATCATGTAGATACACATACATAACTATAAAATGGTGTAGATATATTATGCATCACACATACATGCCTAAATGCACACATAAATATATATATATGTACATGCATACATATTTACATGTACACATTTACACATAGACATATATACATATATACATGTACACATCACATATACATGCCTACATGCACACATAAACATATATATACATGCATACATATTTACATGTACATATTTGCACATAGAATACATATATACATGTACACAATTATAAACACTTGCATATATTACATGAATACATGAATATTTTACATAAATGCATATGCATATATACACATATGCATATTTAACACATGTATACATATATCACACACATGCAAACACATACATATACATGAAATACATATATATCCATACTAACATATGTATACATATAATACACATGAATACACACACATGCATACATACATGATAAAAATTTGCTCCTCAAAGATAAAGCTATATATAAAATAATTAGGCATACCCCCGAGCTTCATGTTCTAACTTAAAAGAACATGATTTCATCTCTCTAGTAGGATTCATCATTATTCAAGTTAATAAAAAAACCTATTATCTGATATCCATTCAGAAGCTTCAAGTTATTGATCGATAACTAGAGTAGAATTTACTATCTAATCTGCTCATATGTTTTCATTATTGCCATCATTTTGTTAAGACATCAATATAGTCTCATCTTCATTATCCTTATTGATTGCATTTATTTCTTCTATTGTTAAATCTATGTTCTCATGAATCACATCATCTATTGATGTATTAATATCTATTTCTAGTAATTCCTCTTCCTCATCAATAGAATCAGCATGTAGAGAATTATCCTCTCCATCAAAAAGATTAGTATCATTATCATGTATAATGATTCTAATTTCTATTTCAGATGTTGATGTATCAGTATCTGATGCTGAATTATCAAGAGGACTTTCTTCGATCTCTCTAACAATAAACTGTTCAAACAATGACCTACCTCTAGGTTGCACATGAATGACTTGCAACCAAGGATTAGCATCTGGGTCTTTATAAAAAAATGCTTGTTCAATATGCCTAGGAAGAATATATGGTTCTTTAGTAGATCGCATTACCTTGAAAGAATCAATTGCCCAAAACCCAGATAATTCCTTTCTTAATGTGGAATTACTACCTTTATACTCGGTTCGAAACCAGTCAACCTTCAAAATGACCTATCAAAATATATAACAACAAAAACCCATTATTAGGTGCTTAAAAAAATAACTAACTCTATCATAAAAAAATAAACTTTTTTCTACCTGTTTGAATGTACGAAATGAAATTTCGTAGATACCAACAATAGCTCCTATGTAACCAAGTTCGCCATCTATAAGGTTCGTGTCTTTTGAGCTAGCACATGATAGTTGCTTGAAAGAAGCAACAATACTAGAATCCTCTGTTTTACGTAAAGAATCAATGGCTTTGATTCTAATATGTTGTCCAAAAGCCCAGATATTAGTGAACATTCAAGCTTGCAAAATAATTCAATTAGTAAATAGAAACTGACATAGCTTGCAAAATAATTCAATTAGTAAATAGAAACTGACATACATATATGAAAAAAATAAAATATTATTTTAATAAAATTATCTTTTGTTCACAATCTATCATTAACTCTCTTTGCTCATCTGAGATTTCTTCATTATTTGCATTGGCGCGTTGCAAACTACTACATAGCCAATCCGTGAAAGAAGATATATTTGTAATCTCATTATTATCGAGATTACATCTATATCTTTTGTTTTTTCGCCTTTTACTTCGGAGATTTTGAAGAACAAATGATCTATAATTGCAGTTCTTGTGAATTTGGTAAATCGCATAGGTAACCCTTTACTAAAAGGATATATACATGGAGATATCTTTCAACTTATCCAAAATCAAGTTTGGGGACTAAGTAAAGAACCATCCAACTCATGGTCAAGGTATTATGTGTCTTTTGTTGATGATTGTAGCATAGAGACTCTTCTATATGTTATGAAGACTAAAAATTGTGTTCTCTTGTTTCAAGAAGGATTTTGATCTTTTGGAAAACCAAATAGGTAAATCATTAAAAAGCCTAAGCTTTGATGGAGGGGGAGAATATTTCTCCCATGAGTTTGATTCATTTTGAAAGGAAAGACGCATAAAAAGAGAGACAAATAATAGGTATACACTAGACGAAATGGTGTTGCAAAAAGATAGAATAGAATGATTGTAGAGATAGCCACATCAATCCTCAATGAGAAGAATTTTTCCAACTAGCTTTGGGTAGAAGTTGTCTTCACTTCCACTTACCTATAAACATGCTACCATCAAAATCTCTAAAAGATTCGACAGCTTATGAAGCCTATAACGGTAGAGATCAAGCTTGGATCATTGTAAGATCTTTGGATGCATTGCATATGCACACATACTCTCACAAATTAGAGGGAAACTTGATCCTAAAGTAGAAAAATGTTTGTTCATAGGCTATAACCTTAATCAAAATGATTATAAGCTATATAATCCTAGTACTAATGGATTCATGGTAATTAGGGATGTAGAGTTTAATGAAAATAGATCTTTGCTTGAAGATGGTTTTAGGAAAGTAAATATAGCATATGAATTGGAAGAGGATTTCCTATCTCTTCCTCACATAATCTCACTAGTCTTTGAAGAAATAAGTGAATCAAAGGATAATCAAAGGTCCCAAGAAAGGAAACCAAGCTTTGGAACTCTAAATGTGAAACAAATACGTAGGGTTTAGGACATGTAGTAGATCATCACAATAAGTAATTATAAGATCAATAAGGGAGAAGAAGAAGCCAGAGATGTATACGTATGTGTTTAATAGTCACAAAGCATTCTATGTACATGAAAAAGACATGAGTTCTAAATAACATTCCTCATATGCAGGATCCAAGAAGAAGCCAAACTGGAAGCATGTCATGAGCTAGAAATTGAACCATGCAAGGAGAACAAGACATGGGAATTATTTCCAAAGACTTCAACCATGAAACACACAGGTTTAAGATGTATTAATGAAGTGAGGAAAAAAAATATGATGAGGCCATAAATAGTTATACTATTAGATTAGTAGCCAAAAGGTATGTTCAAAACCTATGGCTTGATTATGGGGAGACCTTCATCAGATGGATGTCAAAATGTCTTTTTGAATGGATGGATCTTAGAAGAGGTATATATGGCTCAACCCCCTAGTTTTGAAGATCTACACTTTCCTAGGTATGTTTGCAAATTAAGAAGATCACTCTATGATTGATCACCTGGTTCTATCCTCTCTCTTTTAGAGCACTCATGTTGCAATCTCTGATCATTAGCCCATTGGTTTTACTATGAAGCCCATCGTTGTGATGGGAAAGCTCCTTGGTTCCTTGCAGATCTGATGATGTTCTCAGTCCCATTGGTCAGATAGGAAATTAATCTCATCTAGATGCAAGCTTTTCATGTTTTCTCCTCCCTAAATTGTAGGTGGATACATGCTCTCGATCACAGCCAAGTTGTTTTTTAGAAAACTCAAAAGGAGAGAATTCAGAGGGAAATAAGGAATAATGTCTACAAAAGGCTCTGCTGATTAGAGAATAAAGTTAAAAAAGTGAAATTACATTTACAAATAGGCGTACTAAAGATAAGGAGCCTCCTCATATATAAAGAAAAAATAACAAGCGAGAGGCTTCAATCGTTCTTTGGATACTAGTGGCTTGCAAGGCTATTAAACCTTCAAAAAACTGTGCAAACTCCTCAAACGGAAACAAAGTAAAGAATTCCTACGCAAACTATTTCAGAAAGATAGCATGGAATGAAATTTGAATGAGGATTGTTAATCACTTCACTCAGGAGTTTGGTGATTCCAACCCACTTTCTACTCAAGGGGGTTATTGCATTGCCTTTATTTCTAAGGTAGAGAGAAAAGAACAGCTCCTAGACATTACACACACTCTTGATTATCCATTATTGCCCAACATGATCCTAGAACCTATCAAAGCCCTCCCCAACGTAAAATCTTGGATGTTGAAGGCCTTAGTAATGAATTTTCCAAAGCTTTTAAAGATAGTATGGTGCTCCCTCTTTGCCTTCTTATCAAAGAAGATTTGAGCTATGAAGGTGTAACAAAAACCATCCACTGCAATTGGGAGCATATCACTATGCTCCAAAATGGCTACAAAGTCTTTGCCAATGTCATTGCTAAGTGCATGGTGGACCATCTCGGCATGTGAATCAAGGATTAGGAAGGTCTCATCAAAGTTACATCCATTGTTAAAATATTTGTAGGGATCTTCTCAAAGCATCCTCTTTTTCAAGATCCATTTTGATAAAGCATATGAAAAACTTAAATGGAAATTTATTTTTCCATCCCTCAAGGAACGTAGATTTGGACCTAGGTTTATCAAAAATTTTCAATAGTTCTAGGAAAGACTTCTACTCATAGAAATACTAACATCGAACTCTTTGTAGTGATTTGCCTTAAGCAATCTATCAAATAGGTGTGCTTGTTTGCCCCATTATAGATTGCAATCATTGGGGATGGAATAAGTTTCCTACTTGGCATTCAAGTCTTATTAGGTCATATTTGTGGCCTAGCCCTACCACGGACTCAAGGCAAATATTTCTAAGCGTCACTAGATTCCTACAGATTGATATTGGTTGTGTCATTTACTTTTGGAATCGCTATGACATTTTCTATTAATGAGGCCTTAAGTCCTAGTATAAACCATTCTTAATTTTTTCTCAAGTTGTTGATTGAGTCTCCCCCTTAAGTTTTGAGGAATAAAGGTTTCTAAGAGCTCCCCTACGGCCAAGTCTTCCATTCGTTGGGCATCACCTTGGGCTTCAAGGTTTCCATAGGCCAGTGGTGGGACTAGGACTTTGCCAACACTGTTGGAATGGAATGAAAATTAATGTGGCGGGTATGGAAACCTTGAAGCCCAAGGTGATGCCCAACGAATGGAAGACTTGGCCAATATTGACAACAATCTTCACTGTTGGAATGGAATGAAAATTAATGTGGCGGGCCATATGATGTTGGTTAGCTCATTCCTCATCTCTTCTATCATCTACTACAAGGCTGTTGGTGGCCAAGTGGCATGGATCTACAAAATATGGAAAGGACCTCTAGAAATCTATTATGGATGGGTGATCCTAATAGGAGGGAAGTCTCAAAGATCAAGTGGGAGGTTTGCTTATGCCTGAACGATATGGGTGGCATGCGTATTCTTCAAGTGGTTCTCTTCGGAAACAAGGTCATGGAAAAATGTATTGTCAAGGCATGGTATAATGATGGTGCTTCTTTGGCCAAGCTCATCTTCAAAAATAATGAAACGCTCTCCATTGAAACGATCCATAGATGTAAAATACACGATCTTATCATGCTCTTGTTCTCACCATTCGTAGTTGTTGCAAGGGCTTGGATCTGACACACTCCCTATGGAAAATTTGCAACATGATGAAAACATTCTTCTCCATCAAGGATATTGAGTATGGATACTTGCATTAGAAAAAAAGATTCTGTTTGTTTCCCTATTTTGGATTTCACGAGAGTGAAGAACGAGAACCTCTAGAGAGCCGAGAGACTCTCGAACAAAGGATTTTGCATGTGAAGGCACATTTAGAACCATGAGAGAAGACATTGTATTATATTTGAAGACATTAACCCAATTTAGAGAGTAGGCTCTGAAGAGTGGTGCATTTAAAGGCATAAAATTAATGCTTCAAATGAACCAAAGGCCTAGCTCATGCTTGGTGAGGATCCCCCTCACCTAAAAGGTGGAAAATGGTACAATGGCAACAAAATGAAGGAGATTACAAGAACCAAAAAATATATATATTCTTCATTGCTCTTTCAAAAGAGTGGTTTCTAAATTGGATATGGATTAGATGGAACTTCAAATTGAGGGAGCTATGGGACCTTCTTGTGGAGAACATGAAATTGTTCCTCATGTGGCAAATTCTGCACATAGAATATGCCAAGAAAAAATGTTCCCTCATTGGTTGGTCATCTCTGAACAAATATCCTCTAGCTTTGGTAACAAAAGAAATTCATCCACTTGAGGTGTCTCTTCGATATGTTCAAAATCCATTTGCACTTAAATCATTAAGTCTTGATTAACATGAGAGAGTATTAAAGCCATATAGAGTTTTATAGTGCTCATGCATGAATCTTCCTTCCTTCAAGTGGTTCCCCTCTTGCATTAATTAGGTAATCTTCTTGTTGTTCAAGACTTGAATACTATTTTTTTATTTGTTTATCAGGAAGAAAATAAATGGGTTGGTCATAGCCGAAGAGAGAGATTAGTTATGGTTAGTAAAAGTTCTAAGCTATTCGAGTACAATTGAAGATCTATTCCTATGTCTGCGGAAATGTGCACCACTAAACAGTTTGGGAGAATCCATGTGCCAAATGTGAGGCCTTGTATTGTGGCCCTATTATGCATACTCTAGATGCATTCAGCTCATCATGTGTGCAAAAATGATGTCGCTTCTCAAACTATTGTTTTGATTGATTGATCTTTGCTCTTCACATTTGGCATGTTCTGGTAGGTTAATGTTGATCTTCTTGTCGTCTAGTCCGGCTTGGATTTTTTTGTATTCTTTGTGTCTTGATCCTCCATATTAAGTTTCTCTTATCATTCTAGTTCATTTGCTTCCATTACCTTGGCAGTCTTTGACTGTTTGGAGTCCTTAAATTAGCCTTTGGTTTAAGGACCATTTCTTGATCCAATGCTCGTATATCTTTCTTTGCTTCTTGTAAGGATCTTTTTTTTTTAATTAAAGCTTGTTGACAATGTCTTTGGGCTTCAATGAGCTTCCTTGATACCCGTGCTTTAGTCCTTGACTTGATTGGTTGCTTTGATATTTCCACTTTGATTGACTTCTTCCTTTTAGGGTCTCACAATTGTGGTTGTCTTTGAGTTTATTGATACTCTTTATGTTGGTCATTGCAGATCCGTATTTTCTTAACTCCCTTGATTTGTAGCCTGTTTGTTCTCCTTGATGTTTTTCTTGACAACAATTATTTGCTCTCCTCTCAAGAGATGATAACCTCACTATGAGGGAAAGGTTTTGTAGTTGTAGTAGAACAAGGTTTGTAGTGAAGAGATAAGATGGATTGAAGAGTGGATTCATTTGGATAATATTCCTCCTTGAGATATAAGTCATGCGCACTCAACTTTGATGCACTAAGGTTTTCTGTTTTAGTTGTAATTAGAGGTTTTTCCTCTAAAAGGCTAAAGACTTTTCTATGTCCCACTTTGGAAGCTATGTATCCTTCTTACAAATTCAAGTAACCTCAAACTCATACATCCAGTCTTGTCCTAGGATAAGCGTTTTCAATAAGTCAAAGCCTTTATAAACTAAGATTTTATGTTGCATTGTATTATTCCCTGGGTGTAAAGATAGGGTTACCTCTCCCAAGCATTTAATATGGTTACCTCCTATTTCGATAATATGTGTTTCTGTAGGAGTGATCCACATCTTTAGAGTTTCACTTACAAAGGAGGCACAAACACTACTTAAGGCTGATCCTCTATCAATTAAAGAATCCACTAAATGATATTCCTCATTTCCAATTCCTAGGTTTAAGTATAGTTGTCTTCATATGTTACCCATTATCTTGATGTTTGTTGCATGATAGTTTGCTATGGGAATTGTTTTCACCTTTTAGGTACCTCTCGACTCATTCTCTAATCCATTATTTCCATTTCTTGATTCTCTCTAAGGCTTCTTGCTTGGCTTCATCCCGAATTCTCTCCTTCCTTTTTTACGAATTTGAGCTCTGAAGAGGCTCGTTAGCATTTGCTCTATGATCATCTCCATATGCTTCTTGACTCAGCATTCGCTAATGTAGTTTTTGTTGATATATTTCAATTGTAAAGTGTGTAAACACACTTAGGAATATCATGACACTTTTTCCCTCTTTAGGAGGTTTTTTTCCATCGACTTGTATATATGCCTATAACCCTAACATGTTAATTATCTTTGTACATTCTCTTGGTAATACATTTAGTATTTTCTGTTGTGCTCCAAGCTTCTTCTTCTTCTTTCGTGTGTTGTTTGTGGGCTTCCAAAAACCTCAAACTCCAACAATTGGTATGAAATCAATTCATCGCTTCATCTAGGGTGTCGTTGACACCCCTCTGGTCACAGTCTCAAAATTGCATGAAATTTTGTGAGCATACTCAATGTGATTAGAAGCTCAAAAAAATTCGCTTTGTGGTGTCCAAATTTTGATTTGAGCTCATTTTTGGCCTTCGAACACACTATCATAACGCTTGGGTAGGCAATTTTGTCTTTTTGTGCCAAACACACACACACACACACACATATATATATATATATATATATATATATATATATATATATATGTATATATATATGTGTGTGTGTGTGTGTGTGTTTCAGTTCGCTAGTATAATCGCCTAGAAGTCTGCTACAAGTTTAGCAAAGCTTGATAGGGTAGTTCTGTTCAAATTTTTGAGATACAATCATTTTTTTGCATCAAGGTATTTTAGTTAGTGGCCATGTCTAAAAGCAATGATGTATTTTGTATGTTGGCTATTGAGGAAAAGTTGCATGGTACCAATTACCCATAAAGGGCATATGCAATGCGTCATGTATTACTGACAAAAGGACTATGGAATATTGTGCAGGCTATTGAAAAAAGACCTACTTCACTTGCAAATACAATTATTGAAGGTGATGTAGATGGTGTTGAAGATGAAGATCTTCAAATTCATATTCGTGTTGTAGTTCGTGCAATGCTTATTCTCAAGCAACTTTGTTGGGATGGTAGAGATGCTCAGGCACATGCATTGATAGCTTTGTCTATCAAAGGTGCCATTATCCTTCATATTCGCTCTTGCAAAACAACAAAGGATGATTGGGATAGACTTACCACTTTGTACCAGGCAAGAAATAAAGCTCATTCTTCTTACCTCCAAAGATAGTTGGAGAGGGAGCGTATGAAAGAAGGAGATTCTATGGATAGTTTTTTGAAAAAGATCAAAGATTTGAAGGAGTGGTTGATTTCTATAGATGAACTTGTCAGATAGTTCACTGATGCATACCATTCTTAATGGTTTTCCAAATTTATATCAAAGTTTTGCTTCTACTCTTTGATTGATGATGAAAGGAAATCCAAATGCCTTAACATTTGAGGAGTTACTCTCTATTTTGTTGCAGGAAGGCCAGTTTAGGTTGACCATGTCCATTATGCATGTTGAAGATCAAGCTTTCTTAGCTAGCTAGAAGGGAAAAGGTAAATGGAGCTCATTTACTAGTAGGCGAAAATTTGCTAGTTCTACATAGTCAAAAAAGAAAGACGAAGACGAGAAGGAATCAGAGAAGCAGAAACTGTTTTGCAAATACTGTAAAGGAAATTATCATGTCATAAAGATTTGTCCAAAATTGGCTACAAAAGAGGCAAAGAAAAAAGAGGTTGGAATGGTTGTTGCAGAGGCCTCTACACCCAAAACAGAGTTTGGTAATCTTGCGTAGAATGAAGAATGGACATTTAATATTGTTTGTAGTTATGACCCATCTTCTCATGAATAGCGTATGTCTGCAGTAGACTAAATGTTTGGTACTTTGACAGTGGGGCAACCAAACATATTATCCCATAGTGTAGTTTCTTTAGTACACTTCAGCCTACCCCTACAGGGAATATTGTTGCATGTGCCAAGAACTCCTCTTATCTAGTCACGGAAGCTGGTAAGGTCATTCTCGCTACTGTTGATGGTAGTTCTTTTACATTGTCAAATGCTTTGTTTGTGCCAGGAATCAAGAAAAATCTATTGTGAGTTTCAACATTAGCCAAGATCAGCTTGGTTGTCAAATTTGTTGATGACAGATGTACAGTTCATGATCTCTCAAATGGTGATGTTATTATTTCTTCTGGCATTTTATGTCATGGGTTGTATAAGCTCATAAAGTATGCAATAATCTATCAATGATTTAGCATGTGTAGTGCAAGATTCTCAAGCTATCTCAAATGCAAAGCTTTGGCATCCACACTTTGCTCATCTAAATTTTGTTAGTTTGTTATGCCTACAGAGTTTTGAAATGGTGTCCTCTCTGCCCAAGCTTGAGGCACTTGGTAAACATGTTTGTGAAGGCTCTATTTTGGGAAAAATGCAATGTTCCTCCTTCCGAGAAGATGGTTCGGTTCCAGCTACTCAGAAATTAAAGCTTGTTCATAGTGATTTATGTGGTCTTATGCAGACACCTTCTTTTGGGAACTACCTTTACTTTGTGAATTTTATTGATTTTCCACGCATGCATGGGTGCATCCATTGAAAGAAAAGTCTGAAGTGTTTATCTACTTTAGATAGGCCTAGTTCTCATCGAAAATCTATCAGCATGTAAAATGAGCACCCTCCATTCTAATCGAGGGGAGAATACATGTCTTTTGATTTCAATGCATTTATGGTTGAACATTAGATAAAACATTAGTTTATGGTGTCGTATACACCTCCAAAATAGTGTTGTTAAAAGAACGAATATGTTTCTCATGGATATGGTGAGGTGTATGGTCAAAATTCAAGATTTACCACATAGTTTTAGCTTGAGGATGTTATGTGTGCAACACATGTACTTAACAGGCGTCCCACAAAAGCATTGCAGACTACCACTCCATATCAAGCTTGACATGGTCTCAAACCATGTGTTTTTTGAATCAGATTGCTATTTTATGGCTGCCTTTAGTCTATGTGATGAGAATGATCCTATTTCTTTTGATGAAGCAGAAAATTCAAAAATTGGATGGCTGATATGCACTTAGAATATGATGTTATTATGAAGAATGGTACTTGGTCTTATGTCATTTGCCTCCTAGAAAAAAGGCCATTGGCACTAAATGGGTGTACAATCTAAAACATAAACATGATGGAATAGTTGACAGGTACAAACCCACGCTTGTTGCAAAAGGTTAAGCTCAAGAAAGAGGCATTGATTTTGATGAGACCTTTGCATGCACATTTCGAATGACTACCATTCATAGCATTTGTGCACTTACTACCCTTCATGGTTGGAAGGACATTAAAATATAGTTCATATGCTCATTTTGTACAAGAGGATATGGCAAAAATTTTCTAGATTTTTGTTTTTCAACTATATAGTTGTAGATTGTACCCTTGACACACTTATTATGTGAGCACAGACATTCTCACATAATGCTTTTGATTATTCATTGCATTTTTCTAGGGAGACTATCCAATTTTTGAGAGATTTTGGCACGATCATCCCTTTTTAGCCTTAGTTATTTTTTGGCCTATTCTAGCTCCATTATCATTCTAGTCAGTTGTCTATCATCATGGAATCAAAAATCTCAGGCACATCTAGTGGATCTAGGTCTAGTGCCAGTGTTTCTAGGAGAAGCTATGACTTATAAGGCAAAGACTATTTTGAGATCCAAAAATTTGATGGCACAAACTTATTTTTATAAAAGAATGAGATTAAAGATGTGTTGATTCAGAGGAGACAGTGGATGCCAGTAAATGGAATCTCAAAGAAGCCTCTTCATATGGATGAAGATGGTTGGAATGAGTTGAATGAAATGGCTAGGTGTACCATTTGATTGCACCTTGTAGATAATTTTTAGTTTACAATATTGGACTGTGAAAGTACATAAGAGTAAGGAATAGTGGACTCAATGATTGAACTCTTGCTATCTAGATTATTTTCTTTTCTTGTGGTATTATCTTCTTGGTTTTGCTCCTTACACATGACATAACCTTCAGGAGTTTTATCATTACCAATTTCTTGGCTTACTTCGCTTGGATATTCCAAAAGGTTTACTTTCTCTCTACCTTAGAAATCTAGGCCATGCGATAACATCTTCAAGTAGAAAGTGGTTGGAATCACTAAACACCTTAGAGAAGTGATTACCAATCAAGGCACATATTATCCTCATCCAAATTTCATTCCATGCTATCTTTGTCAAATATTCTAGGTAGGACCTCTTTACTTTGCTTCCTCTTGACCTCTTTACTTTACTTCCTCGTGGGGAGCCTGCACATTTTTTTGAAGATTTAATAGCCTTCAAAAGCCACTAGTATCCAAAGAATGATGAAAGCCTATTGCTTTTTACTTTTTCTTTGTATCTAAGAGTACTCGTTATCTTTAGGAGGCCTCTTTGTAAATGGAATTTCACTTTGTTAAATTTAGTATCTAGTCGATAGAGCCTTTTGTAGACATTATCCCTTAATTCCCTCTCAATTATTTTGGATCTCCTTTTTGAGTTTTGTAAACAACGGCTTGAGTGTATTTGAGAGCATAAGGGGAGGAGCAAACATGAAAAGATTGCCTCTAGAAGAGGGTAATTTCCTATCCAAACAATGGACGTGAGAACACCAAGAGATCTGGATGTAATCAAGGAGCTTTCCTACCACAATGATAGGCTTCATAGGAGTCAATGGGGTAATGATCAGACATTGCAACATGAGTGCTTTGAGAGAAAGAGGATAGAACTAGGTGATCAAAAATGTTCTTAAAGATGTAGCATCCATCAAGTCCAGCTTCGGGAAGATCAATATCGGACTGACGGTTCAACCAAGGAAAGACATTAGATCCCTTAACTTTGATATGATCGTGATGAAGCTCTAGTATATCCCAAATGCTTTTTTCAAAATCTTCAAGAACGTGGCCTCTTTATCCCATCTATCCAAGCGCAATTCTACCATGTTAAAATTATTGCGTAAGATAATGTTTGAGGGCAATGTCTCAAGAGATTTCCATGTGTTAGCTCTATCGTGTTCTTGCGTAGGGGCATACTCAAAAGTGATGGTGAGGGGACAAGGGCCCCCAAAAGAGGTGGCAATCCAACAATGCATAGGGTCAACAAAGGACACCAAATAGGGCATAGAACAACATGAACTAAAGCATAAAGTAGTATCATGACACCCCTTGAGAACGTTCAGTCAAGATGGAGGAATGGTGAGAGGCTCACTTTATCCTTTATTTGTATCACAGAAAGAACACTTGTTATTTGTTATTGAACAACCTATGGCTTATATTTGGTATGGCCATTTGGGCCACATATGTCGTAGTGGAATAGAAAATCTTTCTCATTTTGGCTACTTACATGTGTTATCTTTCTCTGATTTTTTATTTTGTGAGCATTGTCAATATGGAAAGCAAACTAGGAATGTGCATAAAAATGCACATTGACTCTTCAATCTAGCCTTTAGATCTCATTCATATAGATGTGTGTGGTCCTATGCCCACAAGGTCATTGGGTGCTTCTCTTTACTTCATCACTTTCATAGATGATGCTACTAGAAAAGTCTGGGTATATCCTATCCAATCGAAGGATGAGGTATTCCATACCTTCAAAAAATGGCTTGCTTCAATTGAGATTGAAAAAGGAATTAAGCTTAAGTCTTTATGTTCAGATAATGGGGGTGAATATACCTCACATGAATTCAACCTTTTTTGTCACTCTAGATGAATTCGTAGAGAGTTCACAGCTCCTTATACCCCAATACAAAATGGTGTAACTGAAATAAAACTATTCAAGATAGAGTACTTTCTATGTTACGTCATGCAAACCTTTCACAACGCTTTTGGGAAGAAGCACTATTGAGTGCAATTCATGTGATTAACTTTTCACCTAGTACTACCAAAGATCTAAAAGTGGCACAAGAGTTATGAATAGGGAAGCCACCATATTATGATCATCTTCAAGTTTTTGGCCGTGAAGTATATGTTCATATACCCAAGAATCTTAGACACAAGCTAGACCATAAGTCAAAGAAATGCATTTTTCTTGGATGTGGTCAAGAAGGACAATTTGGATATTGCTTATGGGATCTTGAAACACGATCAATGACTAGAAGTAATGATGTCATTTTCAATGAGTTTAAGATGCATAAACAACCCATTAAGGAGGTTGAAGTGAGAAGAGTGGTGTTTGAGGTTGAAGTGAGTCCTCTAGTTAGCATGCATAAAAGTGTTGCACACAGGGATGTTCAAGAGAATGTCCGATCAGATCAATCTACAAATGTTCTGGTTCAGCACGTTTCTCACATCCACATGATAGATATGTTCCAGGTATGGATTTGTTATGCTAAGAGATTTTGGTGAGCCTTCTTGCTACAAAGAGGCCATGCAGACAAAGGATCATGCACGTTTCTCACATCCACATGATATATATGTTCCAGCTATGGATTTTTTTATGTTAAGAGATGTTGTTGAGCCTTCTTGCCACAAAGAGGCCATGCAAACAAAGGATCATGTCAAGTGGGAGTGAGCCACGAAGCTTTACCATGTAAATGGGTATATAAGCTAAAATTCACATCAGATGGTGCTTCTCCAAAGTATAAAGCATGACTTTTTGCAACGGGTTTTAAGCAACAACATGGTGTTGATTTTTGAGGAAATCTTCTCTCCAATGGTCAAAATGACTACCCTACAAACGTTGCTTGGATTCATTGCAATGGAGGACTTAGAGCTAGTCCAAATGGATGTGAAAATTGCTTTCTTGCATGGAGATCTTACAAAATGAGATCTATATGGAGCAACCAAAGGATTATGTAGTTCTTGGTAAGGAAAGTCTAGTTTGCAAGCCTAAGAAGAGCTTATATGGTCTTAAACAGTCCCCTAGACAATGGTACCAAAAGTTTGATGCTTTTATGAAGTATCAAGGCTATTCTCAAAGCAATGAGGATCATTGTCTTTACACAAAGATATGCTTAGAGGTAGCTTGATATTCTTGATACTTCATGTTGATGATATGTTGATTGCTAGGAAGTCCTCTTATGGCTTATCAATTCTCAAAAAGAAGTTGAGTTAGACATTTGATATGAAGGATTTGGAGGATTCCAAACATATTCTTGGCATGCGCATTACTCGTGATAGGATTAAAAGATGCATATACTTGTCTCAAAGTGAGTGCATATCCAAAGTACTTCACAGGTTCAATATGCAGGGTGGAAAGGCATTGAGTACACCTTTACCCACATATGTGAAATTAAGCAAGGATGATTGCCCCAAATCAGATGAGGAGAAGGAATTCATGACCAAATTTCATTATCATTATGTTGTTGGTAGTCTCATGTATGCTTTGGTAGCTAGAAGACCAAACATTGCATTTGCAATGGGAGTTGTGAGTAGATATATGTCTAATCCTGGCAAGAAGCATTGGCAAAGCAGTCAATTTGAAATATCTACATGGCACTAAGGATAAGTGTCTATGTTTGGCTAGAGGGAAATCATCCATTATTGGTTACACAAATTTTGGTTATGTTGGTTGTGTGGACAATCATAAGTCTATATCAAGGTACATTTTTTCATTTTGTTGGAGGTGCTATCTCTTGGAGATCTCATCTTCAAGAATGAAAAAATGTTTCCACTATAGAAGGAGAGTATGTTGTAGCAAGTGAGTCATGTAAGGAAGCATTATGGCTTTACCATCTTGCTTGTGATATAGGTCTACCTCAGCATGTACCTCATTTGCTCAGTGATAGTCAGAGTGCCATTGCAGTGGCTAAGAATCTAGTCTATCATGCAAAGACCAAGCACATTGAGGTGTGGTATCGCTTCATTAGAGACTGCTTAGCCACTGAGTGCATTATTCTTGAGAAGATTCATACTCGAGATAATGTTGCAGATGCTTTGACTAAAGCTCTAGCACAGGATAGCTTTCAACATTGTTGTCACTATTGGGGATAAAGGCCCCAGGGACTCTCCTTTTGTATATTTTGACCCTTCCATTTGAAAGCTCTCTTCTAGAAAGCGAGAGCTTTCTAGACACATTTTTGTTATATTTTATGGACCCCAAATTGGGGAGTTATAGGGATTTACACTATTTCTATGACTTTTGGTCATTGGCCATGTGTCAACATGCCCAAAAGAACTAAAACTCACTTATCAATAAGACTTGGTCCCAAATATCTCATAACTTGATTGGGACTTCTTCAACTTCAGCTTCTCTATCTTCTTCTCCAAATTTTTGTGCAGGTTTCTCTCTCTGCTTTCTCTCTCCTTGCACAAGAGCCCACTCCCTTGGCATTTGGAGCAACTGAGCACACCACGATGTAGCTCTCCATGGCCTCTTTCAATTGGTATAAGAGCTTTGAGTTGTTCCATCGTGACAAACTTGCTCCAAGTGCTTTTCTACTTCAGCCTATGTTAAGCTAAAGGCTTTTTCTTGCATTTGGGAGAATTTCATCGTGAAAAACCTTCTTTTTTCACGATAAAAGTGTTTTTTTTTTGGAGGATTACTTTGGCCCACACCAAAGATGAAGCAAATTTTAGGTTTTTTAGAGAGTTTCATTGTGAAGAATATCTTCTATTGTTCTTCTTGTATCCCCACATGTCATTTTCAACATCCACATTGCTAATTTTTTCATCTACAAGTCGTTTGATGTAGAACTTCTCTCTCATTTCAAGTGGGAGAACATATACAAAGTTTGAGGAAGTGCATACTTGCTGGAAACCTATTACAACAAGTCATTTATCTGATTTTATAGGTCATATTGTTGCAAAAATTAGGGCTTTTCTAGAAACAAGAACCCATTGACTTGTTTTTGCATCTATGTATGCTATTTGTGGTTGAAAAACAACAAATTTGTTGCTTTTAATGCAATTACAGCTTGCTAGAATTTTTTGAAATTTTTTGCAAAAAATTTTAGAAATTGATTTTTGTAAGTTTTTTTTTGAGAGTACAATGAACTGGAAAGACACACATGCACCCGACCTTGCAAGGTGGCACCCATCTTGGGGAAATTCATGGACACCCATCTTTGGGAACTCATGGATATGTCCAGCCAGGATTTGAACTCAGGACTTCCTCCTTGAGACTCAAAGCATCAACCACTAGGCTATGCAGGCTTGGACTATTTTTGTAAGTTTTAAATAGTTTTTGGGCTTAATTTCTCAGGTATGGCCTCATGAAGTGATTGCGCACAGGACAACAGGTGAATTTTACCTTTTTTGGTGAAATTTTGAACCTCTTAGTGTGTAAACATGGTTTCTACTTCCTTTGATCTCAAAAGCCTGTTTGAGATCCAGAGATTTGAAGGTAGCTATTTTGATTTGTGGAAAAAGAGGATGTTGGGAAAATGGATATGCATGGATATACTACCCTCTTTGAGAAGGGATCATGGAAGTTTATTGAAGGCTCTAGGCTAATTGTTAAAGGTACAAAGAAAGGGACTTTTATTGCTTGCATGGTAAAGCATTGCTAGACAATTTTATTGATTTGGCTAAAATCCATTCACATATGGAATTATGGCATAAAAGGCTTGGCCACATGAGCCAAAAAGGCCTTGATAAACTATGTAATTTGGACAAGTTTGATGCTAAAGTCTCAAAACTTGATTTTTGCAATGAATTCCAATATGGTGAGCAAGTAAAGAATTCCTACTTTGGTATCTCTCCTAAGTCTAATATGCTTGATCTTGTTCATTCTGATGTCTATAGCATGCTCCCAAAATCTATGGGGGGTGCTCTTTACTTTGTTTCTTTTGTTGATGACTACTCTAGGAAGCTTTGGGTGTATTTGTGAAAATCTAAAGATGAAGCCTTTGTTGCGTTTAAGAAATTTCATGCATTTGTGACTAGCCAAATAGGTAGAAAGTTGAAATGCTTGCGTATAGATAATGGGGTTGAGTTTATAAGTGCTAAATTCAATAGATTTTATGAAAATCTTGGTATTAAGAGGGAGCTAATAGTCCCATATAGCCCCTCTTCCAACGATGTGGCTGAAAGGTATAATAGGAGTTTATGTGAGAGGATGAGATGCATGTTGTCCATAGCTAATCTCCCTCATGGATTTTGGGGAGAGGCTTTAAAATTTGCAGTTCATGTTTGCAATCGATCCCCTCATATTTCTTTAAAAGGTGGCATTCTAGAAGATGTTTGGTATGGCAAACCAGCTGCATACGACCACCTGTGCATCTTTGGTTGTGATGCTTTTGTGCATATAAGGCCTGAGTTGAGAAGCAAGTTAGATGCAAAGTCCATGAAAGGAACCTTCATGGGTTATGGAGATGAAGGTGAGATGGGATACAAGATTTGGCTATCTCCACTCAAGAAGGTAATACACAACTGAGATGTTGTATTTAATGAGGCAAGGCTGCTAAAAAACAATTGTGTCTCTAAAGATGACCATAAAAGGGTCAAATTTTGGCATGTATAGCCACTCATTAAATCTGATATGAACCCTCGGGATGCACCACATATGGCTGGAAATGACAATGAGCCAGTGGTTATTGAGCCAGATGATGTTGGATAGCAGAATGATGCTCCTGATGGGCATATGCAACCACGTATTCATGCTGAAAACACCCTTGGAAATGATGTATAGCAATCCATTAACAATGAAGAAGTTGATGTACCTCCTGATGTAGATTCATTTCCGAATAATGTGGATCATTGGGTAAGAAGATCTACACGTCCTATGAGGCTAGTTAATAGATATGACCCCTCTATACATTACATTATGTTATTAGATGAGGGTGAGCCTCTCACTTATAACGAGGCAAAGCTATGTGAGCACAAGAAGAAGTGGGAGTTAGCCATGCAAGAAGAGATATAGGCCTTGCATGCAAATGATACTTTGGATTTGGTTGAGTTGACCAAAGGTAGGAAGGTCATTCCCAACAAGTGGGTGTACAATATCAAAACTATTGATGGCAAACCAAGTATAAGGCAACGTTGTTTGCTAAGGGATATGCCCAAAAAGAGGGCATTGATTTCCAAGAGGTGTTCTCTCTAGTGGTTAAAATGACCACATTACGTGTTTTATGCTCTCACAACTACCTTGGATTTGGAGATGGTGATTTAGATGAAGAGTTGTACATGAAATAGCCAAAAGGATATGCCATTCCTGGAAAAGAGCATCTAGTCTGCAAGTTGAAAAGGAGCTTATATGGGCTGAAATATGCCCCAGGGCAATGGTATAAGAAGTTTGATCATTTATGCTCAAACGTGGGCTCAAAAGAAGCTATGCAGACCACCGTTTGTACATTAAAAAGGATGAAGATGGCATCCCAATCATTCTTGTGTTGTATGTAGATGATATGATGTTGGTGAGGAAGAAAAAGAGCACTTTGAATGCTCTAAAACAGAATCTGAACTCTGTATTCTCAATGAAAGACTTTGGGGAAGTTGAGCATATTCTTGGTATGCAAATAAAAAGGGATAGGCAGCAACATAATTTGCATTTATCCCAATAAAAGTATATCAAAAAAGTGTTGGATAGATTTGATGTGGCTGATGCTAAGCCTCTTGGAGTGCCATTGGGCCACATGTTAATCTTTCCAAGGATAATTGTCCTAAAGATGATGATGCAACCAATTACATGAAGAGTGTTCCATATGCATCAGCTTGTGATTCACTTATATATGCTATGGTTGCCAATTGGTCAGACATTGCTCATGTAGTGAGAGCTGTTAGCACGTTCATGGCTAATCCTGGTAGAGCTCATTGGGAGGAAGTCAAATCTATCTTGAGATATTTGAAAGGGATTAAAGGTAAATGCCTATGTTATGGAAAGGTTCCATTAGAGCTAAAAGGATTTTGTGATTCAAACATGGTAGGCGATGTGGACACACACAAGTCAATAAGTGGCTATGTATACACCCTTACAAGTGGAGCTATTTCATGGTGCTCTAGACTTCAAAGGATAGTTGTAGTATCTACTACAGAGGCTGAATATGTTTCAGCCACAGAGGCTTCCAAAGAAGCCATTTGGTTAGCTCACTTGTGTAGTGAGTTTGGGATGCCTGAAAAGGCACCTGTTCTTGGATGCGATATCCAGAGTGCCGTATGTTTGGCAAAGAATGACATGTTTCATGCTAGCACAAATCATATTCATGTGAGATACCACTTCATCAAAGAGGTGTTAGAGGATGGCCTGATCACTTTGATCAAGGTCAAAACTTCACAGAATCCTACAGATGCTCTCACGAGGTGTCTACCCAAGGCACAACATCAGTTATGTATATAGATGGTGGGAGTTACTTAGGGAGATTGTTGGGGATAAGGCTCCAAGGACTCTTATTTTGTATATTTTGACCCTTCCATCTGAAAGCTCTCTTTGAGAGCTTTCCTGACATATTTTTGTTATATTTTTTGGACCCCAAATTGGGGAGTTATAGGCATTTACATTATTTTTATGAGTTTTGGTCATTGGCCATGTGTGAACATGCCCAAATGACTTGAAAGTCACTTATCAATAAGACTTGTTCCCAAATCTCTCATAACTTGATTGGAACTTCTTCAACTTCAGCTTCTCCATCTTCTTCTCCAAATTTTAGCATTTTTGTTTCTCTCTCTACTTCCCTCCTCATGTAGTAGCCTACTCCTTTGGCATTTGGAGCAACCGACCACACCATGATGTAGCTCTCTATAGCATCTTTGAGTCACTTGATGGGGGTTACTTGATCCATGATCTTACACAATTACTTGTATATTGTGTAACATGCCCATTAGGTGGGAGGTATAGTTTATATACTTACACTCACGTATTTTGTATCGTTCTTTATTTTTCTCCCATAGATACTTTGGCCATATTGGCCTTTATTGGGGGATTGTTATCATTAGTGTCCATGCGCAAGGCCAAATGGTTGTCAGACACTTTTGTATATGTTATTTAATGAAACATACAGTGGTTTGCTTAGTCACAGACTGGAAGTTTGACTACATTTGTATGACCTAAGAAATCTGTGTTCGTGGTCAGTGTACTGTGTGTTTTCTATGTATTCAGCACCCTTGTGTGGAGTACTCTGTGTGGCAATAGAGATCAGGTTTCTATAACAAGGGTATCATTGCAGAGCTCTCGAGAAGGAGAGTCCACCATCATGCATCGCTATCAAAATACTTCAATGGACACCTTGTCCATCGCGGTCTTTCAGTCACGATGGACAATCTCTATCACAATGGATGCCTATCTGTCGTGATGGACAAAAAAAATAGGTTTTTTTTTTTTATATATATATATTTTTTATGTGCAAGCTCTTTTCTCTACTATGATGCACTCTGTTTTACCAAGTAGTCACTTTTACTGTCTATCGTGATTGATAGAGGCCTTTGCCCCGAGGTGCATGAACATAGATTTTGTACTTGTTGTAACTGGTGTTGCTGTTGTGGATGTTAGAATCTACCAAAAAGCTCAAGAAACGCAAGAAAAATGCAACACACAATCTTTGTCTATCTTTCTCTCTCACTCTCGCAAACGAAATGAGGAGAGCGACGAGAAGGTGGGAATATGATCCAAAATTATGAATTTTTTGCATAGGTTGAAATGGAAGTAGGGGCACAGTAGGTATGATGATGAAGGAGAGATAAAATAGTAGAAAACAAGAGTTTACCTACAACTCCAACATCACATCTCTACAACTTACCATCACATGCTCGTCCTCAAAGCTCGATTCCTGACAATAAAGCCAAATTTGGTGTCACTCTAGCACAATGATGAGTATCAATGTGAGGAGATCCACCTTATAATTGTCAATCCAAGGATACGTGAGGGAGGTATGACGACCATGAGCGAATGAGGACACAAGTATGTGAGTGAGAAGTACATTAACATGCACACATACATACACACACATACACAATAAGACAAAGAGATGGAGCAATGGCATCTTCAAATCATAAAATGAAAGTTTACAATCTTCTTAGTTTGCTTCGATCTCCAACAATTCAACCTCAAAAATGAGCCTTCTAGCTCCTTTTATAGTTTTTTAATAGCTTTGGCCTTGTTCAGACCTAGTGTATGACCTAGTTAAAATTAGGTTCCTAAGCTAATTTGGGGGCTCAAATGAGCTCTAAAAATTATGAGAATTGGTACATAGGTAGATCTAGTATCCTCAAGCTTGAGGACTCCTCGGTTTGGACAAAATGCAATTTGGATTATCAAAGATGGAATTTACAATGTAGTGTAGTGATAAAAATCATTGTTGATAAATGTTTGATTCAAAAAATGAACACTTGGTCTATTTGCCTGATCTGCATCGACTTTCTTCTTTATTCAGTCCTCCTTTTCTTTGCCATTGCTCTCTTTGTATCATTTGTCTTGTCATGTCAGACCACCTTGACCACTTACTTGGCTGCCAACAAATACACACAAGCGTGTAGAAGGAGATCGAATCACAAAGACATGCATGGCTAGAAGAGCCCTCTATCGATAGATGATCAATAACATGAGAATGATTGAAGTGATAGATATAAATGAATTTTGAAGTATATTTCCCATGTAGAGGGAAATAGTTCATATCAAAGCTACATGAGGGACATAAGTGTAACAACAATGCATTATTGAGTTTGTTTGCACATACATGTCATCCCTTGGGTGCATCTTTCAAAGATGCAAAGAATCTTTTGCATGGAGGGATATGCTTTGAAGGGCCATTGTCAAAAAACGAATCGGAATTAGCCTCATTCACAATCATACATATAGAATGTGATGATGAATCATAATGAAATTTAACAACACATGCCCAAATATCTTGAGCAACATTAACCTCATCATTCTTTCCATTAGATTTATTTTCAACAATGGACATGCTAGATTCTTTCTTCTTTTCATTATGCTTGGAAAGATTTCTACATTCATCAATGGTATGTCTAGCCCTTCGACAATACTTGCATCTCTTCTTCTTTTGCATATCACAATCAAGAGAGGAAGAGGTAGAAGAGGAAGGTTGAGAATTTGGTTTTGATGGACACAAAGTTGAACTAATAGGATGTCCTCTCGATGGCCCCTTGACCCCTCTTTTTTTGGGAGAGGGTCTAAAAATTGTAACCAATACAATTGTGTATGCTACGAGGCAAATAGTGAGAGAAGGTCTTGTTCTCCAACCACGCATCACTTATATAGCTTTGCCTCCTTCTCCATGCACATATTGCATGAATGCCAAGTGGAATCATGCCCTCAACCTCTAATAAAGGTGGTTCACAACTAGAAGTGTCATAACATTTCCTTCCCCTTAGGTTCAGGTTTGTCCTCAAACTTGGTCATGGAAGGCATAGGTGATAACCTCCACCAGAGAGTGAGTGAGTATGTATCCACACATCCAACTCCACCCATATATATACCAAAGGTCCAAGAGTTGCATGTCTTAATTTTTATCCATGTGTCCTTCCAAGTGTCCTACATTTGGATACTTTCCAAAGAGAATCACATGGCTTCTATTTCAATTGAAGTCTTTCTTTCACGTACGAGTCAAGGTGTCACTGGGGAGAAGCTTCTCCCAAGACTAAGGTTTTTTCTCCCTTAGGTTAATTATTCCTAAAGTAACAAACCCTTCAATTGAGACTTCTATGAAATAAAACCTCAAGGGTTAAAACCAAGAAACATAGGTTCCTTTTTGGAGGGTCTAACCCATGATTTATACAACATTCTTCCCCCCTTTTAACATTTTCATCCTCAAAAATGTGCTTTGGTATATTATGGGGAGTATTCCCCCGTGCACCATGACTCATTTCGTTTGATCATGGACTCATTCTCAAAAATATTTTCCTCGTTTTTAACCAAAAGTTAAAAAAGAGGGAAATCTTTTGTTTATGGAACTTACTCGTTCCCAAGTAGCACTTTCTTCAGTTCCATCCCTCCATTTAACTAGGCACTCTTTATATAGATGATTTCTTGTTTTTTTATCTCGAGTGCATAGTATTCTTTCTGGTTCATGAGGGATGTTAAGAAGGGGGATTGGTTGAATAATTGTATCCGAAGATACAAGATTGTCTTGTTCACCCAGTTTTCTTTTTAATCTACTTACATGGAATACTGGATGAAGTAAACAATCTTCTAGGAGTTCTAACTCGTAAGCCAAAGTCCCTATTCTTTTAAGAACCTTAAAAGGGCCACAGAACCTCGGAGAGAGTTTAGGACAAGGTCTTGTTTTCAATGTTTCAGATTTCTCAGGAACTTTAAGATATATTAATTCATCAACTTGAAAGGAAATACCTCGCCTTTTAGGGTCACTAAAAGATTTAGCTCTATCCTGGGCTTTCCTCAGGTTTTCCTTGGCTAATTTTAGCTTAAAGTTCATATCTTCTAAGAAATCTTTTGCCGCTAGGACTTTTTCATTTTGAAGTCCAACTGCATAAGGTGCTCTTGGTTGAAACCCATACATTAACATGAAAGGACTATATTCCGTTGCAGAATGCATTGCATTATTATAAGCAAATTCTACTATCGGTAGATAGTCTTCCCAGTTAGTTTGGGTAGAAGATATGTATGCTCGTAACATATCTTCAAGTATTTGATTGACTCTTTCAGTTTGACCATCCGTTTGAGGATGTTCAGCAGTACTCAAGTTTAGCTTAATTTCTAATCTACTGAATACAACTCTCCATAAATGACTAGTGAATTTTCTATCGGTATCAGACACTATGTCTTGAGGTAATGCATAGAGTCTATACAGTTGTTCTATGAATAATTTAGCTAATTCTAGATTTTTTACTGTAGTTCGAGTAGGTAGAGCCATTTTGGTCAATCGATCAACTATGACCCAAACAACATCATGACCTTTAGGGGTACGTGGCAAGCCTGTAATGAAATCCATGGAAATACTTTCCCATTTTCCATTTGGAATTTCTAAGGGATGCAACAAACCCCCTATCTTAAGCTTTTCAGCTTTGTTAACTTGGCACTTGGTGCATCTAAGTACATAATTATCTACATCTTTATGTATACTAGGCCAATAAAATTGCCTTTTTAGTAATTCATAAGTTTTGTTGATTCCAGGATGTCCCGCACTTGGGGCATCATGACGTTCAAACAAAACTTTTTTTCTAAGTTCAAAATTACAAGGGACACAAATCTTTCCTTTGTATAACAGATATTCATCTCGAATACTGTAATGTTTAAACTTATCTTCATTTGATAAGTTTGTATTTAGAGTTGAAACCTTCTTCTAGGCTTCGTTAAAACTAGTATCCTCTTGGTACTTGCCCTTCATGAGGGTTACTAACTCATTAGAAATTTGTATGAAACTCAAAGAATTTAACATGGGCATCCTGCTTAATGCATCTGCCACAATATTAAGTTTTCCCTTTCTATATTTGAGTTCATAATCAAATTCTTGGAGTAATTCGGCCCATCTAGCTTTTCTACCTGATAATTCAGATTGGTTTGCAAACCATTTTATACTTGCTTGATAAAAGACTATAGTTACTTTGGCGCCAAACAAGTAATGTCTCTATTTTTTTAGAGCATGCACAATTGCATAAAGCTCTTTTTCATAGGTACAATAGTTTCTTTGAGCTGGATTTAGCTTTTGGCTTTCGAAAGCAAATGGTCGACCATTTTGATTCAAAATTGCTCCTATTGCTAGATCACTAGCATCTGTTTCAACTGCAAAGGGTTCATTTGGATCTACTATCTGTAGAACTGGGGCCGAAGCTAAGGCTCTTTTAAGTCTTTCCATACTTTCAGCCTGTTCCTTCTCCCAATTGAGGTTTTGGGTTTACCCTTTAATTTTTCAAATAAAGGGGTTGAGATTTTTGCAAAGTTAGGTACAAATTTTCTGTAGTATCCCGCTAACCCTAAAAAACTTTGAAGTTCTGTAATAGTTAGGGTGAGGCCAGTTAAGAATAACTTGGAACTTATCAGGATCTACTTTTTTTGGATATAATGTGTCCAAGATATCTGATTTCTGTTGAAAAAAATTCACATTTATCTTCTTTTCCAAATAATTTATTTTCTCTAAGAACTTGGAAAACTTTTTCCAAATGTTCCAAATGAGAGGCTGCATCTTGACTATAGACAAGAATATCATCAAGAAAATCCACTACAAACTTTCCCAAATAAGGGCTCAATATAGTGTTCATTAGTGCCATGAACGTGGCTGGGGCATTTGTTAGTCCAAAAGGCATGACTAAAAACTCAAAATGCCCATATTTAGTTCTGAAAGCTGTTTTAGGAACATCTTCATATTTAATTCTAATTTGATGATATCCTTGACGGAGATCAAGTTTTGAAAATATCTTAGCTCCTTTTAATTGATCAAATAAATCATCAATTCGGGGCATTGGATATTTATTCTTGATCGTAACTTTATTCAAGGCTCGATAGTCAATGCATAGTCTCATTGATCCATCTTTTTTCTTGACTAAAAGAATGGGTGCTACCCAGGATGAAAGACTAGGCTGAATGAATCCCTTAACTAGGTATTCATTTAACTATTTTTCTACTTCAGCTTGCTGGGAAAAAGGGAGTCTATAAGGGGGTTTACATATAGGCTTAGTACATGGGAGCATCTATACCATGGTCGACTTGCCCACGAGAAGGAGGTAAGCCATGGGGAAGTTCTTTTGGAAAACCATCCCGATAATTATTTATTAAACACTTAAATTTAAACCTTTCATGTTCAAATAAAGGAGACAAGATATAAGAAACTGGATTCATATTATGTACATTATTTACATCAGTTGGAAGTATCATGAAAACTTCCGCTTTTTGGGTATTTACAAGTTTTTTCAACTCCATGCTGGAAATCAAAGGAGTACTAGGCACATCATGCTCTCCTTGAATTAGATAACGGATTCCATTTCTCTCAAATTCCAAAGTATTCAGATGATGGCTTCTTTTAAGTGTTTTTCCTAAGCCCCAAAGCCATTCCCTACCCAAAACCACATCAGTTATTTCCATGTGCATGATCTAGAAGTCTAATTTATCTTTATAACCTTGAAATTCTATTTCGAGGTTACAAATCATAGTATCTTAGACTTTCTTGTCTTGACCCTATATCATAGACACAACATACTGATGAGGTGATTTTTGCTGGGGCAACTTTAGTCTCTTCACTAGTGATTAGTTTAGGAAATTGTGGGTGGCCGAGTCATCTATCATGACTCTGGCCTTTTCAACACTTATGCAAGCATGAAGTTTGACCAAGTCACGAGGTCCAAACTGTTTTTGGACCCACATTGAGTTAGACAAACAACACTGATGCTTGTAGTCTTCATGAAGGACTTCCACTTTTTTCCAAACTTTACTATTTTCGAGATTTAATGTTTGGACTAAGTGTATTCCTGTCTTTTCTTTCCCTTTTATCTCACAGGTGGCTTTTTGTTGTCCCCTAGTCATGCAATTCGTACTAAGATGTACTGGGTTAAGGCACTTAAAGCAAAGATTCTCATTTTTTGCTTTTTCCCAAACCTCAGGGTCAAGCCTAGGTCGTGAAGGTCTAGGAGTTTTAAAGTCATCTTTTTTGAACGTGCCTAGCTTTCTTTTACTTGGTTTAAATTTTTTATTGTCTTCGACAAGATGAAGTGGTTGTGTTCCAGTTTTAACATGATCATAGATCTATGCTAACTTAATAGCATCTTCTAAACTTTTTGGAGCACTTCTCTTCACTTCATGTTTGACTTGCTTGTCGAGACCACGGATGAAACCGCTTACCTTATGAAAGTCATCTAGGTCTTGCAGTTTAAGTACTATTTCTCGATAATGAGAAATATTTAAAGAAAGGGGACATCCTCGCTGTAGGACTTTGTCCCATTCTTCCTAGTTTCGTTCATCCTCATTTTTTGGTAAGAATTCTTTTTTGAAGAATTCCTTTAATCGATTCCAAGTTTTTGGGATTCTTTGAGCCTCCTTTAAGCTCATCCACCACTTATAAGCCTTAGGTCCAAGTGATAAACTTGTTTCTAAGAATTGATAAGCTTCAAGGGTGTTTTTTAACTACTGCAAGTCTTGCCATTTTTCTAAAAATGTCAAGACTGCATCTTTGTTTCGGTCTTTATCTTCCCCTGAAAATTGAGGTGGTTTTAAGTCTTTTGCAAAAGAAAGGCTTCTAGACTTAATGGTAGTATGAGGAGGATTTACTTCATTATCCTTATTTTTTAGAGATACGTTACTATGCAATGGTAAAAGGGTGTCAATTCCTTTACTAGATGGTGGGTTCCTTGGTCGAATGGACAAGGAACCCATTTGGGCAGGTAAGGGTAAGGATGGACAAAGCGTATTAAGAATTTGTTCCATCTTCCCTTTAACTTCATTAATTGAAGTACGAAGGGTGCCCATCTCGTTTTGGATTTCCTTGACGATGAACATATCTGCTTGGATATCGTTCATTTTTTCATCAAATCCATTCAACTCTTTATAAATATTTATTTCCTGCCTTTCTTCTTGGCCTATCTCTGGAAGACTTGGAGTGTAATCTAATTGTCTACCCCCTTCCTGCGGTGCATAATCCTCTTCCTGCCTAGGTATGTCTAATAACATGTTACTCGCATAAGAATCCCCCATAATTCAGTGAATACTTTGGAATCAACTAGAAATAAGAAAATGCCGTTTCTAATATTGAAGGAAAGTAGATGAAAATTAAATCCAGTACTTCCCCGCTTATTTCTTTGATATCAGCTTCTAGTTGTAGGTCGGCTTGGGCCACCTTGGACGACTCATCGAGTTTCAATCGATGAAACTCGTGGCTTTTGTTGAAGCTCCCCGAATGTCGATCAGTAGATGGCCTCCGTTGTGTGGGGGGGGGGGGTCTTTTTATCCCATATGTGTAGCAAAATAAACTTCAGAATTTCACAATAAAAAATGCGAATTCAAATTGACTTCAAAAATGTCTTCTTCTGCACAGCAATCAGTTGTCTGTCTCCAGCGGAGTCCCTCAGGAGTCAGGCCATTGATTTATTGAGAGAGGGCTCCTTCTCTGGTCGCCAATTGGCTTGGGGATCTCCCTGGCCGTCGGTTGGCTGGGGGGGGATCCTTCTTTACATTAAATGCTTGTACCTTGAGCATCTAAGGCTGCAAGGACTCGGCGGCGGCGCTCAGACGCAAGAGTCGGCGCTCACACTTTCTCTTTCTCTCTCTGAGAACACAAAAGTGCACATGTAGGCTTGGGTTTGACGTGCTCAGATGAGCATCGTCTACAAAGAATCAATTCTCACTCTAATCGAGGCAGGCCTACAATTAATCGGGGGCGCAAACTTTTGAGTCGATGGCGTCCTTGTGCATTAACTGTGTGCACGGGCACTGAGCATGCTTCGTCCGTCGACTGGAAGATCCTCTGATCATTATTAATTGAGGCTTTACCTACCTGAAGCTTAGGTAGGTACCATCATTAAGCACAGGTGGTAGTACTCAGGGCAGGTGCAAGTTGCAACCGAAAAAAAATGGGAGAAGAAGAGACGTAGTCGCAGATGAATTCAAAATTTACCATAGCTTCAAGAAGATGGCCTGCACAGGAATCAACAAAACACTACAAGTACTTGAAAAAGAACTTGGCTCTGATTACCACTGTTGTGAAATCTTCTTTCTAGAGTATAACCTCCACCAGAGAGTGAGTGAGTACGTATCCGCCCATCCAACTCCACCCATATATATACCAAAGGTCCAAGAGTTGCATGTCTTAATTTTTATCCATGTGTCCTTCCAAGTGTCCTACATGTGGATACTTTCCAAAGAGTCTTTCTTTCACGTACGAGTCAAGGTGTCACTTGGGAGAAGCTTCTCCGAAGACTAAGGTTTTTTCTCCCTTAGGTTAATTATTCCTAAGGTAACAAACCCTTCAATTGAGACTTCTATGAAATAAAACCTCAAGGCTTAAAACCAAGAAACATAGGTTCCTTTTTGGAGGTTCTAACCCATGATTTATACAACAATAACCATTCCATAATAGCTCACACCTTCTCAAGATCCATATGAATTCCATGTTTGGAGATGATATGGCCAAGATATCTAACCTCTTGTCTAAAAATTCACACTTTGTTTCTTTAGCAAAGAGGGAATTGTCTCTAAAAACTTGAAACACTAATTGTAAGTGTTCCAAATGTTACTCATCTAACTTACTATAGATGACTATATCATCAAGAAATTCAACTACAAACTTTCCTAGCTAGGGCCTCAAAACATTGTTCATGAGTGTCATGAACCTGGCTTGAGTGTTAGTGAGACCAAATGGCATCACTAAGAACTCAAAATGTCCATATACCTAGTCCTAAAATCAATCTTAGGTACATCTGCTACTTTTATTCTAATATGATGATACCCAAATCTCAAATCAAGCTTAGTAAAATACTCAGCTTTGTGTAATTGGTCAAATAGATCATCCAATCTAGGCATTGTAAATATATTCTTAATAGTTATCTAATTCAATGCTCTATAGTCAATACAAAGTCGCATAGAGCCATCTTTTTTCTTTACTAGGAGCCTTGGCGATGCCCGTGGAGAATTACTAGACCTAATGAATCCTTTTGCTAAGTAATCTTGTATTTCAATTTCTACTTCTTGATGTTGTGCTAAACTAATTCTATAAGGAGGCTTACAAATGGGTTTAGTGTCAACGACTAAGTCAATGGCATGGTCAATGTCTCCCCTAGCAAGTGGTAATCCTTTTGGTATGTCAACATCAAATACATGTTTATATTCAAACATGATTTTCTTAAAACTTTAACTACACTTTCATTCAAAAGAGTAACAATTAAAGCATAAATATCCTACACATCATGCGAATAAGATAAAGTGTCTTACTGCATGCATGAAATAAGATGTGTATTGGGTACATCTCTTTCACCTTGAATACAAAAATTACTTCCTTCTTTAACAAATTCAATAGTATTGTTCTGATAACTGCATTTAAGTGTATCCCCTAAACCCCATAACCATTCTCTACCCAATACTAAGTTTGTTCTTTCCATATTCATAATTTGGAAATCCAAGTGATCTATATATCCTTGAATCCTGATTTCCAAATTGGACACCATAGTATCCCATAATCTTTTATCATTCCCTTGCATCATAACGTATTTATGTGCACTCAACTTTCGGGGAATTTTAAGCTTTTTGACTAGAGCATACTTAATGAAGTTATGTGTTGTAGAATCATCAATCATGATCTTCACTATAGTCCTGTTTACATGACCATGAAGTTTAACCAAATCATGGGTCCCAAAGTGTTGTGACCACAGACATTGAGTTAAACAACATGTATATTCGACATCCTCATGCATAACTTCTACTTCTTTGCAGCTAGAGTTACCATAAATAGGAAGTTTTTGAACGAGATGGACTACTTTTTGCCTTTTTCTAAAGATGCATTGGTACTTGGTCCTTGTTTCCTATCTCTCCCCTTACATACTAGGTGATTCCACCTATCAAGATTGGTTAGGAGATAAACACCTAAAACATAATTTATCCTTCTTGGCCTTTTTAAACTAATCTATGGTGTCTAGGCCCTTATGGTTTTTTTTACTATGAAGTTGTTTTCACTTGGGATGACCCATTTCTTGAACTTAGTCATTTGCATGGGTCTCAATGTTTGGTCTATGTCCATTTCATACAATTGAGCATATTTGATAGCATCTTCTAAATTTTTAGGAGCATTAAGTCATACCTCAAGCTTAATGGCTTTGTCAAGCCCTCTTAAAAACCCTCATACTTTTTGAAAATCATATAGATCCTTTAGTTTAAGCACGATCTCTCGATAATGGGAAAGATAAACTACTAAATTTCTACCTCTGTGTATCACTCTATCCCCCTCATCCCAACTATGCTCTTCTTCATTCTCAAGTTAAAACTCTTTTAGAAAAAGAGATTCAAACTAAGTCCTATCTAGGGGAATAGATTTTGCTTCTTTTAGACTCATCCACCACTTGTATGCACATGGTCCAAGTGAAAGACTCGCTTTGAGCACTCGATACGTAGGTGGGGTTCCTTTTAACTGATGCAAGTCAATACACTTTTGGAGAAAAGTGTACACTGAATCCTTGTTTTGGTCTCTATCATCCCCCATGAAAGTAGTTGGCTTCAAGTCTTTAAGCAAATGTGTATCCCTAAGATGCTTATCCTTAGAAGTGGTAAGAAGTATAGTGGGGATAGGTTCAAGTTCTTCTTCTCTTCTAACCATAACTAAAGTATGATGAAATACCTCACGTTCAAGCTCTTGTTTGGAAAGGAAAGAAGCAAGAGTAGTCTCTAGAGTGACAAATTGGGTTTTTAATTGTTCAAACACATATATCAAGAAGGGTGGAAGCAAGAAAGTAAAATCTTGCTATACGAGTGACTTTGGGGCTTTGGAAACCAAGGCTTTGGATATCCCAAACTTGGAGAAATGGTGGATTCTCAGAGTGCATGCGCCAGAGAATATGCACATATGTTGCTCTTGAAGATTGGAAATAGAAAAGTTCTTCAAAATCTTATTGAGAATTTGGAAAAAAAAATGACATTTCACCTTCCTTCTTCAATGGATTGGAGATTGCTCTTCCTCTTTCTTTCTCAGAAAAAGTCGATAGCACCGTGATTATCCCACATGCATCATTTTTGAGGGTGCAAAGCTCTTCATATAGGCTTTGAGAAGAGGTTCTCTTAAATCCAAGGATGAGGGAGGGAAAGAGAGAGCGCTCCTCTCTTATGGAGATACTTCTGGCTTCTCCTTTTGCATGATGGCACTTGCGTCGGTTGCTATGTACTATTCTGGTGCTATGAGCTTGGCTCCATGTCGGTCTCTATGTTGATGGTGCATGTGTATGCGTCCTGTCGTACTCTCTGCTCTAATACCAATGATAGGATGCCCTCTCGATGGACCCCTCTTTTTTGGGAGAGGGTCTAAAAATCTCTAGGAGATTTATTTACCCAATTTGTATATGTGCCCATAACCCTAACATGTTACTTATCTTTGTACATTCCCTAGTTAGAATACATCATATGTTGTGCTCCCAAGCTTCTTCTTCTTTCTCATGCTATTAATGTGCATTCTAGCTCCCCCAATCTCCAACAATTCAAACATAGATCAAATGGAAGAATTGATTACTATAAGGCTAAAGGTTTTACCCAAGAGAAGGGCACTCACTCAGAAAGATTTTTTCTCCTACACACTATATGACAATCATCCATAGCAAGTGTGCACTTGAAGCTCGAAATGCGTGAAAGTCACATCAATAAGACATCATAGCAACATTCTTAGATGGGGATATGCATGATGAAGTGTATGTATTATGACTCCCATGTTTTTGTGCAAAAAAAAAATTGTGCAAAAAATGAAGAAAATAAAGTGTGCAAGTCAAAGAAGGCATTATATGGTTTGAAAGAAGCACCTCATGCTTGATATGATAAAATACATGTTTCATCATATATATTTCACAATAGTTTAACTAAAAGCATCTTATATGTGAAACATATAAAGGATGAAACATATAAAGGATGTATTTCTAATCATTATAGTTCATGTTTCCCCTTCTCTCCTATGGCTCTCTTTTCCCCCAAGATTTCAATCTTCAACCTATTCTTCCATTAGACTTGAAATTTTAAATAACAATTCATACACAAGGAAGATTCCTTTTATTGCCCACTTTCAAGGGCTAACATAAGTGCGATCTACAAGTATTGAACACCGAACACTTAACAGAAGGGTTCAATATGTTTATCACTACACCACTACTCTCCATCCCCATATGTTTTTGCAAATGCATGAACATAATGCTCGAATCCGCCTCATTATTTTTGTTTTTGATGCACACACACACACATATATATATATATATATATATATATATATATATATATATATATATATATATATATATATATATTTTTTT
>CM035421.1:130511280-130516280 GCA_020310875.1 Ceratopteris richardii | reverse complement strand
ATAATGGATGTATGGTACACAAGCGCCTCTACATCCCTCCAAAAAGCATATGAGAAACATAATCCATACAAAATCTCCTATGGGGGTAGTATGTCCATTCTAGGCAATCCACTTTGTAGATGCCTTCTGCTCACTAAGTTCTTAGAAGGGTCTAGAAAATAATGCAAGAAAGAGGTATCTTTTCTGCTAAGACCTTGAAACTAAAAGAAAAGCAAAGTCGGATCATTTAACTCCGTTGATTACATAGAAGAACTAGAAGGTGTCTTGATGGCTTGATAAGTATCATTTGTCAATTAGTACGAGGATTCAAAGGAATTGCTTAAGCGAGAAATGATTTGTTGTTCTTTGCAAAGTATTCATGACCTTTGAACTATCTGTGATATGAACCAAAGTTGGTTCAAGATAGTTAAGTACTAGTGCTCTGTAGAAGAAATAGCTAAGCTTAGACGAACAAGGAACTTGGTATAGACGTAGAATAATGGTCTATCAAGTAATTCCAATTCGTAAAGATGTAATTTTAGCCTTTGGATTGAGAAAGTTCTTGAGTTGCATTTGCCAAATCTCTATATTCAGCTTCAATAGATGAAAGAGCAATAGTGGGTTGCTTCTTAGATGACCATGATATAAGCTTTGTACCTGCAAATGTAAAATAACTTGAAGTAGTCAATCTTGCCCAATCTGCATAAGAGAATAGCTTTATATATACATTAGACATACATGGATAAAATAAACCTTCATTTATGGTTCCCTTGAGATACTTGAGAATCCTTTTAGCTTCTTCCATGTGTGGCATTGATCATACTAAGGAGCTGTTATTTTGATTTTGGTATATGCTATCGTCATATAATATATTTTGGTATATTCTTTTGCCTCTTGCACGTTAGATTTTCATTAATCTCTTTGTTCTTACACTGGTCTTTGTTCACACAAGATGGTAGAAAAAAAAACAAATAATTTTCCTTCTTCCACCCTCATCAAAAGTTATGTGCAAAAATTCTATTTTTCACCACCATAGTTGATCTTACTTAATGTTGACCCAACCTGTATGCCAAACATTGAACTTGTGAAGATGTAACAAGCAAAGCATCAACTTGGGGCAAAGAAACCACATCGGTCTCTTTGCACTCAAGTTGAAAAAATGGGAGTCTCGCAAATGGAATTTCATGGCTGCAAACATTGTCATCGTGCAACATGACACGATAGTTTAAACTTTAAACAAAAAAGAATTGGAGCACGTGGTGCATTCGAGGAGCACATGGAAGAACAATATTTCAATATTCAATTATTTATATGGAGGGAGACGAAAAGCGCTTTCCGAAACAAGATATTTGTGTTCTCACTTTAAATTGACACATTGGTTTTGCTTCAGAAAACAAACAAATGAAAGGACGTAGAACTTGCAACTGAGATTACCAATGCTTCGACATCTTATTGTGTTGCGTTGATTTTCTCTAACTTAGCTCACTTTCTTTCCTCTTCATATCCATTGCTTCCGTGAGAAGAGAAAAATATAGTCAAAGGCTTTGAGTATTTGAAATTTTGAAAAGCTTTTAGCCAACGGGAAATCACCTTCTGCATGTAGACATGTGGAGTTACAATTGATGGTGTTAATGGTAAGATGTGGGATACTTAACCAAGCCGATGCTTACAAGTTACCAACTTAGCAGTGAGCAGTATGCCATAGCATGTTCCTTGATGTGCCCTTTCCTATGTGCAAGAAGCCTATCCATACATCAAGGGATATGCATAGTTTGAATAAGCCTTATAAGCGGAATCGAGAGCACACATTGGGCAGCTTCCAAGCGTCAAGGTCATTCTATGCATGCTTATGTGTGTGCGTGCTTTTGAGAGAGAGAGAGAGAGAGAGAGAGAGAGAGAGAGAGAGAGAGAGAGAGAGAGAGAGAGAGAGAGAGAGAGAGAGAGAGAGAGAGAGAGAGAGAGAGAGAGAGAGAGAGAGAGAGAGAGAGAGAGAGAGAGAGAGAGAGAGAGAGAGAGAGAGATGTTCATATAGTCACGATTTGCATACAACCTCTAGTATGCATCAAAGGCTGTCACACCGGGAGGGAGAGATAGGGGGAGGGAGGAGGGGGAGGGAAGAGGGGGCGAAGAGGGGGGAAGGGATATATATATATATATATATATATATATATATATATATATATATATATATATATATATATATATATATAGATAGATAGATAGATAGATAGATAGATAGATAGATAGATAGATAGATAGATAGATAGATAGATAGATAGATAGATAGATAGATAGATAGATAGATAGATAGATAGATAGAGAGATAGAGAGATAGAGAGATAGATAGAGAGAGAGAGAGAGAGAGAGAGAGAGAGAGAGAGAGAGAGAGAGAGAGAGAGAGAGAGAGAGAGAGAGAGAGAGAGAGAGAGAGAGAGAGAGAGAGAGAGAGAGAGAGAGAGAGAGAGAGAGAGAGAGAGAGAGAGAGAGGGGGGAAGGGGGGGGGGAAGGGGGGGGAGAGGGTGGGGGGAGTGAGGGAGGGGAGGGAGGGAGGGGAGGAGGGGGGGAAGGGGGAGGAGAGAGAGGGAGAGGGGGGGGGGAGGGAGAGAGAGAGAGAGAGAGAGAGAGAGAGAGAGAGAGAGAGAGAGAGAGAGAGAGAGAGAGAGAGAGAGAGAGAGAGAGAGAGAGAGAGAGAGAGGGAGAGAGAGAGAGGGAGAGAGAGGGCACATGCATGTTTTGTCAGGTGACCGGACTACACTTTTTGGGTCACCAGACGGAGTATTAGGGGCACATGCATGATAGATCCAGTGACCTCCGATCGCCTGAATTAAGGGCACATGCATGACGGTCACCCGACTTTCGACGACCGGAATTAGGGGCACATGGGTTGTTTTCACTAGTGATTTTTAGTAAAATTTCATGAATAAGTTAGATAATTATACAATATTTATTATTAATCTACTTATTTATTTTTATCAATCTCACGCATACTATGGTGTTATGCATCAGTACAAACATAAATGAATTACAACTAAAATAATGTAGAAAATGATAACATCCGGCAATGCATAACACCTCTTTCCGGATAGTGCATATTATCCCCCGTCCCACAACAATGCAATGCTCTCCATAACTTATAAAATGAGAGTGCACCCTTGATCTCTACAAATAAAAGACGGAGAAGGTCAATAAGATCTACAGCATAGTTGCGTTGCTTGCGCATGTGCTAAAAGATGAAGAAGGTCAAGAAGATCTACAACATAGTTTCGTTGCTTGCGCATGTGCTAAAAGATGAAGAAGGTCAATAAGATCTACAGCATAGTTGCGTTGCTTGCGCATGTGCTAAAAGATGAAGAAGGTCAATAAGATCTACAACATAGTTTCGTTGCTTGCGCATGTGCTAAAAGAGGAAGAAGGTCAATAAAATCTACAGCATAGTTGTGTTGCTTGCGCATGTGCTTGTTGTAGATTATTGCCACAGCTCTTGCGCAATCACCATGTGGTGAGGACGAAGCACAATGGACAAAGGCGAGGGATGAGCAGTGGAGAAACGACAATGGAGAGAGAAAAATGAGCTCTTTCAATGGAGAGAGAACTCCCGTTCATACATAAATGGATAAGAGAGAGAGAGTCCTCATACACACGCACAGATAAGAACGAGAGATTTGTGCCTTGCATTTCTGCATGTGATAGGATGTTCTTATACAAAATGAAAGGAGGCTTTCAACCAATCAGAGATAGATAAGCCCTTTTCTTGGATTATCCTCTTGATAAGAGGTGTTCACATGATGAAAAAGCTAGCTCATCTCCAACAGTGCTAAAGTAAAGAGGAGCTCAATATGTACAATAAAGAGGAGGAAAATGTACTGGAGAGAGCATGCTATGATGGATATGTACAATAGTTGCACAAATGCATGACTATGGCAGAAAGTCGAAAATGTCCATTGGCTACCTTTGCTCAAGTAGCTGCTAAGCTTCATTCCACAGGTCCACGTACTTCACTTGTGCACGCCCACGTACTTCACCTGCGCAACGAGATTGACATTAGTAATGAACAATGATTGGACGTGCAAAATGAATGATTAAGATGTACCTTGATCTAAGTGAAAAGCTGAAAGTCATTCCATTGTGAAATATATAAACAAATTTTTTTGGCCGTTGGGTGACCTGAACGGACTTGCGCCCTAAGGTGCCAGTCCGTTCGGGTCACCCAGCAGCTAATCTTACACATCAGATCACGAACTTACACGTCGTGTGACAGTCTGGCAAAAAGCGTAGTATTCACCGGACTTGGGGTCGCCAGACTTAGCATGTGCCCCGAGAGAGAGAGAGAGAGAGAGAGAGAGAGAGAGAGAGAGAGAGAGAGAGAGAGAGAGAGAGAGAGAGAGAGAGAGAGAGAGAGAGAGAGAGAGAGAGAGAGAGAGAGAGAGAGAGAGAGAGAGAGAGAGAGAGAGAAAGAGAAGAAGAAAGATATATTAACGTCCACGGGAGGCCGAAATCGACCTATGGGACCGATCAGGTACATCAAAACATTACATTCCACTTGGGGGGAAGCCCTCAAGGGGCTATAATAAAAGGGAAAAATCAAAATAAAAATAAAAAGGGGGGGGGGATGTGGCTTCCAAAGCACTCTTATGACTCATAAGAGTTTCAAAATTACATCAATATATATTACAAATGAGGGAGATAGCTGTTTCTTCCTATGTGGTATGGGTATGGAAATCTTTGATAATAGCTTGACCGCCTCTGTATACTGCCCACTTTCCATTCTTCTTGGCTTCTCTGACTTTAGTTAACTCTGCTGGTCGATTTTTAAGTTGGAGTGGGGTGAGTTCATCTGCTATCCATACTTTAGTACCTTGTAGTGACTTTGCTTGCTTCATGACAGCTATCTTATCTGACATGTCAAAATAGCTTACCCTTGCCTGAGTTCCTTTGGGTCTGATGAAGATTGGAGACCCTAGATTGATGAAGGGGACCACTTTGGTTAGTTGTGCTTCTAGTACTTCTGTTTCAAGGATGCA
>CM035421.1:130301280-130501280 GCA_020310875.1 Ceratopteris richardii | reverse complement strand
GGCAGAGGCAGCAGGAGCCACGGAAACACCTTACATACAGAAAGTACCTAAACATATATATGAAAAACAGAAGTATTTTCAGAGCATTCGCGATAAACCCACCTTTTTGAAAGGTCCTCGTGATCGTTTTAGCAGTGTTTTGATCCCGGCTGGAATTTTGCTCACAGTTTCTGTCCTTATGGTAATGCTCTATACATGATCTTGAGATGCAACAGTTAAATCTCTTATTTGATTCACTCGTTCTGTTTTCATCTGAGTAGACTCTGTTGTTTGATTGTTCTGTGATGTTAGAAATGCGAATCTGAACATATCTTCCTCTTCAGCATTTATATGCTTTAGTTTTATTGTTGAAAGTGATGACAACTCATCATGTACTAGTTGGCAGAACTTCAGGTTAACAGTTGTGCTAATGAATACTGTGAGGATTTGTTCAGGCTTTTAGTGATCGATCAAATTGTGCTCTTTGCGAAATCAATAATGGGAGCTTTATAGTGCTCTATTTCAGAACCAAGAGTGTTTGTTCGTTTTCATGACCTGGACTATTGTTTGGTTTCTAATATGTGCAGGGGCGTGGTGTATGGAATTTGGCACATGGAACTGGAAAGAGAGAATGATGCTTATTCTTTCTCTGCGTGGAATCGATAATGTTAGCAATAAGGAGTAATTTTCCTTCTTTATTGTAGAACTTTGTTCTTTGTATAAACAGTTCTTTCTTTGACTCAGGCTTGATTTACTCAAGCTCCTGAATTCAACTGCGATCTATTTGTGGAGGATTTTTTTCACTCGCGCTTAGCCTTGTTTCAAGTTACTGAAATCAAACTTGATTCATTTGTGGAAGGTTTTAAGGTATTGAGGACAGTAAGCATCTTTGTGCAGTAGAAGTATTATGCACAGAGGGGTTTGACGTTTTCAGATGGAGATGACAAATGAGACACTGAAGATAAATAAGAAAATATCTCTTCTAATCTACCATTGGGCAATTATGTTCATTCTGTGTATGTAATTTGATGTTATTCTTTGTCATTTGCCGCATAGCTTATGTGATATCTTTAAATTAGTGCTTTCATATGCATTGTAGTTTACACCTTGTTCAGTAGCGATGTATGTTATGTCACAGATAAGTACTGGGTTGACTATCTGTAATGTCTTGTTTTTCAGCCTGATGTGATCCTGTTGCAGATGTTTGTGATTTTAAGGTTCAAAATTTGCATGTGCATAAATATTATGACATGGTTTTTCTGTGTGTGTGTGTGTGTGTGTTGTGGGTAAATATTGATGGCATATAAGCTAGTTAATTGTAAGCTAATATCTCAAGTTGGATCAAATCCGTAAATAAGTTGTAGCTCCAAGCAGAGTTTCCTCATGGTGTTTGTTTTAATCGATGATATTTAGTGGATATCCTACCCAGAGATAGTGAGCAAGCTGAAAACGAGTAAATGCAAGGTAATTGAGTATTCTTGTTGATCTGTGAGCTCAGAAAAGCCATTTAGAACACGTGTATTAAGCTATTGGAGATTCAATGGATGTAAACTATAGCCAGTAACAACTATGCATATATACACATCCTTAATTTCTTTGTTTCATGTTTACTATCATTAATATTTGTTCATTTATTTTGTTATTTTGTTTCTTTTTGTTATTTGCTTATTATTATTATTATTGGTTTCTTCTTTGTGCAAGACTTTATCATAGTTGAGTTTGCCCCTCACTTTTGGAAGTGATAGAAGCTCGTTGATTTGGTGAGAGGTCTTTATTTAGGACGACTCTTGATTAAAGTCTGCACCTACTCTAGGGCACTGATATCGTGAGTTGGGATAGGATATCGGAACTATTTAACCAAGTTATGCATGATAAAGTTTAATTATGAAACTTCTTGTTCCAGACAAACATAGAAGTTGACGATGTGCTTTGTGTTTTGTTTCTGTTTATTTTTAAGATTTGCATTTATCTATATATATATATATATATGTGTAATTTTTTTATTTCTTGTTTTTTGATATATTTATATTTTTTAAACTCAAAAATTTTAAAAATTATTTTTAGTCTGGCTCCTTCTGAATTGTTTTTCTTACTTTGTATTTTTCATGACATGTATTGATCTTATTTTTGTGTAGTCTCTTGCTTTTGTAGGCGTGTGTTTGTGTGTAAGTTTGGATAACTGTAAATATATATATATATATATATATATATATATATATATATATATATATATATATATATATATATATATATACACACACACACACACACACACATACCTACCTACCTATGTATGTATACATACATACCTACCTTCCTATGTATGTATACATACATACCTACCTACCTACCTACCTATGTATGTATACATACACACATACACATACATACATACATACATACATATTTACATACATACTTACATGCATGCATACTTACATGCATGCATACTTACATACATACATACTAACTTATTTACTTACATACATACCTACCTACTTACATATATACACACATATATACATACATACATACATACATACATACTTATTTACTTAATTACATACATACATACTTAGTTACTTACATGCTTGCTTGCTTCCATGCTTGTTTGCTTCTGTGCTTCCTTGCTTCCTTCCTTCCTTATTTACTTATTGACTTACCTACCTACTTATTTACTTACTTAATGTTAATGGCTTACATACATACATACATACTTACATAGTTACATACATACATACGTACGTACGTACTTATCTATATACATACATACATACATACATACATACTTATTTACATAATTACTTATCTACTTACTTAAAGACACAGAGGCGCACACACAGAGACATAGAGACACACACAAAGACACGCTTACTTACTTATACTTACGTAGATACATAGACACAAAAACACACATACAAACATGCATGCATACATACATACATACATATATCTATTTGTGCTTATTGGAAATATCTCTTTAGGGTGTGCATACCTCGATAGCTAGTCTCTTCATACTTCAATGTTTGGGGGTGTGAGTTTGTGATTGTGAGAATGTTCGTTTTTGTATGTGCGGATATGGGTGTGTATGTGTATGTATGTGTTTCAGTGTGTACATGAATGTATGTATGTGTGTGATTTTTAATTATTTATTTATTTTTAAAAATTATTTTATTTTACTTTAAATTTTCTAATGATTTATTTATTTTAAATAATTATAATCATTAATTAAAAAACAAAAAATTGAGTTTTATATTATTATTATGTTTTATTTTAATTTGGTTTATTTTTTCTTAATTTGGTAATCATTTATTTTGTTTGTATTTTTTGTACTATTTGGATTGTGTGTTTTCTATGAATGTATAAGTGTGCATATATGTGTGATAGTTTGTTTGTTGTGAGGTATTTTGTTATTTTGTTCTTAACTCTTTCTTTTTTCTTTATTTGGTAGGTTGGTTTTATTTATTTATTTTGATTTCAAAAGAAGGAGGTGTCTTTCAGGCCAACGGTTCTTTGTGTAGTTTCATGAACAATTTCTTGTGGTAGAGGAAGTTAAGAAATGATTCTAGCAAAGGATCATGGGCACTTGATCGCACGATTCGTCGATAATCTCTCGAGTGTAACAAGCAGCCTTATTAAGGACCCCATTGCTTGGTAGTAGTCTTGCTACACGAATGGGGAGTGTGGTTAGCACTTTCTCTAACCTAGGATCTTTGGCTTAGAGGCGGGCGTTGATCTGATTATTTGACTTGACTATAGACATTTCTCATAATACTTATTCACTGACTTCGAATTTCAATTTTGACCAGGTACGTGCTTCAACCTCTTCTTTAAATCATGTTCCTTATCGTGTGTATAGTAGTGGAAGAGAAAGGCTCAAATTCTTAGGTAGATTTAATTTAAATTTTGTGCATTGCTTAGATAATGGTCATATTCATTGGACTTCTTTAAAAATGGCTTTAGTTAATACTCATTACATTAATAATTCAATAAAAGCTCTCCTTCGTTTAAGGCGTTTTATGAAAAAAACATTTGCACGAAGATAATCCATTAAGTCCAATTCATTGTTCAAAAGTCATATATGTAATCTATAATATTTATCATAGTTCAGTTTTATATGTTGGTCAAACTTTTAGTATTGCATTTATTCGTTTTCAAGAGCATGTTAGAGAAGCTAGGAAAAATTCATTCCAAAAGAGTTTTAATTGAAAAAGTAAAACCTCTTTATGCATCCATAGCAAAATACGGTTTTGAATTGTTTCGTTGTTTTCCTATTGAACACATAGAAGGTAATTTTAGAAATTCTAAAGAGTTTTATAAAGCAGCTTTATCTAAGGAGCTATTTTGGATGCGAACTTTATATACCTTCTTCCCTAAAGGCTTCTATTTAGAAGGAAAATCTAGCTTCATATGAGTAGAGCTATCAATAAGAAAACTCCTATGTTATGGCGTAGATACCCAAAACTTTCTTCAACCATCTAATCTTCTCAACATATAGAAATTTTCCACTTTGTAATGTTAATGTTTTTGTTTTCCCTCTCCATAGGTTCGTTAGTTCATGCTATAGATTAGACTCTTCTGATGAGGATTTCCCATCTTCATCTTCTAATGAACATTTGTTTAGCTCTTTGGATGATCTATCTCTTTAGTGATTTTGAAAGAAGGTTAATTTTCTTGGATAGAATTATGCAAGAGGGGTCTTTTTCTTTCAAAATCTTTGAACAGTATAACAAACGAGTCCTGTTTAAACTTTTGCATATCTTGGAAAGTTTTTCTCATGAGGATTCAAGTCTTACCAAAAGCATCAATGTCTAAATACATAAAATCTTGAAAAGAACTAAAATTAGGAACAAACATATCATCTACAAATCATCTAATATTAGAAAGTTTATGTATAATGATAAGACAAGTATTAGCTAAAACAAGGCTTTCCATAAATTCAAATTCATAAGTAAAAAGATAAAAATTAGCAAGAAAGGAAGCACAATTTGTATCCATAGGAATTCCAATACATTGTTTGAATAAAGTATCACCAACTAAAATATGCTTATGAAGAATATCAGTTTCATCTACTATTCTAGTGTAACGTTTCTTTCTACTATCTATATCTACATACTTGGATTTCAACCATAAATAATCAAAATGCAATGCATGCTTTTCTACCAAAAGAGCCTTACATCTATCTTTGGCGAATTTAAAAGAGAAAACTTTCCTAACTAACAAAGAAATCCTATATTTTAAATCATTCAAATCTAACTTTGTATACAAAGTGGTCAAGTCAAAAGTTTGAAGCCCCAAAGGAACATATTTTTCTTCTAAATTTATTGAAGAGTTGAGAGACTTTATTACAAGAATAACAACTAGTGAATTATCTAAGATCCAACTAGAGGAAGTTGACACATCTACATTTTTGAGTAATTCCTTCCAAATATCATGAATAGTAGGTAAAATGGCTTTAAATCAATTGCTTAACCATTCGGAAACATCTGTGAGAGAAGTATTACAAGATGCAGCTATAAATCTCGGATTAATGGGGTTCTTTCTTCCAATATCATTGTAATTGAAAGCTTTTTGACCAAAATTTTTCAAATATTTGTATGTAACCAAAGGATGGATCCAAAGCTTTCTAACATGAGAAGGAAGAGATTCTATCACTTCTTTTGATTTCAAAATAGAGTTCAAGCCAATTTTATCTATTTCTAGAGAAGTAAAGATAGTAATCAATAAAACTTTTCTTGAAATCAAAGGATTATGAGAAACACAAGAGGATTTTAGAAATTTGGATAGGATAATTCGAAGTTGAAAACTATGGGATTTTCTAAGACTTAAATCCTCTTGAGAAAAATTTTTCAAGATCTGTAGAAGTTTAAAGAGGACTCTTTTGTTATACTTTTTCAAGATTTTGAAAGAAAAAGATCCCTCTTGCATAATTCTATCCAAGAAAATTAACCTTCTTTTAAAATCACTAAACTTAAGAGATTGATCATCCAAAGAGGTAAACAAATGTTCATTAGAAGATGATGATGGGAAATCCTCATCAGAAGAGTCTAATATATAGCATGAACTAAGGAACCTATGGGGAGAGGAAACAGGTACATTAATATTACGATGTGGAACCCAAAGTTTTGTATGTCAAGAAGATTGGATGGTTGCAAAAAGTTTTGGGTATCTACGCCATAGCATAGGAGTTTTCTTATTGATAGATCTACTCTTATGAAGGTTGGATTTTCCTTCTAAATTGAAGCCTTTAGGGAAGAAGGTATGTAAAGTTTGCATCCAAAATAACTCCCTAGGCAAAGCTTCTTTGTAAAACTCTTTAGAATTTCTAAAATTGTCTTCTATGTGTTCAACACGAAAACACCGAAATGATTCAAAACCATATTTTACTATGGATGCATAAAGAGGTTTTACTTTCTCAATTAAAATTCTTTTGGAATGAATTTTCCTAGCTTCTTTAACATGCTCTTGAAAACAAATAAATGCAGCCCTAAAAGTTTGACCAACATATAAAAATGAACTATCGTAAATATTGCAGATTACATATATGACTTGTGAATAATGAATTGGACTTAATGGATTATCTTCATGCAAATTATTTTTTCTTAAACGCCTTAAACGAAGAAGAGCTTTTATTGAATTATTGGTGTAATGAGTATTAACTAAAGCCATTTTGAAAGAAGATCAATGAATATGACCATTATCTAAGCAATGCAAAGCATTTCAATTAGATCTAGCTAAGAATTTGAAACTTTCCCTTCCACTACTATAAACAGGATAAGGAACAAGATTTCAAGAAGAGATTGAAGCACGTACTTGGTTGAAATTGAAACTCGAAGTCGCTCAATAAGTATTATGAGAAATGTCTATAGTTAGATCAAAAAATTAGATCAACCCCCCTTGTAGGCCAAAGATCCTAGGTTAGAGAAAGTGTTAATCACACTCACCGAAGTGCTAATCACACTTGCCGAAGTGCTAATCACACTCGCCATTTGTGTAGCAGGGCTCCTTCCAAGCAGTGGGGCTCTTAAATAAGGCTCCTTGTTACACTTCAGAGATCATCAATAAAATGTGCAGTTGAGTGCCAGTGATCCTTTGTTGGAATCATTACTTAACTTCCTCTACCACAAGAAATTGTTCATGAACTTACACAAAGAACCCTTGGTCTGAAAGACCCACCCTTTTTTTTTTTGAAATCAAAATAATTAAAATAAATCATAATAATAATAATAATAATATAAAACTCAAATTTTTAATTAATGATTATGATTATTTAAAATAAATAAATTATATAAAATAAAAAAATAAAAAAAATTAAAAATAATTAAAAATAATTAAAAATAACTAAATTAAAAAACACAGACACATACATACATTCATGTATACACTCAAATACATACATACACATACACACCCATATCCGCACATACACAAATAAACATTCTCACAATCACAAACTCACACACCCAAACACTAAAGTATGAAGAGATTAGTTGTTGTATGCACACCCTAAAGAGATATTTCTCATAAGCATAAACAACTGGTCACAAATCGGACGAGAATCAAAAGATTTGCATGTCCGCTATGTGACTTTGATATATACCTTCATAAGTTCAGAGTTATCTAAGCTTATGAACTCAAGATAGAGAACACAACCACATACACATTGAAAAAAACAACAAACAAAAGCAAGAGACTTAAGATCAATATAAGACATGAATACAAAATGATACACAAAAAAAAATCAATAATTAAAAATGAGAAAAATAAATTAATGAAATAATAATAATAATAAATCAAAAAAGAAATAAATAAAAATAAAATTATATATATATATATATATATATATATATATATATATATATATATATACACACACACACACACACACACACATACGCACATAATGCAAATTAAACAAAAACTAAACAAAAACTAAACAAAAGAAAAGGTGCATCATCAACTTCTATGTATGTCCTAAACAAGAAGTATCACAATTAAACTTTATCATGCATAGCTTAGACAAATAGCTATGACATCCCTACTCATGTCATCAGTGCCTTAGAGTAGGTGCAAACTATAATAAACAGTCTTTCTATATCAAGATCTCTAACAAAGTCAACGAACTGAGTTTCTATCACTTCTGATAGTGAAGGTCAAACTCAGCCATCATAAAATTTTGCACAAAGAACAAACAAATAATAAGAAGAAAGGAATTAAAATAAGAATTATAAAAATTAAAAATAATAAATATATAGATATATAAATATTATATATATATATATATATAATAAATTCAAAAATATAGTAATAATTTTTTTAATATATTAAGAAATAATAATAATAATAAATAATAAAAAAAGCTAAAATAACAATAGAAATAATACTAATAATTAAAATAAAAGAGCAAAAGACTAAAATAAAGCTAGAAATAAAGAGTGAAAGAACCCCAACAAAATACCTTATCATTAACCAATATAAAGTTTTCCTTTTCTATTGGATTTACTAATGATTAATTTGAGCTCATGAAAAGAAGAAGCTCCATAAATGAACTTGTTACGAAGTAAGAAAGTCCTTACCTTCTTTGAAACTTTCTTGAATAAATACCCTTTTTGAACAAGCAATGAGATTAGTTGACAACAATGAACTACAAATGAAGACAAGCTTGTACATAGATGATAAAATCTAAACAATTGAGAGTAATCAACGCCATACTTTGCTAAATGAGAAATACTTGAATCAATATGAGGCATTCGTATCATGTTACTGCTAGCAAATTCCGGTTTTAATATTTTATGATAAATGTCTACTCCCAAACCAAAAGGAGATTGAAATATTTTTAGATCTAGGAAAGCACAAGAATCACCATGTGAAGTTCAATTCAGCTCACAAACAGTTTTGGGATAAATACCACCACCAAAAGCATCATTGTCTAAATACATAAAATCTTGAAAAGAACTAAAATCAGGAACAAACACATCATCTATAGAGCATCTAATATTGGAAATTTTGTGTATAATGATAGGACAAGTATTAGCTAAAACAAGCCTTTTCATAAATTCAAATTCATAAGTAAAAAGATAAAAATTAGCAAGAAGGATAGCACAATTTATATAGGAATTCTAATACATTGTTTGAATAAAGTATCACCAACTCAAATATACAAATTTTCTAAAAAGAAAATCTAACCAAAGAAGAATGTCAAATTTATCTACTATTCTAGTGTAACATTTCTTTCTACTATCTATATCTACAGACTTGGATTTCAACCATAAATAATCAAAAGAAATGCACACTTTTCTACCAAAAGAGCCCTACATCTATCTCTAGTGAAATTTAAAAGAGAAAACTTTCCTAACTAAAGAAAAAATCCTATGTGTTAAATCATTCAAATCTAACTTTGTATACAAAGTGATGAAGTCAAAAGCTTGAAGACGTAAAAGAACATATTTTTCTTCTAGAGTTCTTAAAGAGTTTAGAGACTTTATAACAGGAATAACACCTAGTGAATTATCTAAGATCCAACTAGAGGAAGTTGGCACATCTGCATCTTTGAGTAATTCCTTCCAAATATCATGAATAGTAGGTAAAATGGCTTTAAAGCAATTGCTTAACCATTTGGAAACATCCATGAGAGAAGTATTACAAGATGCAGCTATAAATCTTGGTTTGATATGGTTCTTATGGAATTTCCAAACTGTATATAAAAATGGTAAATTTTGATACAATTTGAAACCATAAGCTTTACAAAAATCTTGATGACTTGAAATAACTTCTCTAGAAGAAGCAATGTGAAATTGATAGGTAGAGGAGTGATTTTCTTTCATAAGGCACTCTACATAAAACTTTTTACAAGTAAAAACAAAATTATTAGGACATTTATCCACATAACAAATCACAAAGTTACTATGAAATTTTTTTAGTGAAGTCAAATCACTTACATGCAAGCTATATAATGAAGGGGAATTCCTCTCTAAAGCTAAATCAACCTTCATAGAAACTTCATTAATACTAATTTCCAATGTGCAAACCTTCCATGAATACGTAAAGATTCTTCAAATTTCAGAATGAAATTATCAATGCACTTTTCTATATCTTTAAGGATGCAAGCTGTTGGGAGTGATGGTTGGATGCACTCAGAAGATCAGTTGATGCTGCAAAACCTGCTTCACACCTGCCCTCCTTTGACTCCAGATATGCTTAGTAGACTCCTTGAGCTTCCAAATGATACCAAAATATGCTATATGTACTTTGGAAAAGGTTTGAGTAATGACTTGATCAAAACAGACTACTTTGTAAATCACAAGACTTGAAAACTTTCTATTTTGGTCTTGATACCTGCTCAGTGTTATGCTCAGTGTGACCAGTGTAGTTACAATTAGCAAAATTCCTTCTAGAGATATTCTATTAGCTTAGTAAGCTTCCATTTGCAAGTGGAATGAAAGGAAATGATAAACTATACTCAGAGAAATCACTTTAGCAAAATAAGGTGTACCCCCGATTTTTTAGGAGACTTACAGTCACAGACCAGTGAGCACCCCGACTGAGATTTCTCTGTGATGGTAGATCCAATGGCCTTGAAACTTTGTAGGTATATAGTAGACTTTGAGCTGAATCCAATGCACTTTGAATCATCCAATTTGGTTCAGTAGATCTTGAGATATGCCCTGTTGAAGTTGACAGAGTTGAAGATAGTCACTCAGAGAAAACAGAGATTATGTATGTAAGTATATTGATTAAATCTAATGATTGTACATTCCCATTGGCATGTAATGTGATGCTCAATGGTACTCAGAGGTGTGGGCTATGGTGTAGCTCACACACACACTCAATGAAAGATGGATTAGCCTCGGGATATGAGCTGAAGAAATGAACAACTAACCCGCGACTTTTTTCCATAGCTTTTATAAGAGTTTTTGAAGAGTTTGAATTTTGAATTCATGTTTTGGCTCCCTTCAATCTAGCATCTAAATATAAGGAGATATTCCCTCAATCATATCATCTACTTTTCCACGACTTTCTCAAGTAGGTATGATTACAAGATTGGTTAAAGTCATATAGACTTTTACATGAGATAAAAGGTAAGAACAATAAGACTAGGTTCCTATGATTCTTGATTCATGTGAATATATCCTTCAAAGAATTCCAATCTAATCTTCCAAGGTCCAAGCTTTATGTAGAGTCTTCAAGATTGATATCCAAGCCAAGTGTTAAGGCTTGAATTACACCAACAGCTCCCCCTCAAGCCAAACACTTTGGCTCAAGTCTTCATCTCTAGTCTTCAATTACTTCCTGTAATCCAATCATGGATTTAAATCTGCATAGCTTGCTTCCATCCAGAGCTTTAGTAAGCAAATCTGCACATTGTATATTAGTAGACACATAAGTCAATTGAATCTCTTTGCTAAGTAACTTCTCTCTCACATAGTGGTAATGAACCTCTATGTGTTTTGTCCTAGCATGATAAATTGGATTAGCTGCAAGGTGAAGAGAACTTGTGTTATCACCAAATATGACAGGTGGTCTTGTGTACAGACCCAATTCTGAATATAAAAGCTTCAACCATATAGCTTCTTGAGTTGCATTTGCTAGTCCTCTATACTCTACCTCAGTAGATGACAAAGCTACTGTAGGTTGTTTCTTGGATGACCAAGAAATTGGTTTATCACCTGCAAAACATATGTAACCAGATGTGCTTCTCCTGTCATCCTTGCAACCTGCCCAATCTGCATCTGAATATACCTTAATATCAATGTCTGATGAATATGGAAAGTACAAACCATGATTTTGTGTTCCCTTTAGGTACTTTACTATCTTCTTTGCTGCCTCTAAATGAGGTACTCTTGGTTTGTGCATAAATTGGCTAAGTACACTAACACCATATGAGATACCAATCCTGGTTAAGGTAGCATAATTTAGACTACCTACCAAACTTTGGTAACCTGTAATATCTTTGAGTTCTTCTCCTTCATGTGCACTGAGTTTGTGGTTGACCTCCATAGGAGTGCTTGAGACTTTAGCTTCCTGCAAATTAAACTTTTTGACCATGTCCTGAATGTACTTCTTCTGAGTAATAAAGATACCTGAATTTGTGTAGACCAATTCAAGTCCTAGGAAGTACTTCAATAATCCAAGATCATTAATCTTGAATTCCTTCATCATCTGTCCTTTGATATGTCTAATTCCCTGAACATCATTTCCTGTAATAATGATGCCATCAACATAGACACACAAGTATATTACCTCTGAATTGTTCCTTTTGATAAACAATGAAGTATCTGCTTTACTCATTACAAATCCTTGGTCTAGGAGATAGGTTGTCAACCTGTAATTCCATGCTCTAGGTGCCTGCTTTAAACCATACAGAGCCTTCTTCAATTTACAAACATATTGTACCTTTTTTGGATCTTCATAGCCAGGTGGTTGTGACATGTAGACTTCTTCAGATATCCATCCATTCAAGAAAGCATTCTTGACATCTAATTGGTACATATTCCAATTCTTGGATGCAGCTACACTCACCAATACTCTGATAGTTGGCATCTTGGCCACATGAGAAAATGTCTCCTCATAATCAATGCCTTGGGTTTGTGCAAAACCCTTGGCTACCAACCTAGCTTTGTACCTGTTTATTGTTCCATCTGAATTCTTCTTTAGTTTGTAGATCCATCTGGATCCTATCACCTTCATAGAGTCCTTCTTGGGTACCAAGTCCCAAGTATCACTTTCCTTGAGAGCTTCTATCTCTTCATCCATGGCTTCTCTCCATTCTGGTTTGGTAATTGCTTCTTCATAGGTACCTGGTTCTTCATTCAACAAGTCTTTTGCAAGATATACAGAATGTTTAGTTACAAGTGATGTGTCATACCCAAATCTGATAGGCTTCTTCTTTTCTCTTTGAGATCTCCTCATTGCTTGAGTTGAAGTTTCTGGCTTATCTTCTAATTGCTTCATCTTCATCTTTCCTTTGGACTTCCAAGCCTTGAACTCTTCAAGGTTTATTGTATCATCATCATCTGAGCTTGAATCTTCTTGCTGAGTTGGTTCTTCCTTAGTGAGCTTTGGGAAATCTTCTTCCATGTCATAGGGTAGACTCACTTTCCTGCATTCATTCTCATACCATGAGTCATTCTCATCAAAGATGACATCTCTGCTTACCTTGAACCCTTTGTTTGTTGGATTGTAGAATCTGTATCCCTTTTGGTTCAAATCATAACCAATGAAGATACATTTTTCAGCCTTAGGGTCTAGCTTTCCCCTTACCTGTGAGGGAATATGCACATATGCTACACAACCAAAGATTTTGCAATGATCCAGAGAAGGTCTCTTACCATGCCAAGCTTCATATGGTGTCATGCCATCAAGTGATTTGGATGGCAACCTATTGATGAGATAAGTGGCAGTGGATACACTCTCTGCCCAAAGATAATTTGGTAACTTTTTCTCATTAAGCATAGACCTAGCTGTTTCCACAATGAGTCTATTCCTCCTTTCAGCTACCCCATTTTGTTCAGGTGAGTACCTTGTAGTAATCTCCCTCTTGATGCCTCTTTCCTGCAAGAAATCTTCAAAGTCATTGGAGAAGTATTCTCCTCCACCATCTGACCTTAGTTTCTTCAAATGTCTACCTGTTTGATTTTCAACTAGTGCAAGATATTTTTTGAAACAATTAAATACTTCATCTTTATGTTTCATGTAGTATAAGACAGTCCACCTGCTATAGTCATCAATGAAGGACACATAGTACCTTGATCCAGATATGGATGGCTCCTTGCTGGGTCCACACACATCTGTATGCACTAATTCCAGATAATCTTCATGCATAAAACCTTTCTTGGTATAAGGCAATCTGTGTGACTTACCAAATTGACAAGCCCCACACTTGTATATCATGTGTTGCTTGGATACATTAGGTATCCCAAGCACACATTGATCCCTACTCATTTGCTTTAAGGTCCTTTCTCCAATGTGACCTAATCTCTTGTGCCAAATCTCCAATTCTGATAGGGTTTGATCTTTATAGTTGTACAAAGCAATGCTTTTTGTGTCTTCTAGTTCAAAGGTAAATAATCTACCTGATTTTTCTCCCTTGGCTATCCTTCTGAATCCATGTCTTGGATCCTCCACATATGCACCATGTTGAGTGAACCTGACCTGTAGACCTTTTTCCACAATCTGACCTACACTCATCAGATTCTTGGTGATTGTTGGAACATACAACACTCTGCTCAATAAATTATGATTACCATCACTAGTTTTGACATTGCCTACTTTAACAACTGAGTGTTTAGTGTCATCACCTGTCTGCACTTGATGCTTGCCTTTGGGTTCTTCCAAATCAGAAAGTAATGCAACATTTCCAGCTACATGATTAGAGCAACCTGAATCAATATAGAATAAGTGATCATCATTGATACCTGACTTAGATGTCATGTTCATGATCAACAGGGAATCATCTTGCTCCTCTGCATAATTGTTGTAGTCTTTCCTATTTCTGTATCCACCTTGATAGTTGCCATTGTGATTGTAGTTGTTGTTATAATTATTGTTGTAGCCATGGTAGCCTTGAGATTGGTTGAATCTACCTCTGCCTTGAGAATATCCTCCTCTTTGGTGACCTCTTCCTCTTTGGTTCTTGTAGTTTTTGTAGCATTCATCTGTGGTATGGTTAGACAAGCCACAAATATTGCATGGAGATTGATTGTAGGGTCTCCCCCTACCTGACTTACCTCCTCTGCCCCTACCTCTAGAAGATCTACCTCTCCTTGCATAGTTTGCTTGGGAGGTAGAGCCTTCTTCATCAACCTTTTTGTTTTTACCCTTGTCTTTAGTCTTCTTATCAGTATATAGGGCAGAGGGATTGTTACCTTTTGATTGCTCTCCATTCTTTGTGATCTTTGCTTCATGTGTAAAGAGTTGTCCAATCAGGGTTGTTAGATCAGGTGCTTGGATGTCCATGTATAAGTCCATTGCTGTGGTAAAGCTCTCCCACTTGTCATCTGCCTTTAGTCCATTGATCACTTGTCTGACTATTTGCTCTTCCTCAATCTCCTCTCCAACACTTGCAAGTTGATCTGCAATGTCTTTGACTTTGGTGACAAAATCTGAGACACATTGTTTTGATTGCTTCCTAAGAGTTGTAAACTCAATCCATAGCTGATTCTTTCTGGCCCTTGTGCTTGATGAAAAATATGTTGACAAGGTTTCCCAAGTCTCTTGGGAAGTCTTACAATTCCTTACATGAGGTAAAAGAAAGTCAGATATAGAGTTTAAGAGATATGACCTTGCCAAAGCATCTTTTGCACACCATTGGTTGAGCCTTTCATGTTCATCCTTTGTGGGTAGTCCTCTAGTCTTGAATGAGGGCAATTCCTCATCTCCTGATATGTATCCAAACAAGCTCCTTCCTTGTAGATAGGTCTTCATCCTTAGAGACCAAGCTTGGTAGTTGTTCCTGTCTAATTTGTCAATGAAGGAAGGGAAACCATCACCCATGATTACCTTATTTGCTCTGATACCACTGTTGGGAGTGATGGTTGGATGCACTCAGAAGATCAGTTGATGCTGCAAAACCTGCTTCACACCTGCCCTCCTTTGACTCCAGATATGCTTAGTAGACTCCTTGAGCTTCCAAATGATACCAAAATATGCTATATGTACTTTGGAAAAGGTTTGAGTAATGACTTGATCAAAACAGACTACTTTGTAAATCACAAGACTTGAAAACTTTCTATTTTGGTCTTGATACCTGCTCAGTGTTATGCTCAGTGTGACCAATGTAGTTACAATTAGCAAAATTCCTTCTAGAGATATTCTATTAGCTTAGTAAGCTTCCATTTGCAAGTGGAATGAAAGGAAATGATAAACTACACTCAGAGAAATCACTTTAGCAAAATAAGGTGTACCCCCGATTTTTTAGGAGACTTACAGTCACAGACCAGTGAGCACCCCGACTGAGATTTCTCTGTGATGGTAGATCCAATGGCCTTGAAACTTTGTAGGTATATAGTAGACTTTGAGCTGAATCCAATGCACTTTGAATCATCCAATTTGGTTCAGTAGATCTTGAGATATGCCCTGTTGAAGTTGACAGAGTTGAAGATAGTCACTCAGAGAAAACAGAGATTATGTATGTAAGTATATTGATTAAATCTAATGATTGTACATTCCCATTGGCATGTAATGTGATGCTCAATGGTACTCAGAGGTGTGGGCTATGGTGTAGCTCACACACTCTCAATGAAAGATGGATTAGCCTCGGGATATGAGCTGAAGAAATGAACAACTAACCCGCGACTTTTTTCCATAGCTTTTATAAGAGTTTTTGAAGAGTTTGAATTTTGAATTCATGTTTTGGCTCCCTTCAATCTAGCATCTAAATATAAGGAGATATTCCCTCAATCATATCATCTACTTTTCCACGACTTTCTCAAGTAGGTGTGATTACAAGATTGGTTAAAGTCATATAGACTTTTACATGAGATAAAAGGTAAGAACAATAAGACTAGGTTCCTATGATTCTTGATTCATGTGAATATATCCTTCAAAGAATTCCAATCTAATCTTCCAAGGTCCAAGCTTTATGTAGAGTCTTCAAGATTGATATCCAAGCCAAGTGTTAAGGCTTGAATTACACCAACACAAGCCTCCTTAGAGGTATGAACTCTATATTTTGTTCATCTAGAAAAAAGTTCTTTCTAACTACTCGTAGGAAGAATAGAACAATTGGCAAAAACTATATGACCCAAATCCTTGTTGACGAAAAGGAAAAGGAACCATTATTGCAACAACAAGATCTTCTAAAAATCGACAATCTATCTTGCTCTTTCATATTTCATCCAATATCATTATAATTGAAAGCTTTTTGACCCAAAGTTTTCAAATATTTGTATGTAACCAAAGGATGGACCCAAAGCTTTCTAACATAAGAAGGAAGAGATTCTATCACTTTCTTTGATCTCAAAATAGAGTTCAAACCAAATTTATATATTTTGGAGAAGTAAAGATAGTAATCAATAAAACTCTTCTTGAAATCAAAGGATTATGAGAAACACAAGAGGATTTTAGAATTTCGGCTATAAGAATTCGAAGTTGAAAACTATAGAAAAGGAGAACTTTATATTGGTTAATGATAAGGTATTTTGTGGGGGTTCTTTCACTCTTTATTTCTAGCTTTATTTTAGTCTTTTGCTCTTTTATTATTATTATTATTATTATTATTATTACTTTTATTATTATTTTAGCTATTATTATTATTATTTCTTATTATATTAAAAAAATATTATTTTTTTTATCTAGCCTTCACAAGAGTAGATCCATCAATAAGAAAACTCCTACATTATGGTTTTTGTTTCCTCTCCCCATAGGTTCCTCAATTGCTATAGATTAGACTCTTCTGATGAGGATTTCCCATCATCATATTCTAATGAACATTTGTCAGCTCTTTGGATGATCAATCTCTTAAGTTTAGTGATTTAAAAATAAGGTTAATTTTCTTGGATAGAATTATGCAAGAGGGGTCTTTTTCTTTCAAAATCTTTGAAAAGTATAACAAAAGAGTCCTCTTTAAAATTCTACACATCTTGGAAAATTTTTCTCATGAGGATTTAAGTCTTAGAAAATCCCATAGTTTTCAACTTTGAATTCTCATATCCAAATTTCTAAAATCCTGTTGTGTTTCTCACAATCCTTTGATTTCAAGAAGATTTCTATTGATTACTACCTTTACTTCTCCAAAAATAGATAAAGTTGGTTTGAAATCTATTTTGAAATCAAAAGAAGTGATAGAATCTCTTCCTTATTATTTTAGAAAGATTTGGGTCCATCCTTTGGTTCAAAAATCTCTCAATTACAATGATATTGGAAGAAATATGAAAGGGCAAGATAGATTATCGATTTCTAGAAGATCTTCTTGTTGCAATAATGGTTCCTTTTCCTCTTTCGTAAATAAGGATTTGGGGCTTCAAACTTTTGACTTCACCACTTTCTATACAAAGTTAGATTTGAGTTATTGAAAACATAGGATTTCTGTTGGAGTTAGACGTCTGCGGAAGCACGCGAACAACACAAGGAAGAAGAAGAAGCTTGGAGCATAACCACACAATACTCAATGTATTACTAGAGAATGTACAAAGATAAGTGGCCCATTAGGGCAATAGGCGTATATACAAGCCGGGGAAAAAAACCTCCTAAAGAGGGAAAAAAGTGCCCCGACGGTCCTAGTGTGTTCACACACATCACTACCTAAATATATCAACAAATCCCCCCTGGGAGTGATGCGGTGAACAAGGAGCTGGCACTCATGTATAAGGAAGTGCCAAGCTATGTGGAAATCACTCCACAAAAGGAAGTAAGCCCAAAGCTTTGCGGAAAGCTTCAAACTTCTCCCTAGGCAGAGCCTTCGTGAAAAGGTCTGCAATGTTCTCCTGCGTGGGCACATATGCCAAGTTGATCTCCCCAGCAAAGAACCTCTCCCTGACATAGTGATAATGGACCTCAATGTGCTTAGTGCTGTAGCATTTCCTCAATCACAATCTATCCCCAATCACAATCTTTCGATTACTCAGAAATAACAGTGGAGAGAAGAACGCAGAGATTGCACAAGGTAAAAGAAAATCTGATGCGGAAGAGTAGAACAAATATGACGCAGAGAAGGAAGAATTTTGATATTATAGATGTGAATCAATGGTTACAGTAGCTTTGGACAATAGCTTCTTGACGAAGCCTCTACCTCCCGACCACCCCCGAGCTATCACAATTGCATTCTCACTCGCACTCTCAATCACACTCTCACTCTCACTCTCACTCTCAATCACACTCTCAATCATAAGGTAATTCTCAGATTTCTATGTGTCCTCCGTGTTGATGCGCATGCCTTCTTATCTTCTTCCGTTTGATTGAAGCCGTGCTCCCCAAAGAAGTGTGCAATCCACCGAATTTAGAAAAAGTCGAGTTTCTCCAAAACTTTTGCAAAAAGCCATGCGATCGTAGTGTACTTCCTTTCTTTAGCATACCTGTCAAAAATAGCAGAAAAACACCAAGAAGACATATCCGAAACATACATAATTAGACATGGTGACACGTGAGCATGAGAATCACGGAATGAGGAATTAGGTTAAGCTTGTGAGGAATTAGGTTAAGCTTGTGAGAGACACTTTTATTCAATTTTTCGATCTACATAATAGTGTTAGAGACGTCCGAGGTCCAAATCCACCTCCAAATGCCACTTTTGAGCCCTGCAAGGTTTAAAATTCTAGAGAGAGGGTAAAATCAAGGCGTTTTCTTACAATGAACTAAACGTAGGACCCTAAACGAGGTACTTAGAACATGATTCACAAAAATCTCACACAGGCACTTTTATTCTCTTCTACTTGCTCTACCTTTCTCTCATACAGAGTTTTCCTTAATTCTTTCATCTTCACCTTCAAAATCCCACTGGAAAACATGATGCAATTAAGGTCTAGAGAGAGAATATGAAACTTGTCAACCCAAAATTTTTCCTACATGCATAAAATGACCTAATTATTCGTTCTAAGCATTATCCCCACAATGAAATTCAGAAAGTTCAAAATGAATTATTTCACTAGAAAAGAGGCCTATTACAGTGCGAACATGGAACATAGGGTTCCTCGCAACTGCTAATGCGCTCTGACTGTCAGTGAAGATGGTGGTGGTAGAAGACTGGCCAACACCCAAATCAGCCATAAAGCGTCTGAGCCACACACACTCAACAGTCGCTATGAAAGCTGCCCTATACTCAGCCTCACAACTGGAAGTGGCCACAGTAGGCTGCTTCTTGCTCAACCAAGATATACATGAGCTACCAAGCATGAAGCAAAAACCACTGGTGGACATACGAGTGTCATAGCAACCACCCCAATCTGAGTCAGAAAAACCATGCAAACCTGGCGGTAGTGATCCCCCCTTGGGATAAAACAACCCAAGTAGCCGAGTACCACTCAAGTAGCGAAAGATGCGCTTAACCGCCTTCCAATGCGTGACTCCTGGGCAATGCATAAACCTGCTCATCTGTGAGACAGCAAACTGAATATCTGGCCGAGTAATGCATGTTACCATTAGTGTCCATGTGAAAGGCCAAATGGCCACCGGACACTTCTTTGTATATGTTCTTTAATAAAACATATAGTGGCCTGGTCAATCACTGTCCAAAAAGTTGGACCGGTTTTCTCCAAGGCTTACGACCAAGGCGGCGACCAAGGCATAGACCTTGGCATACCTTGTCATCCGAGTCACCGAAGTCACCGTTGGCGCCGTTGGCTGCACGCGAGGGAGGACCTCAACGATCAAGGAATATAGAGGTTCCCGGTACTTCCCGGGAGGTCACCCATCCCAGTAGTGTTCCCCCTAGAGCTCGCTTAACCGTGGCAATCTTTTGCCACTAAGCTACACTCTTGGGGTGATTGAAGAAGGGGAAAGACTAAGGTTGACATTACCTTCAGCAAGTTTTGGTCCCTCAAAGCTTCATTCTTTGCTTTCAAAGCCTATTTTTGAAGCTTTTTTTTGGGGTGTCTTTTGGAGCCATTTTGGAGTACTTTCGCACATAGTTCTCTTCACACAGGTCCAAGAACATCAAGAAGAGTGTTCTTTGTACTTCTCAGAAAATAAATATCAACCTTTGGGGTTGTATTTTCAGCCACACTCGTAAAACTACAGGTTTTTCGAGAGGTTTTCAGTTTTGGTGGGAGCAGCCGCTGCAAATTTATGCAAGTTTTTAAGCTTAAAACATCAGAGTTGACAGACTCTTACAGGTGTTATTGGCTAGTTATTGGGCTATGTATTCAGCCTTTTAGTGTTATTTTACTGCATATATTGAGCACATACACAACATGTATGCTTCTGTGGATACCGCTTATGTAGGTCCATGTGGTCATTGATATAGCGGTTACGTTCTTTGCATAAAGCCTTTTACGTTTGATAAAGAGGGTCGTGGTGAGGTTTTCTTAACTGGGAGACACCCAGATGTCGGGGTCTCTTCGGTGATGCAGGTGGAAGACTTACCTAGCCTCGCCATAGGAGATGTATGATAGTTGTTTGGCATAGTTTTGCCTGCTCAATATCAGCTCTCTCATCAACAAGTGCATCATGTAAATCTGCATCAGAAATGGAATGATCTGCATCATCATATGAAACCTGCAAAGGCTGAGAAGTTGCCTCATTAGGACCAACACTAGACTGTCCACCTGTAAAAAGAGGCATCAAAGTATCATACATGTCTTTGGAGCTAACAAATGTCTCCTTAGTACATGAAAGCAATGGCTGAATAGCATCTTCCACAAAGACAACATCACGGCTAACCAGAATGCGTTTAGTCTGTGGATGATACAGACGATAACCTTTACTTTCAGAACTGTACCCAACAAAAATACATTTTACTACCTTATCATCCAATTTTCTGCGATGTTTTTCAGGCACTAGTGCATATGCCAAACAACCAAAAACACGCAGATGAGCAACAGATGGCTTGCGATCATGCCAAGCCTCATATGGAGTGATAGACTGCAGCGCTTTAGTGGGACACCTGTTCAGTACATATGCTGCACACATGACAGCCTCAAGCCAGAAACTATGAGGTAAAGCCTGACTCTTGACCATACACCTCGCCATCTCCATGAGAGACCTGTTCTTTCGTTCAACAACTCCATTCTGTTGAGGTGTATACGGTAGTGTACACTAGTGTTTTATCCCACGTTCAGCCAGAAATGCATTAAAATCAGAACACATATATTCCCCCCCTCGATTAGAACGGAGGGTGCCCATTTTACATGCTGATAGATTTTCAACCAAAACCAAAAACTATTTGAAGCACATGAACACCTTCGGACTTTGCTTTGAGTGGATATACCCATGCATGCCTGGAAAAATTATCAATGAAAGTCACGAAGTAAAGGTAATTTCCAAAAGAGGGTGTCTGCATAGGACCACAGACATCACTATGTACAAGCTGCAATTTCTGCGTAGCCCGAACTGAACCATCTTTTGGAAAGGAGGAACGCTGCATTTTGCCCAAAATACAACCTTCACATACATGTTTTCCAGGTGTCTCAAGCTTGGGCAAAGAAGACACCATATCAGATTTCTGCAGGCGTAGCAAACTAGCAAAATTCAGATGACCAAAGCGTGCATGCCAAAGCTTTGCATCTGAGATAGCCTGAGAATCATGAACTGCACATGCCGAATCATTCACAGATCTTTCATAGTCTATGAGCTTATATAGCCCGTGACATAAAATGCCAGAAGCAATAATAACATCGCCATTTGACAGATCATGAACTCTACATCTGTCATCAACAAATTTCACAACCAAGCCAATCTTGGCTAATGCAGAAATTGATAACAGATTCTTCTTGATCCCTGGCACAAATAAAGCATCTGACAAGGTGAAAGAACTACCATCAGCAGTAGTCAGAATGATCTTACCAACTCCCATAACAGGATAAGAGGAGTTGTTGGCGCATGTGACAGTATTCCCTGTAGGGGCAGGCTCGAGTGAAGAGAAGAAACCGCGCTGCGAGGTAATATGTTTGGTCGCCCCACTGTCAAAGTACCAAACATCTGAGTCCACTGCAGACATGCACTGCTCATGAGAAGATGGGTCAAAACTGCAAACAGTAGTAAACGCCAATTCTTCTTCCTGCACAAGATTAGTAGACTCTGTTTTTGGTGTAGAGGCTTCTGCAACAACCATTCCAGCCTCCTTTTTCTTTGCCTCTTTTGCAGCTAGTTTTGGACAGTTCTTTATGATATGATCATTACCTTTACAATACTTGCAAAACAATTTCTGCTTTCTGATTTCTTCTCATCTTTATCCTGGTTCTTCGATTGTGCAGCATTTGCAGATTTCTGCTTACTAGTAGAAGAGCTCCATTTTCCTTTGCCCTTTTTACTAGCTAGGAAAGCTTGATCTGCAACACGCATAATGGACCTGTTCTGCCTGGACTGATCTTCTTGCAACAGAACAGAGACTAATTCCTCAAATGATAAGGCATTCGGATTGCCTTTCATCATCAACCGAAGAGTAGAAGCAAAACTTTGATATGAATCAGGAAGACCATTCAGAACGGTCTGCAGAAGTGAGCTATCTGGTATAACCTCATCAGCAGAAATCAACTGTTCCTTCAAGTCTTTGATCTTGGTTAGGAAACTATCCATAGAATCACCTTCATTCATGTGCTCACTCTCCAATTGTTTTCAGAGGTAAGCAACACGAGCCTCATTCCTAGCTTGGTACAATGTGGTGAGTGTATCCCAAGCATCCCTAGTTGTTCTACAAGAGCGAATATGAGGAATAATGGCACGTTTGACAGACAAAGCTACCAATGCATGTGCCTGGGCATCTCTACTATCCCAACAAATCTGCTCTGCAGTAGGTGCAACAAAAACAACAGCACGAACAGGAATCTGCACAACATCATCTTCGACACCATCTTCATCAGCTCCAGCACCTGTATTTGCAGTACCTGTTGTTACAGGTGTAACAGGACGTCTTTCAACACCCTGCACAATGTTCCACAATCCTTTTGCAACCAATACATGTCGCATCATATAAGCCTACAATGGGTAGTTGGTACCATCCAACTTATCCTCAACAGCCAACATACGGAATACATCACTGCTTTCAGCCATGGCCGGTGACTAAAATACCTTGATGCAAAAAATTGACTATATCTCAAAAAGTTGAATAGAACTGCCCAAACGAGTTCTCCTAAACCTGTAGCAAACTTTGAGACGCTTATATTGGCGAACAAAAATTGGTATATACCTTTGGCACAAAAAGACGAAATAGCCTGCACAAGCGCTGCGATAGTGCGTTCGGAGGTCGAAACGAGCTCAGATCGCGATTTCGACACCACACAGCAAAGCTGTTTTGATCTCTGAAACACCCTGAGTATGCTCACCAAATTTCGTGCGAATCTGAGACTGCAAACGGGGGAGTGTCGACGGCACCCTAGATGAAGCGACGACCTGCTCTGATACCAATTGTTGGAGTTAGACGTCTGCGGAAGCACGCGAACAGCGCAAGGAAGAAGAAGAAGCTTGGAGCACAACCACACAATACTGAATGTATTACTAGAGAATGTACAAAGATAAGTAGCCCATTAGGGCAATAGGCGTATATACAAGCCGGGGAAAAAAAACCTCCTAAAGAGTGAAAAAAGTGCCTCGACAGTCCTAGTGTGTTCACACACATCACTACCTAAATATATCAACAATTTCTTCTTTAGTTAGGAAAGTTTACTCTTTTAAATTCACCAAAGATAGATGTAAGGCTCTTTTGGTAGAAAGGTTTGCATTACATTTTGATTATTTATGGTTGAAATCCAAGTCTGTAGATATAGATAGTAGAAAGAAACGTTACTTTAGAATAGTATATGAAACTAACATTCTTCTTTGGTTAGATTTTCTTTTAGAAACTTGTATATTTCAATTGGTGATACTTTATTCAAACAATGTATTGGAATTCCTATGGGTACAAATTGTGATGTCTTTCTTATTAATTTTTATCTTTTTACTTATGAATTTGAATTTACAAAAAGTCTTGTTTTAAGTAATACTTTTCCTATCATTATACACAAAGTTTCTAATATTAGATGCTTTCTAGATGATCTGCTTGTTCTTGATTTTAGTTCTTTTCAAGATTTTATGTATTTAGACAATGATGCTTTTGATGGTGGTATTTATCCCAAAACGTTTTGTGAGCTGAACTATACTTCACATGGTGATTCTTGTGCTTTTCTAGATCTAAAAATATTTCAATATCCTTTTGGTTTTGAAGTAGACATTTATGATAAAAGATTAGAACCGGAATTCACTAGCATTAACATGATAGAAATGCCTCATATTGATTGAAATATTTCTCATTTAGCAAAGTATGGCATTGTTTGCTCTCAATTGTTTAGATTTCCTTATCTATGTTCAAGCTTGTCTTCATTTGTAATTCAATGTCGTCAACTAATCTCTTTGCTTGTTTAAAAAGGGTATTTATTCAAGAAAGTTTCAAAGGAGGTAAGGACTTTCTTACTTTGTAAAAAATTCATTTATGGATCTTCTTCTTTTCATGTGTTCAAATTAATCATTATTAAATTCAATAGAAAAGGGGAACTTTATATTGGTTAATGATAAGGTACTTTGTGGGGGCTCTTTCACTCTTTATTTCTAGTTTTATTTTAGTATTTTTCTCTTTTATTCTTTTATTATTATTTTAGCTATTATTTATTTTATTATTATTATTATTATTTCTTAATATATTAAAAGTTTATTTTTGTTTTTTAAAATTTATTTTAACTATTTAATATATATATATATATATATATATATATATATATATATATATATATATATATATATTTATATATATATATATATATATATATATATATATATATATATATATATATATATATGTATGTATGTACACACACACACACACACACACATATATATATATATATATATATATATATATATATATATATATATATATATATATATATATATATATATATATATATATATATATATATATGTATACTTGTATACATATACTTATATATGTATGTATATACACAATCACATAGGCATATATATATACACGTATACATACATATATATACATACACACACACACACACACACACACACATATATATATATATATATATATATATATATATATATATATATATATATATATATATATATATATATATATATATATATATATATATATATATATATATATATATATATATATATATATATACATATACATATACGTATACATATATACATGCACACACACACTCACACACACACACACACACACACATATATATATATATATATATATATATATATATATATATATATATATATATATATATATATATATATATATATATATATATATATATATATATATATATATATATATATATATATATATATATATATATATATATATATATATATATGTGTGTGTGTGTGTGTGTGTGTGTGTGTGTGTGTGTTGGAAACAATGTCCACAATTTGACCAAAGCCTTCACATTCGGTAGCTATAATAATTATTGTTTGTAGTTGCTCTACAAGAAAAATCCAAGGTTGTTGTAGCTGCATCAAATTCCTCCTTAAGCAACCATCCGGGTTCGAACCCCATCGACGGCAACAAAAGAGTGAGATCGATTTCTTTTTAAATAAAAGTTAATTTTCAATGCCGATTTCAGTGATGAATATTGATCGTAGGCTTTTTTTGAGTTTTCTTTTAGATGGAATACTAAAAGCTATATAAGGAGGCCATGGGCTCATTGTTAAACACAACTCAAGAAGCTCTAGCAAGAGTTCTACACTCTTGGAGGTGATCAAGGAGTATCTTTCCAAGTTACTCAAGGAGACCTTGGAGGAGATCTGGAAGGTCATCATGGAGGAGGAGTTCTCACACTCTTTGAGGAGTTGTGGTCTACATCTTTTTTGATTATCTAGATTTTGTTTACCATCAACATCCATTGTTGATTCACTTGAGTAGCAAGTCTATTTCTATTCTTACTTGCTAGGTCACTCGTTTCTAATTTAGGTTGATCATAATTATGGTTTGGTGTGACACAATTATATAATGTTCATAGTCTCCATATTCTCACACACACTCTTCATACCTCTTAGGCACACAATATCTTGTATCTAGTTCCTATTTCTACCTAGATTCAGATATTGCCGATTTGTATCATAATCAAACATTGTAATTTGACATTGGAATATAGATAGTGTATGGAGCCTCATAGCTTACTGTTACACTTGAAATCTTGTCCATTCTCTCTCTATATTTCACTCATCTTCTTCTTGAGTATTAAGATTTGTATGCCAAGGTTCATATGTTGTAAGATTTTGTAAATGTGTGATTTATTTTTATTTTGGCCCACCCCACTTCCAACATTTGACATCAGAGCTTAGAATACCAACGTTTGGTATCAGAGCTTAGAATACCAACATTTTGTATCATAGCATAGTTGTCATAGCATAGTTGACATACACCCTTAACAAGATGAGTGTCTATAGACTTGAGGATGAAGACACGCTTGAGGACATGTCTAATTATCCAATGTGGAGTTTTATGATGATGAATCTTTTAGTATCAAAGGACTTATGGAATATTGTCCATGGCACTTATCCAAGGCCAAGAGAAGTCGAAGAAGAGGCTACTTCATCTTCTAGAAGACATGTTGTTCCTATTTTTGCTCAAGAGGAGGTTAGTGAAGAAGAAGAAAGTCTTTCATCATCAGGAGTCCATATTACTACCAGACTATTTCCTAATGAAGAACAATCCAAATGGGATTCAAGGGATGCACTAGCACTTTCATACATTGCTATGGGAGTCAAGAGGCATATTATACCCCAGATCAGGTCTTGCAGAATCTTTCATCAGGCTTTGTTGGAGTTAGAGAATCTCTATTAGAGTAGAAACCCTGCTAGGAAAGCTCATCTAAGGAGACAACTAGCCAACAAAAGGATGAAAGTTGGTGAATCAGTTCAGACACATATTTTGAAGCTCAAAGATTAAGAGATCAGTTACTCAATGTTGGAGTCAACATTTCAGATGAAGAGACGGTAAACACACTTCTCAACTCACCTCCATCTACGTATTGTGCCTTTATTACTTCTTTATCTCCCTCTACAAGAGATAGAGAAATTTCATTTGAAGAGCTACAGTTCCTTTTACTTCAAGATGAAGATCAACAAAAGGGTATGGAAGAGAATGATGAAGCCATGTTATCATCATCAAAGGGAAAGAAGAAGAAGGAGAAGAAGAGTAAACAATCCAAGAAGGAAAGTAAGTCTTTTAATCCTAAGTTTTCTAGTCCTTTTCCTAATGCTTCCTCTACACCCAAAGAAAAGTCTTTGACTACATCTGATTCAAAGAAAGGAGTATGCCACTAGGTCATTACAAAGGAGAATGCAAAGCAAGGATTTTTAATGAGAAGAAGAAAGCATCAGGTAATAGTGCTGAAGATGATCCAAAACCTAAATCTTCAAAGGTAGATTCATATGCATGTGCTACTATTGAAGAGGTAGCTTTTGATCAGGCAACGTTAAATGAAATCTCATATAATCCTTGGATTTTTTATTCTAGAGCTACTAAGCATATGATAGGTTGCAAAAAGGTATTTTCTTCCCTTTCTAACTCTTTAGGTAGAAGAGTGACCATTGCAGATGGTCATGATTTGGATGTTTTTGGTGTTGGAGAAGTGAACCTTAAGTCAAGAGCAGGAGGAAATTTCATAATTTCAAATGTTCTTTATGTTCCTAATATGAAGAAGAATTTGCTCTTTATCTCTACTTTCTTGTCAGATGGTTATATAGTTATTTTTAAGAAAGATTCATGTTAGATCCTCTCACCTGGTGAGGAGCATTGTCTACTTCAAGGTGAAAACAAAAGTGACATGTTTGTATTGTCCAAAATAAGTCATGCCAATGTTGTTAGGTCTACTACACCTAAGGAGAACATGAAGTTATGGCATGCTAGATTTGGTCGTATTAGTTCCACAACTCTCAAGTATATCAAAGTTCAAGGTATGGTGGAGATTTTGCCTATTTTTGCTTTATGAGATGATGCAGAGTCATGTGAAGGATGTCTTGAAGGAAAGCTTCACAAACTACCTTTCAAGAAGCATGGATACATCATGGCCGTAAGGAAGTTGCATATCATACATTCAAATATGAATGATCTGATGAGAACATATTCTATTCAAGGTTTCAGGTACTTTGTTATGTTCATTGATGATTTCTCAAAATATTCATGGATTTATGGTCTTAAAGTGAAGTGAGAGGTTTTTTCTCCTTTCAAGAAGTTCTTAGCTATGATTGAAAATGAAAGTAAGTCAAAGATCCAGATTTTGAGAAGACAAAGGTATCTCTCATCAACTCACTATTGCTTATAATCCAAAACATAATGGTGTTGTACAGAGTTGAGATGATATGTAGTATGATGTCATCCAAAAAACTTTCTCCCAAGTTTTGGTTTCATGCAATACATTCAAGTAATCACATTCTAAATAGGTCTTCCACAAAAGCTTTGAAGCTCATTACACCTTATGAAGCTTATTATGAGAAGAAGCCCATTGTGAGTTACTTCAAAGTTTTTGGTTCCCTAGCTTATGTTCACATTGAGAAGAAGGATCGCAATAAGCTTGATGTAAAAGCCATTAAAGACATCTTTATTGGTTATGCAATTGAAAGCAAAGGATACAGATTCTATGTTCTAGATATAAGTCATATCCTACTCTCATGCAATTTATATATTATAGAAAGTTAGATTTATGATAAGAAGGAAGAGATTCCAGAATTCATAAAAGTAGATGACTATGCATTTTTCAGAAGGAATTTGGCTTCTTACATTCAGTCATATAAGGGGGGTGATGAACCTTCTCAAACCGTAAGAGATGCAGGTGAAGAGAGAGTTACATTACCTACATCAGTACCTAGTCCATCATTAGTACCTCTTGAAGTTTCAATGTATGAAGTTGGAGAAGGTTCTAAAGAAGGCTCTAGAGTTCTAGAAGAAAGAGATACTGAAGAACCAAAAAGGATTCTACCACTTTTTAGGAATATACCAAAGTGGTTATATCAAACCTGGAAGGACAATGGTATAAAGGAATACACTGGAAGAACCAGAAGTCAGATAAGGAGACAACAAGACTAGGCAAATTATGCAGAACATTTTGAGAGTTATAATTATTTAGCTCTTACTTCAGTTGAGAATGAACCACCTAGTGTTCAAGATGCACTACAAAGTGATATGATTATCACAAGTCCTAGGATTGAGTTCAAGTACAGAGATGAGTGTATCTACATGACACAACATAAATACATTAAGAAATTATTGGAAAAGTTTGAAATGACAGATTCTAAGTCCATACAAACACCCATGGATGTCAATGTGTTATTACAGTATGAAGCAAATTCAGAACCATTTGATGCTACATTATATAGTCAAGTAGTTGGTTGCTTGATATATCTATTTAATACACTTCTCGTCATTCAGTTTGCACTTCCTCAAGTATCCACGTTCACATGCAGAGTCACTCAAGATTCATTAGAAATCAGTTAAGAGATATTTGCAAATATCAGAAGTTTACAGGTTATTGAACCTTGTACCATTGTGACATTAAAGGAAGGATTGTTGGAAATAATGTTTCTAATTTGACCAAATTATTCATATTTTGTACCTATAATAATTATTCTTTGTAGTTGCTCTACAATCAAAATCAAGGGGTGTCGTGGCTACATCAATTTCTGCCTAAAGTAGCCATCTAGGTTCGCTCCCCACGGACGGCAACAAAAGAGCGAACTCGATTTTTTTAAAAAGATAAAAAAGCAGCGTCAATTTTCAATGTTGATTTTAGCGATCAATAATGAACGTATGCTTTTTTCGAGTCTTCTTTTGGATGGAATACTAAAAAATATATAAGGAGGCCATGGACTCATTGTTTCGCATCATTCAAGAAGCTCTAGCAAGAGTTCTACACTCTTGATCTTGAAGGACATCTTGGAGGACGAGATCTCACACTCTTGGAGGAGTTGTGGTCTACATCTTGGCTATTATCTAGAGGAGATTCTGCCAGCTTACCATCAACATCCATTGTTGATTTACTATATGTAGCAAGTCTATTTCCATTCTTACTTGCTAGGTCACTCCTTTCTGATTTAGGTTGATGAGAATTTGGGTTCATTGTAAAATAGTTATCAAATTTTCATATTCTCCATATTCTCACACACACACTCTTCATACCTCTTAGGCATACAATATCTTGTATCTAATTCCTATTTCTTCCTAGATTCACATATTGTCCGTTTGTATCATATTCAAACATTGTAATTTGACATTGGAATATGGATATTGTAGGTGAGCCTCATAGCTTACTGTTACACTTGAAATCTTTTCTATTCTCTCTCTATCTTTCACTCATCTTCTTTTTTAGTATTAAGGTGTGTTTGCTAAGGTTCATGTGTTGGAAGATCCTGTAAACCTGTGACTTATTTTTATTGTGGCCCACCCGTCTCCCAACAATATATATATATATATATATATATATATATATATATATACATACACACACACATACATACATACATACATGCATACATACATACATACATACATACATACATACATACATACATACATACATACATACATATATATATATATATATATATATATATATATATATATATATATATATATATATATATATATATATATATATATATATATATACATACATACATGCATGCATGCATGCATGCATGCATGCATACATACATACATACATACATACATACATACATGCATGCATACATACACACACACACATACACACACACACACACATATATATATATATATACATATATGTGTGTGTGTACATATATATATCTATATAAAGATCTCTCTCTCTCTCTCTATCTATATATATATATATATACACACACACACCCACACACACACACATAGATATACATATATAAATACATATACATACATACACACACACACACACACACACACACATATATATATATATATATATATATATATATATATATATATATATATATATATATATATATATATATATATATATATATATATATATATATATATATATATATATATATATGCATATGTATGTATGTATGTGTATTTACACACACACACACATATATATATATATATATTTGTGTGTGTGTGTGTGTGCGTATTCATATCCACAAGTATTAAGAAGATAGAGACCTGTCTGTAGATGTTTTTTAGTTTATATTTGAATGTTTTACTATTACAAAAAGAAATTGTTAAAGATTCAAGATTTATAGATCTCAAAAGTGGTTGAAATTTTTAGAAGTTAATTAAGTGTGTCACTTTCACTTTTGTTTCTTTCTTCCACTCTCCTATTTGCCTTGATTCTCATTCAGTTGAGGTCATGTTTATTTTTTCATGTAATTTACACCTAGTGAGTTTGTGTCAGTGATGACAATAAAAAGAATGAAGATATATCATGAAGTCATGGGCTTGAGGAGTATAAAGAAAGAGCCCACATTGCTAGGCCATAAAGTTCACATATTAGGCTGTCAGTTTCTGTGGCCATTAACAAATATTCAAGGTGTCACTTGTTGGGGTCTATGCGAGACTAACTATTAAGAGCCTTGTGCTTTTCCACTTATCACAAAAAAATATGGCCTTGAGCTTCACTTCATAAGGTCACTTCAACCAATTTGTTAACATTTTTAAGGATCTTAACAATTGGTTGAACCCAATGGTAAGGTGCAGTCTTGGATCAACACACATGAGTCCCTTGATTTTCAAGCATATGTAATATAAATCATAACTAGTTCTCCTCCCCTATGCACATGTAAATTTATATCCATCTCCATGTTGATAATGCTTGCGAATTTGCATCCATCCCCATGTGGATAAAAATGTTTGGAACTTGATCAAAGATATTGAATCGTGAAGATTATTGACATTAAAAATACGTATCAGTAGCTTCTCCAAGCAATATGGAAGTGCTTGGTAGAAAAAAAAAGATATGTAAATGAGATTCATGAAACCATTAGGAAAACCCATGTTTATCAACACAAATTACATCATGGTGGAAAATACAACATTGACATTGTGATCATCTTAGCATTTCTCATTTCAAGGGAACATAATGATCACAATATATGAACAATCTCAAGTGTTTATACATGTCAACATATATGTGAACAATAGATCATCATTTCTTCATGAGGAGATATACTAGGCTCTTCTTTAAAGAAGCATACCTTCCTTTTGCGCTTACTTACATGATGACCACTAGAGGTTGAGATGAGATCTCCATATTTATGACATCACAAAATTCATTAGAATCAATTAATCATAGAGCATTTATATAATTAATATGGTTAATTATAAGTGCATAATGATCATCAATAATAAAGTCATGAAACATTCCAAGTTATATGACATTAGTATTCAATGTTTTTAGGAGTTTGCCTAGGTTATGTACTAGCACATTCATCATCAAAATTTGTTGCATCCATACATTTCATAAACCTTAAAGGTAGCACTCTTCTCCTTAAAAGACATTGTTGAATGATTTTCATAAAGAAAATGATTTACCATACAACACATTTGTGAGCCGACACAATTTGTAATAGATGAAATGGGACATAATATTCTCATTTAATATCATAGTAGTCAATTTTTTGCCATGAAGTATAAATAAAACCTTTTTCAAAGGTGTACATTAAATCTAACCTATCATCCTTCACAAAATTTTTCTTTTGTACACTTGATAATCATCAAGACTACAAATATAGAGCCCACATCAAAGAATAGTTTTTCTTTAAGGAATGCAGCTATAGGAATTATATTCTTGTTATCAAATATGTATTAATCACCTTATAACTTGATGCATTATCATAGGTAGTCATTTTCTTGTTGCAATTAATCTTTGTACATGTACATTAGGAGAGTGGGTCTTCAAGGACCACTTTCCACATTAGTTCAAATGAATTAAATCTAGTCATGCTTTGAATTTGGCCTTAAGTGAGTGTGGTAAATAAATAATATATCAATTTATGATATAATGAAAAAATCAATGAATATCATTCCATCTCTTTTAGATCCCTTTATTTATAATCTATTTTTTTGTACTTAACAAGTGAGTTTAGTTCAACATCTAAGATTTTGTGGTAGATATAGTAAGAGAATTTCCATTGTCTCTCTAAAATGGATTTTTATTCCTTTATAACTTATTAATCTTAGAAGTTTGTAAATATTCCTTTTTTCTTAAAAGATTTGAAACATTCCTAAAAACTTCATTGGTACTAAGATTCCTTGGCAAGATTTACTTTTTGGCCTCTCTTTTCCTTGAGGTTTCTCTTGTCACCCCTATTGAATCTCTTTCTTGTTTCCTTTCTATCCACAAAATTTAGCTTACTCTGTGATTTGCTCACCATCATCTTTAACATTTTTTTCTTGTGAAAAACTTTTTCACACAAAGAAATGACTCAAAATAAAGTAATGAATCTATATCTTGATTGAGAGAAAGATTATGCATGCTTACTGTTGGAGTTAGACGTCTGTGGAAGCACACAAACAACAAAAGGAAGAAGAAGAAGAAGCTTGGAGCACAACACACAATACTGACAGTATTACTAGAGAATGTACAAAGATAAGTATCCCATTAGGGCAATAGGCGTATATACAAGTCGGGGGAAAAAAACCTCCTAAAGAGGGGAAAAGTGCCTCGGCGGTCCTAGAGTGTTCACACACATCAGTACCTAAATATATCAACAAATCCCCCGTGGGAGTGATGCGGTGAACAAGTAGTTGGCTCTCATGTAAAAGGAAGTGCCAAGATATGTGGAAATCACTCCACAAAAGGAAGTAAGCCCAAAGCTTTGCGGAAAGCTTCAAACTTCTCCCTAAGCAGATCCTTCATGAAAAGGTCAGCAAGGTTCTCTTGCGAGTGCACATATGCCAAGCTGATCTCCCCAACAGAGAACCTCTCCCTGACATAATGATAATGCACCTCAATGTGCTTAGTGTGAGCATGGAACACAGGGTTCCTCGCAAACTGCCAATGTGCTCTGTCTGTCAGTGAAGATGGTGGTGGAAGAAGACTGACCAACACCCAAATCAGCCATAAGGCGTCTGAGCCACACACACTCAACAATTGTTGTGAAAGCTGCCCTATACTCAGCCTCACAACTGGAAGTGGTCATAGTAGGCTACTTCTTGCTCAACCAAGATATACATGAGCAACCAAGCATGAAGAAAAAGCCACTAGTGGACACACAAGTGTCATAGAAACCAGCCCAATCAGAGTAGAAAAAGCATGTAAATCTAGCGAAAGTGATTCCCGCTTGGGATAAAACAAACCAAGTAGTCGGGTACCACTCAAGTAGCGAAAGATGCGCTTAACCGCCTACCAATGCTTGATTCTTGGGCAATGCATAAACCTTCTCATCTTTGAGACAACAAAATGAATATCTAGCCGAGTAATGCATAAGTAAATCAGGCATCGAACAACTTGCTGATAGAGGACATTATCAAATGCATCTCCAACATCATGAAGACTCAATCGTAAACCTGTCTCCATAGGAGTGGCAATAGGCCTTATACCTATCAACTGTTCCATCAAGCTTATGCTTCAGCTTGTAAACCCACTTAGTGCCAATGGCCTTCTTGCGAGGAGGCAAGTCACATAAAGACCAAGTATCGTTCTTGATTATAGCATCATACTCAGAGTGCATAACAACCATTCAATTTTGTGAATTTTGTGCTTCGTCAAATGAAACAGGCTCATTCTCATCAAAGAGACTAGATGCAGCCATAGCATAGCAATTTGATGCAAAAGAGGCACTATGAGAGCCTGATCAAGTACGATATGATAGAGGTGCATCTAATTTGCTATCACGCAAAGTTTGCACAAGCCATTTTGGCATAGTTTTTGCCTCCTCAATGTCAGCTCTCTCATCAACAAGTGCATCATGTAAAACTGCATCAGAAATGGGATGATCTACATCATCACATGAAACCTACAAAGGCTGAGAAGTTGCCTCATTAGGACTAGCACTAGACTGTCCACCTATAAAAAGAGGTAGCAAAGTATCAGACATGTCTTTGGAGCTAACACATGTCTCCTTAGTACATGAGCAATGGCTGAATAGCATCCTCCACAAAAACAACATCACGGATAATGAGAATGCGTTTAGTCTGTGGATGATACAGACGATCGCCTTTACTTCAGAACTGTACCCAACAAAAATACATTTTACTGCTTTATCATCCAATTTTCGGCAATGTTGTTAAGGCACTAATGCATATGCCAAACAACCAAAAGCATGCAGATGGCTTGCGATCATGCCAAGCCTCATATGGAGTGATAGACTGTAGCGCTTTAGTGGGACACCTGTTAAGTACATATGCTACACACATGATAGCCTCAAGTGAGAAACTATGTGGTAAAGCTTGACTCTTGACCATACACATTGCCATCTCCATGAGTGACCTGTTCTTTTGTTCAGCAACTCCATTCTATTGAGGTGTATACGGCACTATACACTGGTGTTTTATCCCACATTTAGCCAGAAATGCATTAAAATCAGAAGACATATATTCCCCCCTCGATCAGAACGGAGGGTGCCTATTTTACATGATGACAGATTTTCAACCAAAACCAAAAACTGTTTGAAGCACATGAAAACTTCGGACTTTGTCTTCAATGGATATATCCATGCATGCCTGAAAAAATCATTGATGAAAGTTAGGAGGTAAAGATAATTTCCAAAAGAAGGTGTCTGCATAAGACCACAGACATCACTATGTACAAGCGGCAATTTCTGAGTAGCCCAAAATATAGCCTTCACAAACATGTTTTCTGGGTTCCTCAAGTTTGGTCAAAGAGGACACCATTTCAGATTTCTGCAGGCGTAGCAAAGTAGCAAAATTCAGATGACCAAAGCTTGCATGCCAAAGCTTTGCATCCCACGGCATGAAATGCTAGAAGCTATAACCACATCGCCATTTGACAGATGATGAACTATACATCTGTCATCCACAAATTACAACCAAGCCAATCTTGGCCAATACAGAAACTGATAACACATTTTTCTTGATCCCTGGCATAAACAAAGCATCTGACAAAGTGAAAGAACTACCATCAGCAGTAGTCAAAATGATCTTACCAACTCCCATAATAGAATAAGAGGAGTTGTTGGCACATGTAACAGTATTCCCTGTAGGGGAAGGCTCGAGTGAAGAGAAGAAACTGCGCTGCGAGGTAATATGTTTGGTCGCCCCAATATCAAAGTACCAAACATCTGAGTCTACTGCAGACATGCATTGCTCATGAGAAGATGGGTCAAAACTGCAAATAGTAGTAAACGCCCATTCTTCTTCCTGCACAAGATTAGCAAACTCTGCTTTTGGTGTAGAGGGTTCTACAACAACCATTCCAACTTCTTTCTTCTTTGCCTCTTTAGCAGCCAGTTTTGGACAGTTCTTTATGATATAATCATTTCCTTTATAGTACTTGCAAAACAATTTCTGCTTTTTTGTTTTCTTTTCATCTTTGTCTTCCCTCTTCGATTGTGTGTAATTAGCAAATTTTTGCTTACTAGTTGAAGAGCTCCATTTTCCTTTGCCCTTCTGACTAGCCAGGAAAGCTTGATCTGCAACACGCATAATGGACCTGTTCTGCCTGGATTGATCTTCCTGCAACAGAACAGAGACTAACTCCTCAAATGACAAGGCATTCGGATTACCTTTCATCATCAACCGAAGAGTAGAAGCAAAACTCTGATACGAATCAGGAAGACCATTCAGAACGGTCTGCATAAGTGAGCTATCTGGTATAACCTCATCAACATAAATCAATTGTTCCTTCAAGTCTTTGATCTTTGTTAGAAAAATGTCCATAGAATCACCTTTATTCATGTGCTCACTCTCCAACTGTTTTCAGAGGTAAGCAACAAGAGCCTCATTCCTAGCTTGGTACAATGTGGTAAGTGTATCCCAGACGAGTTCTGCTAAACTTGTAGTAGAATTTGAGATGCTTATACTGGCGAACCGAAACAGGTATATACCTTTGGCAGAAAATGATGAAATAGCATGTAGAAGCACTACGATAATGCGTTCGGAGGCCGAAACGAGCTCAGATTGCAATTTCAACACCACAGAACAATGCTGTTTTGATCTTTGAAACACCCTGAGTATGCTCACCAAATTTCGTGTGAATCTGAGATTGCAATCGGAGAGGTGTAGATGATGCCCTAGATGAAGCGGGGACCTGCTGTGATACCAATTGTTGGAGTTAGACGTCTGTGGAAGCACGCGAACAACACAAGGAAGAAGAAGAAGCTTGGAGCACAACACAGAATACTGAATGTATTACTAGAGAATGTACAAAGATAAGTAGCCCATTAGGGCAACAGGCATATGCACAAGCCGGGGGAAAAAAACCTCCTAAAGAGGGAAAAAAGTGCCCCAGTGGTCCTAGATTCATACACATCACTACCTAAATATATCAACACCTACTAAGCCAAGGCATTAACAAGAATGAAGCTGAGTTCATCCAACTACTACTGCAAGGATGTAAGGCATTAGACCTATGAAGCATTGGTAATCCTCTTGATCGTCTTACAAGTTGTTTACAATCATTTCAAAATTTTACATATCTCTTGCAGTATATTGGTGATGGATTTAATGGTATGTCTGGATATTGCATGGAGTTACACCATTCTCATATGGAACATGAAGGAAGAGTTATGAACTTCAATTAAGTTGCAAATTATCAAAAGAAAGATGACTCTTCTACAAGGAAGGGTTGGAACTTTCATAGGAGAATAAATATAAACATGAACAAGGAATGAGAAGAGGAACTATGAAAAGCATGTTGAAAAGATATGTGACAAAAGTTTCCAACTAAGGACCAAGGCACAGAATATGCATCATCATATACCATTTTACACATTTTCCCTATAGCTTGAGAATGAGAAAGCATTAGCACATATAATTTATTTTCAACACTAGAGGATCCACGAGGTGTAGATTACATAGTGCAAGGTAAATGTTATCTCTATTTTTAATTCCATTTTTTAATACCATTAGAGGAATATTTACAACACACATACAATAGGTATTTGACACAATCAATGATGGAGATACATGATTTCATAGAGGGAAGAAGAGCCCAAATGATCAAATACAATGTCAAGCCTCAAAACACTTTGTAGATGGTTTACAATCCATCAAAGATTTATATTTGGGAGGCATTTAAGCATAAATTATACATAGGATTTTAGGGCTTGATAACACCAAAAAAACATTGGAAATTTGTGGTGCAACTTATATAAGTCAATATCGGGCACTTTTTAATATTGTTACTATTGCAGATAGATCAAAGAGACTCATGCATCTCCTAATTCCAACACCATTCAATATGCACATGGATTTGAAGGAGTCCAATTCTGAGGCTGCAAGCTTGTATAGAAAATCTATAGTTGACACTCAGAGTGGAGATGCATATAATGTTTGGTGATGCTTACCAAGGAAAGAATAAACAACATGGCAGGAGCAAGAACAAGGAAAAGAATGGTCAACGGAATAAGAGTAGAAGTAAATGAAGGAAGAGGGATATCAAAAGCCATTATTGTCATAAGAAAGGACATTTGAGAAATATTGCTATGCATTAAAGAATGCTAAAGGTAAAGGACAGAATGTTGATGGGCATGTTAAATAGTTACCTGTAGCATCTACTTCGACTATGAAGATTGAAGAAATTAATGTTATTTTTTATGATTATGATGTGTTGTCACTTGATAGTACTATGTCAATTGAGGCTCTTATGGCTGATTCTCTTTCCCACACATGGCTACTAGATTCAGGTGCTTCTTTCCATGTCACACCACACAGAGAATGGTTCTCTAATTATGCAGAAAAGTCTCTTGGTACCGTGAGACTTGGTGACTCTTACCAGTGTGATTTTGTGGGGATTGGAGATGCGGTTGTGCAGTTCATTGATGGTTCAAAATTTACTATGCATAATGTATGCCATGTACCTCAGTTATCATGTAGTTTGATGTCAGTTGGTCAACTTGATGACCTTGGTTACGAGGTGGTCTTCTATGCTTAGTCCTTTCATATATCAAAGGGCAATATGGTTATTGCAAAAGGAAGCAAAGTTGGCTCACTTTATCCTTTATTTGTATCACAGAAAGAACACTTGTTAGCTGTTATTGAATAGCCTATGGCTTGTATTTGGCATGGTTGTTTGGGCCATATATCTCATAGTGGAATGGAAAATCTTTCTCATTCTAGCTACTTACCTATGTTATCTTTCTCTGATTTTTCATTTTGTGAGCATTCTCAATATGGAAAGCAAACCAGAAATGTGCATAGAACGCACATTGACCCTTCAATTCAACCTTTATATCTCATTCATACAGATGTGTGTGGTCCTATGCCGACTAGGTCCTTAGGTGGTTCTCTTTACTTTGTCACTTTCATAGATGATGCTACTAGAAAATTCTGGGTATATCCTATCAAATCGAAGGATGAGATATTCCCTACTTTCAGAAAATGTCTTGCTTTAGTTGAGAATAAAAAAGGAACTAAGCTTAAGGCTTTACATTTAGATAATGGGGGTGAGTATACCTCACATGAATTCAGCCTTTTTTTGTCAGTCTAGAGGGATTCGTAGAGAGTTTATAACTCCTTATATCCCAGTACAAAATGGTGTACCTGAAAGGATGAATCGAACTATTCAAGATAGAGTATTTTTTATGTTGCATCATGCAAACCTCTCACAAGGCTTTTGGGCAAAAGTAGTATTGACTACAGTTCATGTGATTAACCTTTCACCTACTACTACCAAAGATCTGAAAGTGGCACAAGAGTTATGGACAGGGAAGCCACCATATTATGATCATCTTCGAGTTTTTGGGTGTGAAGCATATGTTCATATACCCAAGAGTCTTAGACAAAAGTTGGACCATAAGTCAAAGAAATGCATTTTTCTTCGATATAGTGAAGAAGGACAATTTGGATATCGCTTATGGGATCCTAAAACACGGTCAATGATCAGAAGTAGTGATGTCATTTTCAATGAGTCTAAGATGCATAAACAACCCATTAAGGAGGTTGAAGTGAGAAGAGTGGTGTTTGAGGATACTAGTTCTCTAGTTAGCATGTGTAAAAATGCTACACATAGGGATGTTCAAGAGAATGTCCAATCAAATCAGTCTGCACATGTTCCTATTCAACAACCATTGAGACGCTCTACATGTGTCTCACATCCACCTGATAGATATGTTCTAGGTTGTGAGCAAATATATGTCTAATCCTAGCAAGAAACATTGGGAAGCGGTCAAGAAGATTTTGAGATATATGAGTGGCACTAAGGACAAGTGTCTATGCTTAGGTAGAGGAAAAGCATCCATTATTGGTTATACAGATTCTGACTGTGCTGGTTGTGTAGACAATCGTAAGTCTACATTAGGGTATATTTTTCATTTTGTTGGAGGTGCTATCTCTTGGAGATCTCGTCTTCAAGAATGTACAGCTATTTCCACCACAGAAGCAGAGTATGTTGTAGCAAGTGAGGCATGTAAGGAAGCATTGTGGCTTTCTCATCTTGCTTTTGATATGGGTTTACCTCAGCATGTACCTCATTTGCTCAGTGACAGTCAGAGTGCCATTGCTTTGGCTAAGAATCCGATCTATCATGCAAAGAACAAGCACATTGAGGTGAGGTATCACTTCATTAGAGATTGCTTAGCCACTGAGCGCATTATTCTTGAGAAGGTTCACACTTGAGATAATGTTGCAGATGCTTTGACTAAAGCTCTACCACATGATAGCTTTTGACACTGTTGTCACTTGATGGGGTTACTTGATTCATGATCTTAAAAAGTCACTTGTATACTATGTAACATGCCCATCAGGTGGGAGGTCTAGTTTGTATACTTACACTTAGGTATTCTTTATCATTCTTTATTTTTTCTCCCATAGTTACTTTGGCCATATTGGCGTTTAGTGGGAGATTGTTATCGTTAGTGTCCATGTGAAAGGCCAAATGGCCACCGGACACTTCTTTCAATATGTTCTTTAATAAAACATATAGTGGCCTGATCAGTCATAGATTGTAAGTTCGACTGCATTGGTAAGACCTAACAAGTCTACCTTCATGCTCCCTGTGTACTGTGTTTCTTTGTGTATTTTGCAGGCTCTCTGCGGAGTACTGTGTGCGGCCTTAGGAGCTCGAGTTTCTACTCTAAGTATATTGTCATGGAGCTCTTGAGAAGGAGAGCGCACGGTGGTGCATCACCATCAAATTACTTCAGATAATGGGGATGAGTATAGCTCACATAAATTCAACCTTTTTTGTCAATCTACATGAATTTGTAGAGAGTTTATAGCTCCTTATGCCCCAGTACAAATTGGTGTAGCTGAAAGGATGAATAGAACTATTCAAGATAGAGTAGTCTCTATGCTGCATCGTGCAAACCTTTCACAAGGCTTTTGGGCAAAAGAAGTATTAATTGCAGTTCACATGATTAACCTTTCACCTAGTATTGCCAAAGGTTTGAAAGTGGCACAAGAGTTATGGACAGTCAAGCCACCATATTATGATCATATTTGAGTTTTTGGGTGTGAAGCATATGTTCATATACCCAAGAACCTTAGATGAAAGGTTTGAAAGTGGCACAAGAGTTATGGACAGTCAAGCCACCATATTATGATCATATTTGAGTTTTTGGGTGTGAAGCATATGTTCATATACCCAAGAACCTTAGATGAAAGTTGGACCATAAGTCAAAGAAATGCATTTTTCTTGGATATGGTCGAGAAGGCCAATTTAGATATTGCTTATGGGATCCTAAAACAGAGTTAGTGATCAGAAGTAGTGATTTCATTTTCAATGAGTCTAAGATGCATAAACAAGCCATTAAGGATGTTGAAGTGAGAGGAGTTGTGTTTAAGGATACCAGTCCTCAAGTTAGCATGCATAAAAATGCACACATAGGGATGTTCAAGATAATGTCCGATCACATCATTCTGTAAATGTTCTAGTTCAATAACCATTGAGATGTTCTGCACGTGTCTCACATCCACCTGATAGATATGTTCCAGGTTTGGATTTTGTTATGCTGACAGATGCTGGTGAGCTTTCTTGCTACAAAGAGGCTATGCAAATATAGGATCATGTCAAGTGGGAGTGTGCCATGAAGAGTGAGTTGGATTCTATTCACAAGAATGGTAGTTGGAATTTAGTATCTTTGCCAAAGGGAAAGAAAGCTTTACCGTGTAAATGGGATAAGTTACGCAGTGCTCAATCATCCACCTGATCCGGCGTATAAAGCTATTGTCTTCCAATCTACATTGGTTAATGAAGTAGCTAGATGGCTTACAGAATATGATATTAACCGTTTCGGCACCTATGAAGCGGTAAGGGATGCATTTCTGCAAAGATTCAGGCTAAAGAAGAATCCAGCCGAAATTTTCGACTACTTGCAAAACAATAGACAAAAGATAAATCAAACAGTGCAGGAGTATGCCACTCTATTCAGAACCCATTTGAGGCAATTACCACCAGCACATGCCAACCTATCGGATGACGTTATTACTCAGTGGTTTATCAATGGTTTGACTCCACAACTTAAACAGATTATGATCATACGCTGTGTAGGAGCTATGACGCTAGATGTCGTGATCGCAATGGCTTTGCAACTTGAAAACAAGGTTGGAGGATTTACAGAAGATCTAGAGTGGTTAAAAGCAAATAGAAATGTCGCCAAAGACCCGACCAGACAGATATACTGCACTACATGCAAGAATTCAGGCCATACTAGTGCCACTTGTGCACTTAATCAGTTGTTTTGTGCTATCTGCAACACTACCGGACATACCACCGAAAACTACGCATACAACGCCAAAGTACAGGGACCAGCAACTGTCAATGCTATTATACAGGAACCAGGGCAGCCAGCCAATCATTATGTACCACTTCAAATGAGAAACAATCAGCAACAAGGCTATCGGAATTACAGAGGACAGAGAAATAACAACTACAATGCAAACCGTTGGCAGGCCGGACCAGCACAAGAAAATACCAATGTGCCACCACCTCGCTGCCATTTTTGTGGTGAATTTGGCCACATTAGAAGATTTTGTAAGGATGCAGCTGAGTATGATCAGAGGAAGAAAGAACGTCAAAACCCAATGACTAATATGGTACAAATCACACCAGTAGAAACGCAAGCTGCAGTAATTCAGACCCGATCCGGTAAGCAACTGCAACCAGCAGCAGAAGTATTTGAACCAGGCATACGTGAACAACAAAGGATGTATGATAATGCTAGTCAATGGACCACCGCAGAACCTCCAGTGTTTCCAGATCCTATTCCAGTGACCCAGGCTCCGCTAACCAAGGAAGGAACACAAAAACAAGATTCTAATTCAGTAGTAGGCACATCATCTTCAGTAGATACAACATCTTCAGTCAGTACATCATCTTCAGAATCTGTGGAAAACACAATTCAATCACATAAGGCCTGGGAAATTTTATATAAAGCGTCCATTACTCTTCCGCTTGGCCAATTACTTGCACTAGTACCGGGAGTTCGACAACAATTCCAACAACAGTTCAGTCCTGTGCCTTCTTGCATTCCAGCAACAGCAACAGTGCAACCGGAACTTGATTCTACGGTCGATCATTCAGTTCCTTTAATTACGATATGGTATAAAAATCATAAAATCACACAGGTACTAATTGATGGAGGATCTGGTGTCAACATTGCTACTGCTGCACTGTGTAAAAAGTTAGGGTGGACCGAAATCGAACCAGTTCAGTTTTTTGTCAGAATGGCCGACCAATCAAGAGTTCATCCAGTAGGACTTGTGCGAAATGTACCAATAACTTTACAAGGTACAACATTTAAAATGACCTTTGTCGTACTAGAATTACCGAAATCCACCCTTGATTATAATCTCCTTTTCGGCCGTCCTTGGCTGAAGCAAGCTAAGGTGATACAAGATTGGTCTGCACAAGAACTCACTTTCAAAGATAATAATCATAAATACATTGTAAAATTAGATGCTATACAACCTTGCGAGTTGCATGCTAGACCGTATTTTGCAGAACCAGTCCATATGCTAGATGGCTTGTCAGATGATGAAGAAGAAGAGTTTCTGAAAAATAACATTGACTTGATCTCCCTAGGAACTGTTGATCTACAATCTGTTGTAGATATTTGGAATCCTACAGTTTGTACGGTGATGTCTGTAACAGAAAAAGATACGAAAGAAGATAAGGCTACTGTTGTAGTATGCCCTTGGGAGCCAAGACCCACACCACCTTGCATGGAAGCAAGAAGGAAGGCCCAAGAAAGACTCTCCTTTCATCCACCCCATCCTCCATCATGTTCAAGCCATTGGCCATCAGCCCGCAGCTATGCCACATGCTTGAAAATATGGAGCAATGGGAGTCAAGGATCCTAGTCACATATGTAAAATACAAGACAATTGCAACACTCTACTTACACACAAAGGAAAATGCTAGCATGCACACACACCTCACTCTCACACACTCCAAGACTAGATACATATATGTACAAAGCCTTAAGAGAAAGGAGAGTTCTTCCATTGAAAGGATTTTACATGAGAGCACGACCAAAAGCTCTCTCATTACAAGAAATGAGCCTCTATATATAGGCTAGGCACATTCTCCCATGTGCTCTTTTTGACTAGTCAAAAAGGAGCACATGCTTTCTAACTAACATATCTTTTGATATCTTGGAAAATATTTCCAAATCAAGGAAATGGGAGCGTGGGAATCTCAACGTGGGATTTCTACATGTGTGCAAAAAGGTGGATTTATTTAAGATGCTTCCACTCTATAGCATAAGGAAAATATTAAAAAGGGCTTAGGAGAGTGTTCTCATGAGCACATCTCCTAAATACAAAAAAGAGGTATTTTTATGAGTACTAAAGGGTTCCATTACATAAGAGAAATTATGGGCAACCTTTATAACCCAACACTCTCCTCCTCCTAGACTTTGTCGTCCTCGACAAAGCTAAGATAAGAGAAGCATACATTGCTGAACTGGTTCAAGTTTTGGGTCTTCAAGTCTGCAGCTCTTCAAGTCTTCAAGTCTGCAGCCCAACAACCGCTGGTGCCAAATATGCAGCAATCCTTCTGAGCAAGTCTTTAGAGGGCCTGAAAACTGCAAGTCCAAAAACTCCATGTGCATTCAACCATTGCAAACAGACAGAGCAAGAAAGGACACAACATACACAACATTTAGGATAGCAGTCCTAGCACCAAAGATGTACCAAGCTTCCCACAGGATGGCTGGGAAAGTGGACACAATCCCAAAAATAGAGAAGTAACACACTAAAGTAGCTCAAGTCCAAAATCTAACAATACACCCTGAGTAAAAATTAGATTGTAGGGCACCACCAGCTTCGGCATCCAACAAGCTTCCCTCAACCCCGACCATATGAGCAGACACGATCAAACCAGAGTGGAGGACCCACTCTGAGAATCTGAGAGACAACAATCTGTATGCTGCAAAGCAATAACATTTAATGTAGATCTTTGTCTCCAAGAGAGGACAAGGGCAATGGACACAATCCCCACTTGGGATAGCCAATATCTGCTGAATATTCATATATAAACAATAAAGCAAGGAGCTTGAACCATTTGATAGACACAGGCACTTCAACACATTAAGCTTAGTTTCCTGGATCCAAGCAACTTGATGAGGAGCAGCCTGCAACATATTGACCAGAAGACTATCAGTAGGTACTGAAGCCCAGGAGCTGCCTCAATCCAGTCTTTGCACAACAGTAATGGGGTCAACCACATCTCATGGAGTGTGACCTTTGTTAGATAGATCAATTGTTATCCTGTAGCAAAAGAGGTTCAAGCACCCAAATTAGTTTTTGATGAAGTTCCAGCTTTGTTGATTGGGGCACTCGCAGCATTCATAGCCAGCTTCAAATTGCAGCCTAGTTCTATCCCTGCACTGGAAACATAGCAGTTGCCCACATGGCTTCTTCAAACCTGGTTGTTGCAAAATGTTGTGAGAGCCCAAGAGTAAATGTTTGATATATCTGATATGGAGGATGCTGCATTTATTCCTTCCGAAACATAATCCAGTGCATCACAGCAGATCCTTCCATTCTAGGAGCATCGTGTAAACATGGATCATTGCGGGCAGCCATCAAGAGATAAAGTAGGAATGGGCCAGATGCTCATTGATCTCAACAGCTGGGGTTACAAATCTGCTGCCCAAACTTCCAATTGGTAGTAGGAGACGTGGGTGCAATCCTCCCTGGGCAGTTACACACCTCCTCACCACAAGATACTGAGTGCTTCACACCATGAGTAGCCCCCCCTATCAAGCAAGACCTGCATATCCGTGAAACACACAGATAGGGATGAACTTATATCGTAGAGCACAGAAAATCCCATGATACTCATGGAGTGGACAACAGGAGCCAATTTTTGCACTGCCTGACTAGATGTGGAGACCTGAAACCTGTATGTCATTGCATCAGGCGAACATTGAAAGCTTCCATGGGCTCTCCTGCTACAGTCATAAGGCCGAAAAAAAAAACTCTAGAATTCTATGAGTATCATCAGTCATATGCAGGAGAAAGGTGACTGTAACAAAACACTGTTCCCCTTATTAACAAAATCCAATAATGTTTGAACACGGGGTGATTTCTTTCTATGAAGTGGATCTGGTGCATTTGAAGCCATCAAAGCCCTCAGCATTATGTGGAAGGATGCACAGGAACCAAAGCCATCATTAGCTGCTGCCATACATAAAGAGATCAGATGAGTGACGAGGAGCAGGATAATCAACTAGAGGTGGTAGAGCACTAGCTGAAGGTTCAAGTCAAATGTCTGATTTGGAGCAGCTCTTAACCCTGATGCACTCATAAATGAGGCCACAGCAAGCTAGTTGTTGATCATCAAACTGTCGTTTTGATGTCCAGGTCCAAGCATTCCCATGGCACTCAGGTCAGTCTTTGAATTTGATAGCTTTTTGATAGAATTCTGTTGATTATGATTGCTAATCCTTGAACCCTTCCCCATACAGATGCTACAAGTACATACCAGCACATCTCTCTTGATGATAAGCAAATGATGGAACTTGTAATGACTGTCAGCAGCAGAATGTAAATCCTAATTCTTCCCAATAAGCACAAACATGCAGAAATTCTTCAAGTGCCATGTTGCAACATTAGGCACCTCCATCCTTAAACACCTAGCAGCTGTATTGACATCCTTTGGACCAATGACACCTTCTAAACCTCCTCCAACACCTTAATTGTCCCAAGGCAGCAACTTCATTTCTGCATCCAACCTTTTGACCATAGAGCACCGAAAGAGCTCCAATGAACTAGACCTGCAAACAACTCGAGATGCCCACCATGAAAGCTTGATGAAGCGCATCGCCAGGATGGAGGCAAAGGTTCATCCCTTCATCGACAATGTTGTCGATGGTGAGAATGACACAGCCCTTAGCAGTACCTGTCTACATTCACCACACCCCATGCAGATGAGCACTCCCAGCTTCAGTAAAAAAATGTTGGTCTGCTGGTAGAGCTTGGCACTGAGATCACCATCCATGAGAGATCAGTTATTTTCATCTTCTGCAATGAAGGTTGCACCCATGCAAAAACACACAGAGGAGTTTCATTCTGGCAGTAGTGAAAAACCTTCCCTTCTCAGAGTTCAGCTGCGTTTCATTCACCCAGAACTCTATGTGATCACAATGTTCGAAAGGAATGCCTTCAATTTGATCCAAAAGTGAGTCGAAGAGAGATGTGCAGGAAAATAGGCGCCCAACTCAGAATGGTTGCAACAAAGTCGAGCTGGGAGCGTAGCTCGTCTTGCAAGTAGAATGAGAGGGGAGGAAGCAATGGAGTGAGAGAAGAGTAGTACACCCCCCCCCAACTCTGCTCGAATCATCTTGTCCATATTTTCCATACATGGCAGACCGAGGAGTATCTGAAGAGCGGAAGAATGACTCACTCTCCGAGGGCAGGTGTCTGAGAGTAACAGTTTCATCCCCACAAGCTTCAGCATAGATAGTGTGTGAATGCTCAGTTTGACTGATTACCAGGACTTATCTCCCAGTCTTCATGCGAGATTCTACTATCAAGAGATTCCCGACAGGTATGTGCTTTATCGATTTGAGCTTCGTGCCACACATGATTTTAGTAGCCTCCGGAGATGCAGACCATGCTTTGATCAATATTTGCACATAGGGGATACAGTCGACCAACTGAGAGGAAGCTCGAGGAGCAACAAGGAGGCAGGTGGAGCATGAGGATCTCCATTCAAGACCATACCTAATAAGACCCCCAGGCCCAAGATTGGAGATATGTAGACCTGCAGTCACGGTTCCTTCTTCCTTATACAGTTCAAGAGTTTCCCAAATATGGCAAATAATCAATGTTCATTAGTGTCAAAGGGCATAGATGACCCTATCAGCAACAAACTCCTTGGATTTCTCAAGCTCTCCTGTCTGAGTGTCCAAGATTCACCCTAAGATTGAATAGCATTCAGCATGGATTTCTCGAGTCCTTGCTCCATCCTTTTGAGAAACCGCATCCAAATCGTCAGTTTGATGCTTGAGATGTCCTGAGTACATAAAACGAAAAAGAAGGGGGAAGTATAAATGCGCGCCCTGAGAGCTTCAGGCCTCTGAGCGAGTGCAAGGGGCTCAACTTTGAGCTCAACCCCATGATTCAAGACTTTAGTGCAGAGCCGACCGGAGGGTATGACTGAGAAGCCACAGGAACTCGCAATACACATAGTGATTCAACACAACATGACACCATTTTCTGCCTTCACAGAGGATCAAATCATCCATCCTTCAGTCTGATGGTGCACACCTTCCGTCCTCTATCAAAAACCGGGCATCTGCCCATAAGAGAAATGCTGAGGGAAGTGAAAACTGGGCTCACCATTCAGTGAGAGATTTAGAAGGGGAGCTAGAGCTTGCTCCACCCCTTGGTGTCCCCAAATAGATCGGGAACTGAGCTCCACGCTGGGCGATTACAACTGAGGGAACTCCATAGGAGCTCAGCCGCGCAGAGGGAAGAGAAGGGGGAGCACGCATCGATGTCCCACCCCCGACAGATGTGGAAGGAAGCCAGGCGAAGCTCGTCCCTGCAAATTAGCCAAGCGAGAGAACAACAGGACGGTTCGTCTGCTTCACAATCAAGGGAGGAGAGAGAAAGGGGCCGGTTAAGTCCCTCCCACCTACCCTTCATATTCATATGTTGTCAAAATGAATTGAGAATTTCGCAACTCATTCAAGTGAGCATCCTATTGGAATTTGGTATTCGTTGTAGTCTGTACATCATCAACTTCTTTTTGGTTTTTCTCAAAAATGAAGAGAGGGAGAGAGAAGAAAGGACAACTATCCATCCCCCTTTCCAAGGCATTCACTTGTGTGAGAGATGACAGTGGTGGAAAGTGATGCCAAAGGTGGATGTGAGTGGAAGTGTTTATGAGAGAGTAAGAGAGAGAAGGGAGTTAGGGGTTGTTCTTGTGCAACATCTAAAATGAACTAAAACTACCCTACAAAAACAAAGAAACGAGGAACTAATGGCCCAATGGAAGGGTGAAAGTGCCATGTCAACACACATATCCTAAGTGAATAAGCAGAAAATTGCAAATCAATATCTTACCACATGCTCTTGAGCTCTCCAAGTGATGAAAGGCCATTCTCCCCGGCAACGGCGCCAAATTTGTTGTTGTAGTATGCCCTTGGGAGCCAAGACCCACACCACCTTGCATGGAAGCAAGAAGGAAGGCCCAAGAAAGACTCTCCTTTCATCCACCCCATCCTCCATCATGTTCAAGCCATTGGCCATCAGCCCGCAGCTATGCCACATGCTTGAAAATATGGAGCAATGGGAGTCAAGGATCCTAGTCACATATGTAAAATACAAGACAATTGCAACACTCTACTTACACACAAAGGAAAATGCTAGCATGCACACACACCTCACTCTCACACACTCCAAGACTAGATACATATATGTACAAAGCCTTAAGAGAAAGGAGAGTTCTTCCATTGAAAGGATTTTACATGAGAGCACGACCAAAAGCTCTCTCATTACAAGAAATGAGCCTCTATATATAGGCTATACACATTCTCCCATGTGCTCTTTTTGACTAGTCAAAAAAGAGCACATGCTTTCTAACTAACATATCTTTTGATATCTTGGAAAATATTCCCAAATCAAGGAAATGGGAGCGTGGGAATCTCAACGTGGGATTTCTACATGTGTGCAAAAAGGTGGATTTATTTAAGATGCTTCCACTCTATAGCATAAGGAAAATATTAAAAAGGGCTTAGGAGAGTGTTCTCATGAGCACATCTCCTAAATACAAAAAAGAGGTATTTTTATGAGTACTAAAGGGTGCCATTACATAAGAGAAATTATGGGCAACCTTTATAACCCAACAACTACCATAGATGACGCTGATCTACAACAACTTTTTAAGCCAGCTGAGGATACAGAGAAGCGTCGACAATTCTATGTTGCAGAAGATCAGCTGATCACCTACAATTTAGGGGATGAAGAAAATCCACGTCCTGTTAAGATAAAGGAAAGCTTACCTGAGTTATTTCAAGCAGATTTAATCCAACTACTTCGAGAATTTTCTGATGTATTTGCATGGGATTACAAAGATATGAAAGGTCTGGACCCGCGCATCTACCAACACAGGGTCATGCTGAAGCCAGAAGCAAAGCCAATCAAACAACCCAGCTACCGCATGAACCCGAACTATGCATCACAGGTAAAGGTAGAGCTAGATAGGTTATTGAAGGTTGGATTCATTGTACCAGTAGAGCATGCTGAATGGATCTCACCAATTGTTATTGTCCCTAAAAAGAATAAGCAGTTACGAATATGTGTGGATTACCGGAAACTGAATGCAGCTACTGTGCCCGATCCATTTCCGCTACCTTTTCTTGATACCATGCTTGATAGAGTAGCAGGACATGAAATGTATTCATTCTTAAATGGATACAGTGGGTATAATCAAGTTAGAATGGCTGAACAGGATATACCGAAGACCGCCTTCATTACCAACTGGGGTGTTTTTGCATGTACTGTTATGTGGTTTGAGTTAAGAAATGCCCCTAGTACTTTTCAGCGATGCATGCAGGAGATATTCTCACCTTATCTTACCTCGTTTATGCAAGTGTATCTTGATGATTTTTCGTTATTTGGTAAGATGGTAGCACACTTGTCCCATTTATGGTGTTGCTTTGAGAAGTGCAGAGAATACAGACTCTGTTTAAACCCAAACAAATCTGTGTTTGCGGTTTCATGTGGTAAATTACTTGGCCATATTGTATCAGCACAGGGCATAGAAGTCGACCCGGATAAGGTTGCAGCTGTATTAGGAGCACCTGTTCCTACTACACCAAAAGAAGTCATGAGATTTATGGGTCAAGTCCGCTGGCATGGCGTTTCAGGTCACGCATAAGTTTAGTTCTCCTTATTATCCTCGTGCTAATGGTTTGGCTGAAAGTACAAACAAGACTTTGTTGAATATGCTTCAAAAATTGATTCTGGACGCACCGGAAAGATGGGATCAACTGTTACCTGCAGTATTATGGGCATACCGGACTACATACAAGGTAGCAACAGGATTAACCCCTTTCAAACTAGCTTATGGATTGGAAGCCATAGCACCGATGGAGATAGTTGTGCCAAGTTTACGAGTAGCAATCACTCAGAAACTGCTACCTGAAGAATCTCTGTCATTTCGGTTGGATACACTCAGAGAATTAGACGAGCATCGATGGCATAGTTTTTTGACTATTCAAGAAGTACAACTAAGACAAGCTCGAACACATGATCGATATCTAAAGACTCCAATTTTTTCGGTGGGACAACTTGTACTCTTTTACAATGCAAAGTCGAATCGTTCTGCTGGCAAATTCAAGTTACGATGGTTTGGCCCCTACCGGATTTCTGAACAAGTGGGCCCAGCAACTTTTCGATTGACTACTTTGACCGGATTTCCTCTTCCGAAAGTCATCAACGGTTTGAAGCTGCGGCCGTATCAACAAACATCTAATCCGCAATGAAACATTTCGCGGTTGGCCGCGTCTTTTGGCGTTCTCTTTTCTTTCCTTTTCTTTTCTTTTATTTTTTGCGTGCTTAATAAAATAAGTCTATAAATATCCGCGTTTTGATACCTAACTATGTCAAAAGCCGCCCTGCCCTTTCCAGCTACTCATACATGCACACCGAAGTTAAGAAGTTATCATTTCAACATCGCACGATGATTAGTGATTTTGATTCCTCTCCCCGGCAATGCATCTACTTAACCTTTTCTGTTTCGCCGAAAATCGCTATTGTGTTTGTGTGATTTGCGTCATTGTGCGTACCCTATGTTCTGTGTACTTGTGATTGCTTTCTCTGTGTGCACCATGGAAGCTCTGGCGAACTATGCCGCTTTCCGTGACGGACTCCCTACCGAGGTAGGAGAGTTTCTGCGCACTAAGAGGGTTAAGCAATTTCACTGAACTACCGTGGCATTCAGTGGATTGCCACCCCTTCTACGCCCAGATAATAGCCGCCATTGCTACCACTCCTACCACCGAGCAGAGTTGGCCAATCACCTCCCTACCATCCCGTACACTGATCACCTTCCAAACTTTCGCTGAGTCGATTCGATTCCCTTCGCAAGGTCGGGAAAATGGCCCGAACCTCCCCGTAGCAACCATGATACAATTATTTCCTAGGTATTCGTCAAACGAATACGCGATCCTATGTCAATCGGAACCTGATAGATCCGCCCTTCAGTTCTTAGTGGCTATCCTGAACCTATAGAAACGTACTTATGGAATATCGCGTCCATTCTACTCCGCTATTGATTTAACTGCTCGAGAACCAGTGAATTTTGCGTCGTACTTCTTCCACCGCATTCACAAAGAATGTGTGGCAATCTTCAAACAGGTAAACAAGGGAGGAATGCCAAGATCGAGACTCCCTCATATCCTATCCTTCCTGTTTCCGGTCATTCTTGCAGCACAACCACCACCCAGAGGCCCGGTCCTACGCCATGAAGAGTCTGTGCAATTATTGGAGGATGATGAAGAAGACGAAGAAGAACTAAATCAACTCTTCCGCAAGAAAAGAATTAGAATCAGTTCATCTGAAAGTGAAGCCCAGGGATCAGCCGAAGGAAACAAAGAAGATGACAAGGAACAACAAAAGCAAGACGAAGAAACCTTCCATGACACCGCCACATCTATGCAGCACGAATCATCCGTGCAGTCATCGTCAGAAGGGCAACAAGAAGAGGAGGATCACACTGAAGCCGACACAAGCTCGTCAGAAGAGACATCACAACAACAATCGGAGCCGGAAAAACAAAGAGATGAAGAACAGGTCGTTAAGGATGTTTTCGACGAACTGCTTAGAGAAGTAGAATCTACAGTTGCTGATACCGCCGACACTGCACAACAAACCATAGATAAGGTAACACAGTCTCACTCTGTCCTTCCCACTCCCCCACCGGAGCCGCCACTCGACCCCATTATCCCTATCCAACCCATCCACCCCAACGAACCCACTGCCTCTTCTTCCTCATCCCCCAACTACTCTCCACCGAACTCCCAGCAGCTGCTCACCGTGTCCTCATCCCAACCTCGACCTCAACTGCCAATTCCTTCAATCCCTACGATCTCTGAACTTGCAAACATGGGCCAACTGTTAATACAGTTATCACACCAATTACCAATCCAAATGAGAGAAGTCACTGATAACATCTGAAATGAGTTACAACACAAGGTGGATGTCCTAGAAGCAGATATCACGCCTCTAAAGGAAGAGATAGATGCGGTCAAAGCAGAAAACCATCAGCTGCACTCCCAAATTACCCATCTCCAAGCCCAGCTTGCAAAAAAGCAGACAATTGCCAATCAGAGAGATACAGCAATGGCAGATCTCAACCAAAAGGACAAGTTATTAAGCGAAGCACAGGCCGAAATCAGTCAGTTAAAGCTAGATCTACAGGATAAAGAAGATGCCAGAGTAGCCTTAGGCAATTTATTAGAAGAGACCAGAGTGCAGCTCGATGAAGTGGTTCAAAGAGGCCAAGAACAGTACGATCTGATGATGAAAACAACTGAAGAACTCCAGAGATGTAAGATACAATTCGACGAGGTAAACGACATTCTACGGCGAAAACTGACATTAGAAGCACAATTACAGAAACTAATAACAGATCTCCGAAGAGAAAGGGACGCATACTCTAGAACCATCCAGTTCCAGAATCAAGAGATCGAGAGACGGGAAAATCAACTGGACAATCAAAAAGAAAGAGTAATCAGTATGGAGAAGCAGGTTGCAGAAATGAAGATATCCAGAGACGCAGCTTTGTCCAACGACTTCTACTTACAAGAGGCTTTTCTGCAGACGTAAGCAGAGATTTTGCTCACCGAAGCCATTGCATTAAGTTCTGTAAGAGTAGATGCACATTTAGTAGAATCGGATACCCTCAAACAAATGTTAGAAACTCTAAAGAAAAAGATCGCCCGCACCTTTAGATTAGCCAGAAATATGTACTTAGAAGGCATTATAGAAGAACAGTAATTCTGTAAAAACCTACGGGTTCGAGTCCACCGTGCGTGCCAGAGTGTTAGTCGGCCGCCGGATTGGCAGTTGTAAAATCAAGAATCTTTTTATATCCCTGCGCACGTACGAAAAGTTGTTACATATATACCTTGTAACCTTATATAAAGCAATGAAAAAAGACACTTCAGTTGTTCGGAAAAATCACCAGACTGTCTGTCTGGGTGATTAGAGCTGAGCGTTACTATGGTGTTTGTGGCCAAATTTCTAAGTATTCTATGTGTATTTGTGTCTCGTCTTGTCTGTTGTCTGTTGGTATCTATTGCAGTTGTGAGTATCATCTACATCCAGTAGATCATTCGCTCTGTTGTCTGAAGTGAATCGTCTGCGAATCCTTATTGCGATTGTTGTGTTAAGTTCGCATATTGCGTTAGTACTCGTTCTTGGAATGTTCTTCCAGTTGTTTGGTGAAGTCTGTGTAACTGTGGTAGTGTTTCTAACACTGTGCGGGATCGTGTTGTCTTCAGCATTGAGATCTGTCATCATACGGTAAGGGTTAAGCTACAGTAAGGATTTCTTGGGTTGCGTACTGGACCTTCAGTATGGTGTATCTGAAACAATTGAATTCTCTGTGTCTTCGGATGTTGATCGGATTGTGGTACCTATTCGGTAAAGGTTGAACTATTACTCTTGTCTCGGGTATTTTCAGTAAGTTTAGGTGCAGAGCAATATAGCATCTTAGTGTATTCGGTACACGTTGGCCGAGCTAAACCGTGAACTGTAAATGTCTAAGTACAACAGAATATTGATAGAGCTCTCAGCATCAGTATATTGTTGTATCTGAAGTGGTTATTTTGGGAACCAAGTATAGGGTCTCTATTTTTATAGACCCCTTCCACTCCCAAGAACCCAAATAACGTTTAAACGCGCTACTGACAGTTAGTCTCGCATTTTAAGCGTTTAACACATACATTCATCATGTGTGATTTTGGCAAGATCCATGTTAATGAGATGATTTTAGGTAGGCCTTTCATGCAACAATCGCAGATAGTTCAAGATTGGGGAATCAATTCCTTGTACTTACAACACTTAGGGGTAACAACTAAAGTCAATCTCAAGGATTACTCTCATAGAGATGTACCCCCATGCAATGGAAACCATAGAACATTAGATTAAACAGAGTCGATACACTTCATAGGGTCAGGATCCTCATGGATGCAATGATGATAAGTAGATGGGATATAGGTTGTGGATTCCATCCACAAAACAATTCCTTGTATCGAAAGATGTTACATTTGATGAGCAAGGTACTTGGTATGTAGGTACAATCATTAGTCATGCAGGTGATGAAGAAGTTTTGAATCAGAAAAAAGGTAAATCAAAGGTTCAAAGATTTGATGAAGAATAGAACAATGAAGTACAAGTTGAAGTTGAAGAAGTGCCAAGGTTTGATCCAGAATGTGATGAACCAGAAACTTCAAGAAGTGGAGAACTCAGAAGGTCATCAAGACACAAATGGCAACCTACAGGGTATAGTTATGACACTTCATTTTTTACTACTAAAGATTATGCTTACATGGTGAAAGGAGATGAAGACCCTTCTACGTATGAAGAGGAAAAAGGTAAGGAAAATTGGGAGAAAGCTATGCAGGAAGAGTATGATGCATTAATGGAGAATGAGACATGGAATTTGGTTCCTAAACCAAATAGTCAGAAGATCATTGGATGCAAATGGGTCTACAAGACAAAGAGGTATGCAGATGGAAGTGTGTCTAGGTATAAAGCTAGACTTGTTGTGAAAGGATATGCTCAGACATATGGTATAGATTATGATGAAACCTATAGTCCTATGGCAAAGAGGACAACCATCAGGACACTCATAGACATTGCTGCATGTAAAGGTTGGAAACTATGTCAATTATATGTGAAGAATGCTTTTCTTAATGGGTATATTTCAGATGATGTTTTCATGGAGCAACCGTAAGGGTTCAAAGATAAAAGATATTCAGAATATGGATGTAAGCTCAAGAGAGCTCTATATGGTTTGAAGCAGGCCCTAAGGGCATGGAATTATAGACTTGTGAAGTTCTTGAAGGAACTTGGTTTCCAAGTATCTAAAGCAGATAGTAGCTTACTTGTCAAAGCAAGTGATGATGGGTTCATTTACATGTGCATATATGTTGATGACATAATTCTTACAGGTACAGATGAGAAGGGAATTCAAAGCCTCAAGAAGCAAATGGACAAAGAGTTCAAGATTACTGATTTGGGAGACTTGTCATATTTCTTGGGCATGGAGATCTCATATACTCAACATGGAGTGTATGTAACTCCAGAAAGGTATTTGAAGAACTTGTTGATCAAGTTTAAAGCAGGGTAGCACCTACTCCAATGGAGGTGAATCACAAATTGAGTAGATATGGAGGAGAAGAATTCAAGGATATTAAGCGATATCAAAGTCTGGTTGGTAGTTTAATCTATGCAACTCTATCTAGGCTTGATTTGTCATATGCAATTGGAGTGTTGTCTCAATTCATGCATTGTCCTAGGAAAGAACATTGGGTTGCAGGACAAAGAGTATTGAGATACATTAAGGGTACACTCAAGGAAGGTTTGTATTATGGTTTTACATCATATACAAACATCAAGATATATAGTGATACAGATTGGGCAGGTAATCCTGATGATAGGAGATCAACATATGGATACTTGTGTTATGTGGGAGATAAACTAATCTCTTGGTGCTCTAAGAAGCAACATACAATAGCTTTATCATCTACAAAGGCAGAGTATAAAGGTATGGTTGAAGCTGCAAAGGAGGTCATATGGTTGAAGACTCTCATGAAGAGTTTTGACATCATTCAGAGTACACCCATTATTCATGGAGATAATGTAAGTTCATTGTATCTAGCTGCTTACCCTGTTTTTCATGCCAGGACTAAACACATTGAGATTCAATATCATTTCTTAAGAGAAAAGGTGATTGATAAGGAGATTGAAGTCATACATACTTCAACAAAAGATTAGATTGTAGATATGCTAACCAAAAGCTTGGATGGACCAAAGTTACAAAGATTCAAAGAGATGGAAGGTATAAAGAAGATAGAGAAAACCTCAATTGATGATTGAGGGGGAGTTGTTGGTGCAAGTCAATAACCAATTGATGTTTTGGATGAATTATTGAAGTCAAAGATTGAAGAAAAGATTAGCCTATGACGCTTGAAGATAGTGCATATTCAGAAAATGAAGATTTGTTACACATATGTACATTAAACTTATAGTTAGCTCACTTATACCTTTGTTATGGTCATAAGCTTGTACATATATGCCTATATATACAAGTAAAATGTTGGGGCAAGTATGAGAGGCATGAGAGAAGATGAACTAGAAGTTGTGAGAACCATTAGACACTTGAGAATTGAAGTGAATATCTCTCATCATTTAGATGTAAATTTTCTAAGTAAAGAAAAAGTTACACCCGATATTTTGTTGTGTTCTCCTTCTGTGCTTGATCATTGTAGAAATCCTTTTGTAGATGTCTAATTCCGTAGTTAATGTTTCTATGGTTAAGATTTGAGAGCCTAATTGTAAACAGGCTGAGAGAATTATGTGTAGGAACATTTGTATGTGAAGAAGTGATGAGTGTCTTCTAAAATAGGTGCAATCTCGACAGTCAAAGAATTGATCAGTTCTCAGTGCACAATGTAAAGTTTTGCACAAATGAGGAGTCAAAATCTAAGTTGGAAGGTAAGCCATCTATGTCTAAAAGCATTTGATTAAATGGGTTCTAATTTGGGAGAGCCATGTGTTACAAGTTGCATGTGTCAAAGTCAACTATACAGGAGGACAGTTTCAGACATAGGTTGATTGTTTGGATCATTTCTCAAGAACTAATGAATCTTTTGAGATGATTTAACTTGGAGAACGTGCACAATCTTTAGGCAACACCTTGTACAAAGCTTTATCAAAAACTTTACACATTTGATCAATCAATGAGTGAGTTATGTGCAATAGACTTTTTTGAGTAGTGACTCTCTTCACAGTTAGTTAAAAATTTTGATAATTTGGTATTGATCCTCCAAATTGGTAAAGGTTTTGAGTTACTAGAAGTACAGTGACATCTAACTCCAGTAATGTAGAGGAGTTAGCGGAACTGGTAGCCAAGAAGTTAGGAGTTCACGGACAACAGAACTACCAGCATCCAACAATGAGAATACCCATGTTGCAAAGATGTAGCTTTTGTGGAGGAGACCACCCAACTCATATGTGTGTAAGAGGAGGAACATGCATGCCTCAAGCTTATCCTTACAGTAGGCAACCACATCAAGGAACCACTCCGTATTGCCACATAGAACAAAAATACATTAATCATACCATTGAGAATTGTCCATTCAACAGGTAGTCACGACCTTTAAATCAACCTCAGTATAGGCCATATGGATACCCTCCTAGAGACCCAAGAGGGGATATTCCAAGATACAATCCCTATCCAGGACCACAAGTAGCACCTATGCCATATGAGCAAGGGAAATATGCACAACCTCAGCTAGTATTAGGACAACAACCACCATTCCCACAGAATGTAGTGCCGGTTAAATATGATCAACCAAAAGAAAACATGGAGAGAGCCATAGCACCAGCATCACTAGTAGCTAGTATAGAATCAATGAATACAGGATACGACCAGACCCAAGGAGAATACTAACTAAACTCCTAACATACACTCATGTTCATACTCATCACTTTACTAACTCACTAATCATCACGAATATCATGTTGGTATTACAAGGGGAACAAGGTCTCATATCTTCTCTGATGCAATACTAATGTGATTTTATTCTTCTTTTAGATCCAAAAGCATTAGTCACTACCTATGATTATGGCTGAGACAATAGAAACTAGCTCTCATGTGGGAACAAGTCAACAAACAATAGATATTTGAGAGTTTGCCTATTATTGAGGTACCCACAGAGAGATATGCTCAGGGAGGAATCACAATGATTACAAGCTAGAGTTATTGCACTACAAGAATAAACTGCACATTCCGAGAGTAGTACGACACAATTCAATAGGCACACAATGAACTTGAATCTCAAATGCAAAATGTGGATCAAGAAGCTGATGAGTAGGCACGCACAGTAGAGAGATCTAACGGCTATGACATGCTCAATGCAGAGACATAAATGAGAGAGAGCCAATAGAGATAAGGTAGAGAGAGAGAGAGACAAAATGAGAATTGTTCTCTTCGTGAGATGTATGCACAGGTACGATAATGAGATGTGCCTTGTATTACGTGAACAAAAGATGTTCATTTATACAAATGTGGAGAATTTTTCGACCAATAAAAAGGAGATAAGAAGAGGATTGGATTATCCTCTTAGATAGAGAGGGTTCACATGAGACGATCAAGGCTCATAGCCAACAATCCCCCCCTTGAGCTTGATTATACAAGTTGCTCTTTGGGAACTATCATTTCCACACAACTAGACTAGGGTGGTACAAAAATATGATTCCTTCCCATGTACAAAGAAGGTGGTACAATGTATATATCCTTCCTTCAACAAACTCATGGGTGGTACAAGTCCTTCCCTATACATGAGGATGGTAGAAAGGGGATGTTTTACAACACATCATCATAGATGAAATTGACTTGAACTTCTTCTTCTTCCTTTGTCTCCTCTACTACTTGACATTGCTAGGCCTTTTGTTGAGAGCTCCTTTGTTGTTGTTGTTGACATTGTTGTTGCATAGACAACAATGTTTTGTAGCATGGTTGTGTTGGAAGGGTTAATTTGAAAGCAATCCTTTGACAAATGGTTGGTGTGATTACAATGAATGCATTTTGTATCTCTTATAATCAAGGCATTTGTTTTGAATTCATTATGAGTTTTGAGCTTATTTTCATGTTGTCGTAGAGAGTTTAGGACAACCTCTAACCTAGGGATAGGGTCTTTTTCTTTTAGAACAATTACAATTTGTCCAAATTTATCATCGAGAACCGCTTTGAGTAGGACAACTACTTGATCCTCATTTTCAATGGGGCATTGCACATAACATAATTGGGTACAAATACTCTTTAGCTTGTTTACAAGGGTAGGTATATCTTCTCCTTGAGACATTGTAAGATAATAAAGTTGCATTTTAAGTGCTATTTTGGAGTTTCTAGAAATAGCTCCAAAGTTTTTCTCTAGAGTAATCCATGCTTGGTTTGCGGTGGTGCAATCATCCAAGAAGTGTACATAGTTATCATCAAGAGAGGTGAGTAACATCCCAAGCGCTTGCTCATCTTTTTCATTGAAATGTGGTAGCCCTCTTCTATGTTCAAGTATTTCTTTTGGTGCTAATGGTTTAGTGACATACCATAATTGTTTAGTCATGAGATAACCTTTGACCTTTGTTTGTCATGTATGGAAACCTTGGCCATTGAATTTGTCTAGAGGTTTTTCATTCATGTTGGAGAGGTATGAACTCTTGGAAACTCTCCAAAGTCAGTGTCTAACTTTACAACAATCTTTATTCAAAAATTTTATTTACTGGGAAGGTCTTACCACTCAAAGATGAGGGCAATGTCTAATCCATAAAAACTTAGAACATAAGTATGTAGTATGTTAAAAAAAATGAGAATGATTACAAAGCATTAAGTACTTGACTTAATTTTTCTTCTATCTCTCTCAATTAATTGTTTTATACCGATAGAAGAAGAGTTTATTCATTTATTCATTCAAATGACCTCCTTGCAAACATACCTACGTCAATCAACATGACAAATCCTCACTCACTTTCGGTACTCTGGAAATCTTCGATTATCAAAGCGCAATGTATGTTGCAGATATTGTATCATCTTTTCTATGTCAAGAGTCAAACTTGGTCATTAAAATCTATGTGTGGTCTTGGTTGATAGTTGCGAATATAGCAGATACAAATAGATGTAGCAAAAGGATAGTGATGAGGAATGAGAGCAGGAACGCATGCTTCCTCTTGTCTACTTTTGCTACAATTTATGAGTGAAAGATAACAAATGTCAAAATGATACCAGTTGAACACAATGCTTCGTTCCACCAGAGATCTCGTCAGAGCGACAAGTTTTCGGAGAATCTCCTCCTGCGCCATTCATGTACAAATTCCTAAAAGGATAGCGATGTTGTGATATTTTACTTGAAAATTTTTTTGGAGTGTCATCAGTGCAGCAGTGTATGGACGTAGAGCTTATTTATCCCCGCTTGATTCAAATGCACCATCGACACCTCCAACGTAGTTATGCCTTATGAGTGCCTTCTGTTTCCTCAATGACTTTATGCCTATACCGTCCACACCATTTTCTTGAGCTGTATGGTACATGATTTGAGAGAAAGCCTAGTACAATAGACTATTGTTGATTTATGCACAGACGGCGACGAATCTAGATTAACTTGAATTTGCCTACGCAGCAACTTATTGAAGTTGACATCTACCATGGAGTCCATGTCAATAGTCACAGATAAGCAGAGCTTCACTCACAGACGTCATCCAACGAACTCTAGAGCAAAACTCCAGCATTTGCAGTAGAAGAAGAGACTATAACGACTCCGTCCTTGAGCAATGCCAACATGAATCAGTGGTACTAACTCCGGAAGAATTACTGCTCCTGTTCCAGATCCTCTAGCTCTGATACCACCTGATGAGTAAGCACGAATAGCAGAGAGATGTGAGGTCTATGTCATGCTCAATGTAGAGACGTAAATGAGAAAGATCCAATAGAAATAAGGTAGAGAGAGAGAAAAGGAGAATCGTTCTCTCCGTGAGATGTACGCACAGGTACGACAATGAGATGTGCCTTGTATTACGTGAACAAAAGATGTTCATTTATACAAACATGGAGAAGCTTTCGACCAATAAAAAGGAGATAAGAAGAGGATTGGATTATCCTCTTAGATAGGTAGGGTTCACATGAGAAGTGATAGATAAAAACACTAAACTACAAAGAAACATGGGTCTTCTCTGAAGACACATGGTAGCGGCTATGAAAGAGAACAAACGTCTCTAACAACAAAATCAAGATAACTTAGAAGCAACAATGGAAGGAACCCCAAGAGAAACAATCAGTCCTACATCGTTTCAAGTTGTTCCTTCTGAAAACATCCACATATTATTGGAGGAACATGCAAACTTCTTGGAATCTTTGCAAAATTAGAGGAGGAACGTGATGAGCTAAAGAAACATCTAGCCACAACTAACACCCAAGTGCCCAAAGCCATTCCCATCCTAGCTAATACATAGGAACTTGAGGCACTTCAAAAACAAATCGAGGACTTACAAGCACAATTGTGACAATACGAGCAACCCCATCCCCACAATGGAACTTGAACTAGAGGAATTAGTGGAAATCCCAGTGGAGGCAACTTTTGAAGATGCCTAAGAGCCATAACCAGTACCTCGAGGTTGAGTAAATGAAGAAGGACAAGATAGATATGAGGCACCAATACCTGAATGGCTCAAAAAAGTTAAGGAAATAGGGTGAATGCATGATGATAGGGTGGTAATACACATTCAATCTCTAACTTAGAAGACATAGTACTTAACTTAGAATACTTTTAGAATATGTCCCATAGAAGGCTAATCACCACTTTTGAGATGCATAATATGCCATATTTCATGCTTCTGGCTGACTAGAACGCGTAAATCAAACAGATAATTGGATAGGAACCAATCTTTGTGACATAGTTTCAGCCTAGTGACCTCCTGTAGAGAGCTAAGAAAGGAACCATCTTTCAATCAAATTGGCGGACATACCCAAAAATGCTGAGGACATGGTCAAATGCCCCCTTATACATCAAGTGCAATCCATGCTATTGTCCAATACCTTGTTGAAGCCCATGGCATGAATTTTCTATCAAAGTATGCAATGGCAAGGGCCACTCGGATTGGCTCATTTACCCATACCTCGCTCCACCAAGAGGACCACCTACCATTGCATATATGGTATCAACGATATGACATTGGTCACAAAGGCTCAAGAATGTACCCCATGTGGTCGCAAAAATGTGCATGAAGATATAATCTAAGCTTATGAGAGTCATCTTCAAGACATTTCGAAATGTCAAAGCCCCATATATCTCTGCTCCGGGCTCAATGAAGGGAAAAATCGAGGTAGTCAATGATATAAGCAAGACACTATCAATACCATCTACTCATGGCATGCACGAATAAAATACATGCGTGCTTGCTATAAGCAGACACTTGAAGAAATATTCTTGATAGTTTTTTGGGAATATCATTGAGAAATATTCATTCCAAGACTGACACATGTGTTACATCTATTTGCAATGGAACAAGCTTTGCATGCCGATCAACTACATATGCCACACCCAGATGTTTAAGGTCATGTAGATTGAGAAAGTCTAATGATAGATTTAGCACATCGCCTTCGCCTCAAAGAACACAATCTAGCTATAGATGTGGTCCAACATTATATACCATGCCCTCCAAAATAAGGGTCTATCAGGGACAATAGACGTGAGAGAGAGGGGGTGTTCGCAGCCAAGGAAGTGCCCGAGGTGGTCTGACATGGGCAAGGAAGCTTAAGACAAGTGGTTCAAAGGGAGCAAGGGTAGATATAAGGCTAAGGAGGATTGAACCGAGAAGGAAGTCGATGCAAATCTAGTGAATAGACCAAACATTGTTTTTTCAAAACTCAAGCATGGTGTTCGCAGCCAAGGAAGCGACCCAAGTGGTCTGATATGGTAAGGAAGCTTAAGACAAATGAGTCAAAGGGAGCACGGGTAGAGAGAAGGAAAAGGAGGATTGAGCCAAGAAGGAAGCCGATGCAGATTTGGCGAATAGGCCAAGCATTCTTTTTTCAAAACTCAAACATGGTGTTGGCATCCAAGGAAGCAGCCTAGGTGGTATGACATGACAAGGAAGCTTAAGACAAATGAGTCAAAGGGAGAAAGGATAGAGAGAAAGCTAAGGAGGATTAAGTCAAGAAGGAAGCCGATGTAGATCTGGCAAATAGGCCAAGCATTATTTTTTCAAAACTCAATCATATAAGAAACAATGATTTTTATCACTACACCCCATTGTAAATCCCATCTTTGATAGGTTATTTTGTACAAGATGAGGAATCCTCGAGCTTGGGGAGTAGTAGAAGTACCTACATATCATTTTTCATAATTTTTAAAGTTCGTTTGAGCTCCTAAAGTAGGTTAGGAACCTAATTTTTAATTAGGCTAGACACTAGATTTGAATGGGACCAAAACTAGGCAAAAACTATAAAAGGAGCTAGAGAGCTCACTTTTCAGGTTGAAGTTTGGATGAAACTTTGTATGAAGAGCTTGTCATTAAAAGATTCCATTGTCCGTCTCTTTGTCTCACCTTGTATGTGTGTGTGTATGTGTGTGCATGTCGGTGTGCTTCTCACTCACAAACTTGTACTTTCACTTGCTCATGGTCGTCATACCATCCTCACATCTTCTTGAATTGACAATTATGAGGTGACTCTCCTCACGTTGATACTTATCATTGTGCTAGAGTGACAACTCAATATTCAATATTTTAGATTAGTCTTACATTAATTTGAGGGATAAAAGAAGTTCCTTCAATGTGTGCATTGTTCTTCCAAATTTCAAACCCCCTAGAAGAGTAGATCTAAGAGCTAATTAGAAAAGGAAAACATCCATTGATAACATATTTACTCATTTATATGTTTGTATTTAAATAATTTTATCTTGCTTTATTATGAATGAAATTTTGATAGAGATTATATCCATGTGCATATGTTCTCAAATTTCAATAATCCAATGTGTAAGAAAAGAGTAGAGAAAAATGGACGTAAATTGTTTGAAAAATTATTTCCATAAATCGAACTACATTGAAAATTAATGTCCGTAAATCAAATCCCTTTGAATGGAGAACATGAAATTAAAAGAGATTATAATGTACATGGAGATTCTATATCAACACTAGAACTTACATTCATGGTTCTGTTTTGTTTTTTCAGGACACGCCTTACTATCCAGTCAAAAAAGACAGTGAGGGATATTGTTCAAAGCATATGAATACTTTGGAGAAGGATTGCACTATCACCTCGAGCTTTTACGGTCATCATCCATGGTTAGCAATGGTTCCTCTCTCTCTCTCTCTCTCTCTCTCGGACATGCGAAACGTAGTCATCTTACAATAGGCCAACCATCTATGATTGGTAGAGATAGATATAGATACGCCTTTCTCCTCTCGCGCATGGATATGTTTGGCGGTAAAGGCAGATTCGTGTTCCATCCATGTCCGGCCTCCACGAGAACTTACACGTCCCTGCTAACTGCGGTTATAGACCATCGAGATCGACGCCCCTTCTCTACTTCTCCGTACCTCCTCCAGAGGTTCACAGCGTCGTCAATGATTTTATCGCCAACTTCATCGTCAGTCTCTTCTCTACTTTTCGGCGGAAGTCTTCTAATCCACTCTTTCTTTTGTTTTTGTATTTTTAGGAAAGACATGCAATTTTCCTACAGTTAAAAATCGGATGAGAAGTTCCGATATGAGCAGGATCAAAAGACAAGCCCAGTGAATTATCTGTCAGATGCATGTGGTGCTGACAACATGAAGCAGTACTCAGCATGCCCCATCAAATTCTCCGCAATGTGCTGGTAAATCGTCATTTAGGGTTTGTCTTGCACACTTGTTTTCCGCATACGTGTTCGAGGCTGGCAGCAGCAAATGTCTACTATATTCAGATTGCCTGGTGACTTACACGGCGTAAGTGGGGACTGCTCGTTTCGGCATTATGGAGTCTGTCCCATGCCGGTCGTCAGCACCTGCAGGTCACTGTTTAAATCCAAGGCCAGCTGGGTGGGCTTGCGCTGCGTCGTACTCTCTCGTTCTTCCAGAAGGAGGACAATCTCAAGTCGTAAAGGCGATGCCAATCATCCAGTGAGGGCTTTATTTACAGGCATTGTTGAAGAATTAGGTACAGTAGCCGACGTTGGCACAGTCGAAGATGGATTCGAGATGACAATAAACGCCTCTGTTGCTCTTGATGGCGTCAAGCTCGGCGATAGCATTGCTGTCAACGGCACGTGCCTCACTGTCACCCGGTTCGACGATAACTCTTTTTCCGTCGGCCTGGCTCCGGAAACCTTGCGCAGGACTAGTCTTGGTGACGTTGTCCCAGGCTCTCTTGTTAACCTCGAACGATCTCTGCAACCGACTTCTCGACTTGGTGGTCACTTTGTCCAGGGACATGTGGATGGTACGGGCACGATCGTGTCCATGGACAAAGAGAAGGACTCTTTGTGGGTAAAGGTGAAAACTTCTGCAGATATTCTGCGATATATTGTACCCAAGGGTTATATTGCCGTAGATGGAACCAGCCTTACAGTGGTAAATGTTTTTGATGATGAACTTGCCTTCAATTTCATGTTGGTTTCTTACACGCAACAGAAAATTGTGGTTCCTTTGAAATCCGTGGGATCCAAGGTTAATCTTGAAGTGGACATTATGGGCAAGTATGTGGAGAGGCTTCTTGCTGGCTATACTACGAGGCCTGCCCAAACATAAAGTTTTTACTTAGCTGTGTTGCGTAGATTTTTTTTCAAGGATATATCTGAATACTTAACTCAGATGAACGAGAGCAGTTCGAGCTTGTGTTCCAGGGACATCCAAAAATTGACTTCATTTAGCTGCTTTACGATTTTGATGGGGCACTGAGGTGCTAACCATTTAATATTATATTTTGACAGCATATGTGTTTTTAAGGCATATGCTTTATGCTTAGTGTATTTTTGTGCATAAGTTATCTTCCATGTTTGCCGCTTTTATTTTCATTCTGCAGTTTTTCCGGCATGATCTGGGTTAATGGTAGAAGCAGGATGCAGGTTAATGGTAGAATATAATATTAAATGGGGCACTGAGATGCTAACCATTTAATATTATATTTTGACAGCATATGTTTTCTTAAGGCATATGCTGTATGCTTAGTGTGTTTTTGTGCATAAGTTATCTTCCATGTTTGCCGTTTTTATTTTCATTCTGTAGTTTTTTCCGGCATGATCTGGGTTAATGGTAGAAGCAGGATGCCAAATACTTTTTTCTTCCAAGAGCACTTGCATAGTCGGTTGTGCAATTTTATGATGCAGATAAGAAGCTGTCATGCATTAGATCTTGTCATATACTTAGCATAGTAATTATCATCGTAAGTTTTACCTGATGTGCTTCCTTTATGTGACCCCAATTCACCCATCCTTTGTCTGAATGGGATTTGCAGCAACGATAATCTCTGCATCTGTTTCGGTAAAGTTATGTTACTCATGGTCTTGTTCATGGATTGAGGTTGATTGATGCGAAGGTATCTTTCATACTGATATATTACAAATCATTCCAATTTTGAAGCTTGAAGTGAATGCAAAGGAGTACATGAAAATTTCACAGGTTCAGACAAATTTGAGTTGCTCCAATCTTATGTCTAATTGTTGATCACATCTCGAGAAAATGGATGATACACCTTTAAATGATTTTTGTTACTTTAATCCAAGGTCACTTTTGTCAACTGCATTGCTTTATGGAAATTCTTTACTTCCATCGTCCTGAAGTTTGCACATGAACCTGTTATATTAGAATGTCCCTTTTTCTCCCCTTTTTTATTAGCATTGGATTATAATCAGCTACAAAATGCATAGAAAGGCCCCTTTACATGATTATGAAACCCAATGATTATTCCATGATTTGGCTAATCATACAACCTAATCAGGCAGGTTTTGCATTTAAGTGACTCCGTTTTGACAGTGTAGGAGAAACAGGGCTTTCTTTAATTTAGGGAAGAATTGTCTATGTTATGTATCCTTTTAAATTTTGTATCCTTTTAAATATTTTCCCTTTTATCTTCTTGCTCAGTGATTTCTTGCATTTTAAATAGCTTTCACGTGCTTTGAGATATTTATCTCTTCATGGTACACTTGGAGATTCCTAACTTAGGCTAATAGTGCCTTTGTTTGTGGCTGATTTTCAACCCTCTTGACGTTTGTTATGTTTTCTGTTTTATTGGTAGCTGAAGGTGATTTGATATTCATGAAATCTACATTCATTTTGTTATTGTGGTCAGTGCAATCTTGAGCTGACTTATCTTATTATTAAGAATACCATCTCAAAATTCAATTCTCTAGATGTCTCCTAGAGATCAGGGTCTGTGTGTGGTAATCCATGTGGCCTTTATCTCCAGCTCTCCTGCGTATGCCTTCAGCAGGCTTCTGAGGCACACGTGCATAAGGTCTCAGAACCAAAAATGATCATGTGGAACTCGTGTGGGCAAGCATCATTGAGGACTCCATTTTTCAATGTGAAATCAGATGATCTGTTGCATGCATGCACTGCAATTTTTCCATGCTTCTCTACAGGATTGTTGAAGGAAATGAGCAAGAAATACATTCATCAGTGCAATTTATCAGTCAGGTATTGGATACCAGTCCTCTGGAGGTGGTTGCCTGTCGCCTACTGCATACTCCGAGGCTCGGGGGTGGGCCCATATTGCCTTTACCGCTGGTTGGGGGGGGTGAGTCTGATGTCTGCCCTTCTACCGCTTGGAGGTGAGTCTGATGTCCGCCCTTCTATTTGTTTCTGGATTTGGCTTTTGTCTTGACTTCTATTTGTTTGTGGATCAGGGAGGATCTTGGAAAATTTAACATTGGTATCAGAGAGGATATCCTCATATGGTGGAAAGGCCAAGGCGATGTGCATAAAACCATTAGAGCTCGTTGTGGTTTAACTTGACATGTCTTCCACCCTCCTGTATGGGGTGGTATGTGATGCTTCTAGGAGGAGGAGAAGACAAAGGGGAGCACACTCAAGGCTGTGGTGAATTCACAGGTAAGTTCAATGTTACCTTTGAATTTCTATGGAGGTAGGGGCTGGAAATTGATGCCTTTCATCTACACCTACTACCTTCATGGATGGAACCTCCCATCCTACTGCAGGAGGAGAGGAAGGAGTCCCGAGAAGACTGCAGATGATAGATGAACAAGGGTGAATCAGGAGGGGGCTGCATGGGAGCAGCTGCTGCCCTTTTTGTTTGTTGAGGAATGGACCCTGAGGGCTTCCGAAGGGAACCCAAGCAGGGGTAGCTGATCACAACAGGAGGAATCTCCCTTAACACTAGGGTGGTGGCTGCTTGGGAGCTAACCTTCTCTAGTGAAAGAGGAGGCGCAAGCCTTATAAGGGTCCTGGCTGTAATACAGGTTAGCAAGTACTGCTGATTAGTTCACACAGGTGTGGCGCCCAGGTGGTAGGCTGAAGCTCAGCCTGGAAGCTCAGGCACTTGGGAATAGATGAAAAGCATGGGTCAATTCCACAAAAGAGAGGGAGGAAATGGCATGGAATAGTGCCTTAAATCTTTGCTTTATTCTGAGTTTTCTTCACAAACGGGGTTTAAACATAACAGATGACAGTGAAGAGGGCATTTTTTAACCTTCTCTTTTGAATTCCTTTGGTGAGAGATGACCTGCTCCTTCATGATACAGCAAATAGATTCTTGCTGGTCCAGATTAGTGGAGATATCCCAGCACTCTGCAGGACAGTATGGTGGAATTTCAGGCGCAAACCTTCCTTGAGCAACAAGGAAGGGCCTGCTTGCGCAACAAGCCTCCACAGAGGTTCCAATAGGTGTGTTACACATGGCGAAGATCCCAGCCATAATTGCCTCAGCAGCCAGTGCAAGAAATTGCAGCCACAAGATGATTATAGAAAGGAACAATTGACTGGCTGAGAATAAATGTATGAATTGAGAGAAAAAACTTTCTAAATTAAGTTGAGGTGGTGGCTGAAAAATAGAGGTGGGATGATTTATAAAAAAATTTCAAATAGAAGCTCTCTCTCTCATTTGGCACATTTCCTATTTGCCAAACTTGCACAGAAGGAAGAACAGAGTCTCTCTTGAAGCATCAGCCTCGTTATCTACTTTCAGCCTCTCCACCTTCTCTTGTAGCATCAGCCTCGTTATTTACCTTTAGCCTCTCCACCTTCTCCTTTGTCATGGAGATTTTCTCTCAGCCGGATACATCTCAACTATCCATTCCAACCAATCAAGTCAAGGCTATGGAGGAGATGATGATCTCCATGCCTATTGACATGCACGGGCAATGTCCTTGAGGAGTTTCTGAATTGTCTAAGCACACCGAAGACTTGCTAGTGGCTGGCTTATGACAGAAGCTGTGAGAGGTGAGAAAGGAGGTGATGGCTTTGAGCTCTACCCACCTGACGCACTCAGCAGTCACTATGACGACCTTGCCACTGCAATTCCTTCTTGAACCCTTTTGAGGGGGCAAGAAGAAATGTGAGGAGGATGGTATTAGTGATTCCCTGTCCTAGTGGACGGGCTTCTTCAACATGTATGGATTGGATGATGTTCACGCATCTATCATCTCCATCTCATTTTGAAAAAGACGACCGTATTCTTGGTGGGTTGCACTCAAACCTCAACAGACTACATGGGAAGAATTTTGGACAGTCTTTCGTGCACACGTTGTGAAGGATGTTAGAAGTTTAAGAGTCTGTTTCCATGAGATGGTGAAGAGGTGCTTGCTTATTCACAAGAATTTAGAGACCTAACTTAGAGGATCATGGTTCTAGAGGAGCCTCAAGCATTGCTCGAGATGCTATACCTTCTTGGGTTTCCATTTGCATATCAGAACAAGAACGAGCTGTTGTAGAGTCCAGTTGGGTCTTTGGAGGAAATCTACGTGTTTGCCAAGAACTATGATAGTACGCTTTGGATTTCCCCGAGGGAACAAGGGAAAGAAGATACCATTGCATAGTCACTTCGAGGAGGTGAAGTGCTTCACTGCTCCACCTTCAGCAACAGCTCGATCTAAGGACCCCCATGGGAGGAGGTGGGCACATATGCCACTTTGAGCTCTTAGAATCGAGGACGTGAGCAAAGGGCACTATTATGAGTGCCACCAGATCGCCACACCCATGCGGATCCAGCTTGTACAGTGCGAAAGAGGAAGAAGACATTTTCTTCTGATGTTGAGAATACAAACACTACGGCCAATGTCATCAGTTTGATAAGTGTTCTCTTTATTAGAGGTTTTTCATGTTTTTGCATGTAGAAGTTGAGGTTGTACTATCGAGAGCATTGTATTTGGTCCACATAATCTACTTCACATCCAAGGAGATCAATGGTAAGGTCGTGATAGTGTTGTTTGACAACCGGTCTATGCACAATTTCATCTCTTCTCGTGTGGTGTAGGACCTTAGACTTGGGACTGTCTCTGTAGATCTTCCATATGTGGTCCGTTATGTGGAGGGTATGGCGTGTGAGAGATAGAATTAGGTCATACCATGGATGGACCTTCGTATCGAGCACTATTGTGAAGTCATGGACTTCCGGACGATGATGTTCGAGTATTTGGATGGTATTCTAGGCATGCCTTCGTTCGTCCATAAAACATTTCAACTCTTTGTGGATTATGTTTTGCATAGACTTTCATTCATTCTAGACGGTATTCATATGAGGGAGGGTGTATTTCCTCCGACATCATTGCTACACTATGTAAATTGACCTACTTATAATGAATTCGAGGGTTTTTTGTTTACTTTGAGATCTCATTATTTTGCTTGTATATTCAATTTTTATGTCTGATGTATCTTTTTTATGTCATTCTATTTCTATCACCAATTTGGGTGTGCATGACACGAATGATCTCTTTGCGCATGATATGGAGATCAAAGAGACTTTGGATTCGTTATTTTATAACTTTGTGGATATAAGGAGCAGGATGAGATTACCAAGTAGATACAAGTCTATCTTGAGAAAGGGTTTATTAAACTTAGTAAATTTCTATGGGGCATATCAGGTCTTCTTGGGAAGAAGAAAGATGGGGGGGTGTGTCTTTTTGTGTGGATTACAAAGGTCTCAATAAAGTTACCATCACGAACAATCATCCATTGCTTAGGATGGATGACCTTGTAGATTGAGTCTTGATGCATATTATTTCACTAAGATTGATCTAAGATTCGATTATTACTAGAATGGATACACTTTGCTTATGTTCGAAAGATTGCGTTTCTCATGTTATAGGCATTTCCATTTCTTGGTCTTTTCGTTTGGTTGACTAACACACCTACCATCTTTTGGTCAATAATGAATGATCGGTTTCGTCCATATCTAGGGAAGTGGATCGTGGTGTTCCTTGATGTAAAGTAATTGTGATTTTTTTCACACCTAGTTGCTTTATCTTGTTCATATCATCATGGTAGATATTAATTGTATTGATCATGATAAAGTTAGGGCTTTGTTGGGTTGGCTTATTCTTCGCTCTATTTGTTAGGTGGTGGTCTTTTTGGGATTCACCAGCTTCTTTCATAGGTTTATTAGGGACTATGCTCGTGTTCTAGAACCTTTCATCTTTCTGTTGAATGGTATTCATAGCAATAGGCGTGGTGCTAGTCCATGGATTTGGTGGACAAAGGAGCTTGATCAATGCTCTTAGACAATGAAAAAGCAAGTTACTACTAGTTTGATGTTGCAGATAGTGTAAGTTGCATTGCTAATCTCCATGCCCTAAAGGTTTGGAGACATTACCTATATGGTAGCCACTTCACTATTGTGGGATTTGAACTCATGACCTACCAGCTAAGAGTATGATGGACTACACTTGCCTCAAAAGCCATGGTTGAGGATTACTTCCTAATCCTCCCTTTTAGGGTGTGGTTCAACCATCTCCTATCTATCATTTCTTGAGTCTAACACTCTCTTCCCCTTCTAAAGATCATTATCCTCAATGATCAATCCTTGATCTCCCCTTGAATTGATGTTCTCACCCTTGCATAGTCTATTGAACCTTCTTGTTCTCAACCTTGGTCTCTTGAACCCTTGCTCTCAACCTTGGTCTCTTGAACCTTATCTTTCTGTTTCTTGGCCACTTGCCTATGGACTTGCTTTGTTCGTAACCTTGGTCTCTTGAGCCTCTTGTTCTCAACCTTAGTATCTTGAACCTAATTCTCACCCATGCTATGTATCTTGGATCCTCAATCTAGTGCTTCCATTGGAAAGTTCGTTCTGAGAGCTTTCCAACGGTATCTTACACGTCTAAATTTGACTTGTGGATTGGGAGATACACTCAAATCTTTGTTGGGCTCACCTTTGAAAGCGACACATGCGCCTTCCATTCATCTTGCCCAAGCCTACTTCCTAGGCTGTGATACCAATTGTGGGATTTGAATTCATGACCTACCAGCTAGGTGAATGATGGGCTAATCACTTGCCCCAAAAGCCATGGTTGAGGATTACTTCCTAATCCTTCCTCCTAGAGTGTGGTTATCCTTTTTTTCAACTTTTTTTTTAAAATTTTTACACCCTAGGCCACTTATAGCTAATATATGATGATTTGGATATATATATCAACACACACACACACACACACACACATATATATATATATATATATATATATATATATATATATATATATATATATATATATATATATATATATATATATATATATATATATATATATACACACACACACGTGTGTATGTATGTATGTATTTATACATACGTACATACATACATACATACATACATACATACATACATATATATAGTACTACATGTCACCAGTGTAGTGTTGAGTGTACACTACACGTCAAACTTGTCACTTCAAAGCTCAAAGTTCATTCTAAATTCACATTGCACCATCACTCATCATGATTCAAGAATCAATAATCATAGTTCATTGAACATTGAATAAATTAAAGTCTAAAAAAATAGGTTATAAGTCACGACTCACTATGCAATGAACATTGAGCACTTTGATTTTTAAACTTTATTTACGAATCACAATCCACAATCCATATTGCACAAGTAATCATCAATGATAGTTGACTCAAAAATCTAAAATCAAGATCTATCAAAATTCAAGATTCAAAGCATCACAAATACAATGACAAGTTAGTGAGTCACAAATCATATACATAATATGTCAAAGAGTCAACTCAAAACTTCCATAAATGATACATCATGCTACTAGATAGGTAAACATTAAACTGTCAATAATACAATCACTATCAAATAATCAATCATCAATCCTCAAAATCCTTTGAATCATTATCATCATCATCATCTTCATGATGTGGTTCTCGATTAGCAGATGCCTCCGTTCGACTAATAGATGGGCCTAGTACAATACATGCACTACGACTAGCATGAGTCTGAGATGTCCTCGATCATGTTGTGTCATGGTCAACTTTTGAGAAAGCATGTCATATAGATCAAGGTCCTCTATTGGAATGGTAGGCATATCATGGATCCTCTCATTGTCAAGGTCATCGATATTGACTTGCTTGACTTTCGTTGAGTGGTCATCACGCTCCAATAAATGCAAGTTGCAATGGCAATATACAAGTTGCTTCAACTACAATGGAGATAACCTATTCTTCATCTTTGTGTTGAAGAGGATCTATGTACTCCAATTCTTTTCACAAGGATTGGCACTACAGTTCTTTGAAAGTATGCGAATGGCTAAGTGTCTCTGCATAATAAAAGGAAAGAATTTTAATCAATTAAAGAGTTCATTAAAAATTAAAGGCTCAAGAGTAATGAATTATTAGTGAGTATGAGGGCATGACTTAATAGTTGAGGTGTACCTTAATCATATCTCTCTCTCTCATGAGGTCACGTATATTAATTGCATGCTTCTCAAGCGTGTAGTGTCTCTACCAAAAAGTCCATTAGTTTGGAATTGAGTGAGTTGAATCTCTAGCTTCTCACATAGCTCCACATCAGAAGCTCCATAATCGATCCACATAGTCATTCCAAGCTTTCAAAAGCTCCATATGCAATGATTGTTTTGGAGATCCCTTATTTTGAAAATGAATGAGTTGAATCTCTTCCTTCCCACATAGCGCCACATCACAAGGTCCATCATCACTCTACATAGTCATTCCAAAGCTTTCAGAAGCTCCATATTCAATGGCTGTTTTGTAGATCTCCATAAAGTGTGTAGTAGATTGGCCATCCGATGTATAGGGCGATGGGACGAATCCAACCTCTTTCTCCTTAATCTATTTATTCTCTATCCTATGGACAGAAATCAAATCAAGTTAGAAGCAAAACAATAACAATATTGAATGCACATATGACATGCCACATACACACATACAAACAACCACATATATAATCATACATGTGATATGTCACATACATATACATATATGATGTTAGTAATTACTAATTACATACATAGATGATAGTACATACGTATTGAAAAATTGCACACATACATGTGACATACATATATGATATTACACACATATGTGACATACATATAGTACATATACACATATCACATATGATACACACAGGCATATCATGTACACAATGCACATACACGTCATGTACATAAAAGTAAAATATATTTACATATCTAATATCAAATAAGGACATCTCTGAATAGACTCTTTGATATGGTCTATGAACTCATACAAGTCCAAGTGTATAGCCCTTTGTATTTGCTATGCATATGAGTGACTGCAAGGGTCGTAAAGCCCGCACTAATCCCTCCACATCCTCCAAAAACTATCATCCAAGCATGTCTGTCGTACAAGCTCTGCCTTTGGACTAGTATGTCCATATGAGGTTGTCCAATCAAGTGATACAACTCTCTACATCAATGCTTGCCTTATTCTTACCAAGTTATGCATAACTATGCATATGTATACAAATCTCTTCTTGACAAGTTTCACTAAGTCAATACCACTATTTATGGAACATTCTCTCCAAATCTTCCGAAGGACCTCACTTCTAATAGCATTTGACAGGAAGTAGAGCAGCCAATTGCCTCCCCAAATGCACCTTGTTTCCAATCAATTGGACAAATGTAGGTTGTTCTCTAACTTTCCTCTAGAGAATGTCAGTTTTTGGGCACAAAAAGAAAAGTGCATGGACACAAAGAAAACCATCTTAAACCCTTAGATTCCATGTGAATTTATTATATCTCATGATTGGTTCAGAATTGGGAGAAACCAATGCTTCCATTGCATTCGTAGCATGCCAAAACCCCAAGATCGATTGTCTATTTGCTAAATTCTGACACTAGGACTTGTTTCTAGTTGATGATATCATCGATGATATCATCAACTCATAACTGCCCTTGAACTTCCCTTGGAAAACCTATATAAAGAGGGGTTGGCCAGATTCATTCTTAGTCTTACCAATGACAATCTTGGGAGCTCAAGGAGTCGTGACCACCAAGTAAGTACTCTCCAAGTTCCAGTTCTAGTTGTTGTCTTATTCCTTGTTCTAGTCTTGTCTAGTCTTGTCTAGTCTTGTATCTTGGACATCTCATCTTGTCCTCTTGTGATCTCATAGTAGGAGATCTTGTCTAGTTACTTCTTGTATCTAGCTCATCTCCCTAAAGAGAAATCTTGTAATCGAGATAGCTTGTTTCATACCTATGGTCTCAAGTTGTGGGATCGCCTATATCATCTCTAGTCTAGTTTTCCATACCTAATGGTCTCGGGTTGTGGGACGTCTTGTATCAGTTATATATTCTTGTATTGTTCTCTCTACATGGGTGTTCTTGTAATCAAAAGTATAATTTTGAAATCTTGTCTAGTCCAGTCAGAGAGCATAATCTAGTGCTCCCCTGACAAAAAGTGTCCAAGGTCTTTGCACCCTTGATGTCACCTTTTACACCAAACCATGGCACCACAAATTTTAGCAATCTTCGTGTTCAAAGAATTCAACATAGAAAAGCACTTTGTAACCAAGTTCATGAGCTGATCAATTGATACCAAATTGCATGATAATTAATGCACATGGCATACATTATGCATAGTGAATTTTGAACCATTTGTGAAGTGCACAAGCATATCTCCAATCCCAACAACATCACCTTAGTATGTTTCGTAAAGTCTCATGGTACCATGAGACTTTGTTGCATAAGTAGAGAACCATTCTCTATATTATATCACATGAAAAGAAGCAACAGAATCTCACAGCCATGTGTGGAAAAAAGAATTATCCTAATACCCTCGCTAGGCACAATACTCTCAAGTGTTAAAATTGTTACACTTATGTGTTCCTCGAGGTTTTTGCCACATACATGATACACTCATACGTGATAAGAATTTTTACTTAGGGATATTATTCAGCTCTTACTTCAATTTTGTTCATCATCAATAGAGAGAGCCATACCAGCCACACATCTTCTCCATGTGTCTTGCTGTGTATGTGCTCCTTATACCCTTCTCTTCCACTCATTCCTCTAATAATGTTGACTTGCACAAGAAGAAGATATGCAAATATTATCGGAAGGCCGGTCATACTATTGACGAGTCTAGAAAGATTGCTAAATGCAATTAAAAGAAAAAGGAATTCGACATGTCTATTGTTGGAAATTCTTCAAATGTAAAGAATGATGAAGCCCACATGGCTCAAGATTTTTGGGCATGTGTTGTTACATGTCATTATGATGCATCATTGCATTCTAAATGTATGGTTATGAGTGAGGTCGATTCCAATTAGTTCTTTGATAGTGGTGCTTCAAAGCACATAACTTCATGCAAAATGTTTTTTGCAACTTTGAAATAGGCACCCAAAAGAGGACATGGTGTGTGCAAACAGTGTCTTATTATTGGCATAGGCGAAATTGAGCTTATAGCTGCAAATGGAGGTGTGATCCTTTTGAAAAATGCATTGTATGTATCCGATTCAAGAACTTAATTTTAGTTCCTTTGGCTGCCAAAGTTGGGCTTCATGTACACTTTGTTGATGATAAGTGTATGGTTAATAATTTCAACAATGGTGATATTATTGCTATGTTCAATACATTATGCAATGGTTTGTATCACTTGGATACATACAAAAGGGTTGCCTCCAACACCTTAGTTGCTCATAGTTCCTTCATGGATGAAATGGAGCTTTGACATGCTTGTTTTGGTCATTTGAGCTTCAATAATTTGCTTTACTTGTAAAAGAAGGACATGGTTATTGGTTTGCCAACACTTGTCCATTTACAAGCATGTATGTGAAGGTTGCAGTCTTCGAAAAATGCATCGTGTTTTTTTTCCAAAAGATATTCATGCATACGCCACAAGAAGATTACACCTTGTTCATAGTGATGTATGTGGTTCCATCAAGACTCTATCTTTTGGGAAATATGTATATTTTGTTACCTTCATTGATGATGCTACTCGCCAAGAATGAGGTATTTTCTTTCTTCAAAGCATTTTTAGCTATGGTTGAAATTTTTTCTTGACACAAGTTTTGGACTCTACCCACATATCTTGATAATGACTAGATGTCACAAGCATTTAATGCTTTTCTTTGTGAAAGAGGAATTTCACACCAAGGTATGGTGTGTAGATGTCACATATCCTGATAATGAGTAGATGTCACATGCGTTTAATGCTTTTCTTTTTGAAAGAGGAATTTCACGCCAATGTACAACACCAATCTACAACAATGTACACGTTAGCAAAATGGTGTTGTATAGCATAAAAATAGAACACTCTTTGAAATGCTATGATATGTGGTTAAGGGAAAGCACCTTCTTGATAAGTTTTGGATGGAAATGGTCATGCGTGCAAACTGTGTTGAATCACCGCCCTATAAAAGCATTGAAAATCATCACTCTTTAGGAGGCTTTGGAATGGACATAAACCTATGATTAGTCATATGTGCATGTTTAATTGTTTGGCATATACTCATGTGTTGGTGTAATTCAAGCCTTAACACTTGGCTTGGATATCAACCTTGAAGACTTCACATAAAGCTTGGAACCTTTGAAGGATATATCTACATGGAACAATGATCATAGGAACCAATGCTTATTGGTTATTATCTTTTATCTCTTGTAAAAGTCAATATGACTTTAACCACTCATGTAATCATACCTACTTGATTAAATCGTGGAAAATTTGATTGATTGAGTGGTTGATTGATTGAGGGAATATCTCAATCAACTTTTAGGTGAAAGATTCTAGGAGATTAGTTTGAATTCAAATTCAAATTATCATTCAACTCCTATAAAAATCACAAGGAAAAAGTCGCGGGCATCTTCACTCTTCCCGAGGCATTTATGAGTAAATCTTTGAGTGTGTGAGTGCTACACCATAGCCTACACATTTGAGTACCATTGAGCATCACACTCTATGCCAATGGGAATGTACAATCAATAGAATTAATACATAGCATTACATTCATAATCTCTGGTTTCTCTGAGTGGTCATCTTCAACTCTGTCAACTTCCAAGAGGCATATCTCAAGATCTACTGAACCAAATTGGATGATTCAAAGTGCATTGGATTCAGCTCAAAGTCTACTATATACCTACAAAATTTCAAGGCCATTGGATCAACCATCACAGAGAAATCTCAGTCGGGGTGCCCACTGGTCTGTGACTGTGTGAAGCAGGTCTAGCAGCACCAACTTGATCTTCTGAGTGCATCCAACCATCACTCCCAACAGTGGTATCAGAGCAAATAAGGTAATCATGGGTGATGGTTTCCCTTCCTTCATTGACAAATTAGACAGGAACAACTACCAAGCTTGGTCTTTAAGGATGAAGACCTATCTACAAGGAAGGAGCTTGTTTGGATTCATATCAGGAGATGAGGAATTGCCCTCATTCAAAGCTAGAGGCCTACCCACCAAGGAAGAGCAAGAGAGACTCAATCAATGGTGTGCAAAAGATGCTTTAGCAAGGTCATATCTTCTAAACTCTATTTCTGATTTCCTTCTACCACACATAAGGAATTGCAAAACTTCCCAAGAGACTTGGGAAACCTTGTCAACTTACTTTTCATCAAGCACAAGGGCTAGAAAGAATCAGCTATGGATTGAGTTTACAACTCTTAGGAAGCAATCAAAGCAATCTGTCTCAGATTTTGTTACCAAAGTCAAGGACATTGCAGACCAACTTGCAAGTGTTGGAGAAGAGATTGAGGAAGAGCAAATAGTCAGACAAGTGATCAATGGACTAAAGACAGATGACAAGTGGGAGAGCTTTACCACAGCAATGGACTTATACATGGACATCCAAGCACCTGATCTAACAACTTTGATTGGACAACTCTTCACACATGAAGCAAAGCTTACAAAGAATGGAGAGCAATCAAAAGGTAACAATCCCTCTGCCCTATATACTGATAAGAAGGCTAAAGACAAGGGTAAAAACAAAAAGGTTGATGAAGAAGGCTCTACCTCCCAAGCAAACTATGCAGGGAGAGGTAGATCTTCAAGAGGTAGAGGCAGAGGAGGAAAGTCAGGTAGGGGGAGACCCTACAACCAATCTCCATGCAACATTTGTGGCTTGTCTAATCATACCACATATGAATGCTACAAAAACTACAAGAACCAAAGAGGAAGAGGTCACCAAAGAGGAGGATACTCTCAAGGAAGAGGCAGATTCAATCAATCTCAAAGCTACCATGGCTACAACAATAATTATAACAACAACTACAATCACAATGGCAACTATCAAGGTGGATACAGAAATAGGAAAGACTACAACAACTATGCAGAGGAACAAGATGACTCCCTATTGATCATGAATATGACATCTAAGTCAGGTATCAATGATGATCACTTATTCTATATTGATTCAGGTTGCTCTAATCATGTAGCTGGAAATGTTGCATTACTTTATGATTTGGAAGAACCCAAAGGCAAGTACCAAGTGCAGACAGGTGATGACACTAAACATTCAGTTGTTAAAGTAGGTAATGTCAAAACTAGTGATGGTAATCAGAATCTATTGAGCAGAGTATTGTATGTTCCAACAATCACCAAGAACCTAATGAGTGTAGGTCAGATTGTGGAAAAAGGTCTACAGGTCAGGTTTACTCAACATGGTGCATATGTGGAGGATCCAAGACATGGATTCAGAAGGATAGCCAAGGGAGAAAAATCAGGTAGATTGTTTACCTTTGAACTTGAAGACACTAAGAATATTGCTTTGTACAACTATAAAGATCAAACCCTATCAGAATTGGAGATTTGGCACAAGAGATTAGGTCACATTGGAGAGAGGACCATAAAACAAATGAGCAGGGATCAATGTGTGCTTGGGATACCTAATGTATCCAAGCAACACATGATATACAAGTGTGGGGCTTGTCAATTTGGTAAGTCACACAGATTTCCTTATACCAAGAAAGGTTTCATGCATGAAGATTATTTGGAATTGGTGCATACAGATGTTTGGGGGCCTAGCAAGGAACCGTCTATATCTGGATCAAGGTACTATGTGTCCTTCATTGATGACTATAGCAGATGGACTGTCTTATACTTCATGAAACATAAAGATGAAGTATTTAATTGTTTCAAAAAGTATCTTGCATTAGTTGAAAATCAAACAGGTAGACATTTGAAGAAACTAAGGTCAGATGGTGGTGGAGAATACTTCTCCAATGACTTTGAAGATTTCTTGCAGGAAAGAGGCATCAAGAGGGAGATTACTACAAGGTACTCACCTGAACAAAATGGGGTAGCTGAAAGGAGGAATAGACTCATTGTAGAGACAGCTAGGTCTATGCTAAATGAAAAGAAATTGCCAAATTATCTTTGGGCAGAGAGTGTATCTACTGCCACATATTTAATTAACAGGTTGCCATCAAAGACACTTGATGGAATGACACCCTATGAGGCTTGGCATGGTAAGAGACCATCTCAGGATCATTGCAAAATCTTTGGTTGTGTTGCATATGTGCATATTCCCTCACAGGTAAGGGGAAAGCTAGACCCTAAAGCTGAAAAATGTATCTTCATTGGTTATGATTTGAATCAGAAGGGATACAGATTCTACAACTCCTCAAACAAAGGCTTCAAGGTAAGCAGAGATGTCATCTTTGATGAGAATGATTCATGGTATGAAAATGAATGCAGGAAGGTTAGTCTACCTTATGACATGGAAGAAGACTTCCCCAAGCTTATCAAGCAAGAACCAATTCAGAAAGAGGACACAAGCTCAGATGATGAAGACACCATCAACATTGAAGAATTCAAGGCTTGGAAATCCAAAGGGAAGATGAAGATGAAGCAACTAGAAGATAATCCAGAATCCTCAACTCAAGCTATGAGGAGATCTCAGAGAGAAAAGAAAAAACCTATTAGGTATGGGTATGATACTTCACTTGTAACCAAGCACTCTGTATATCTTGCAAAGGATCTCTTGAATGAATAACCAGGTACATTTGAAGAAGCAATTACTAAACCAGAATGGAAGGAAGCAATGGATGAATAAATGGAGGCTCTCAAGGAAAGTGATACTTGGGACTTGGTACCCAAGAAAGAATCTATGAAGGTGATAGGATCCAGATGGATCTACAAACTCAAGAGGAATTCAGATGGTACAATAAACAGGTATAAAGCTAGGTGGGTAGCCAAGGGTTTTGCACAAACTCAAGGCATTGATTATGAGGAGACATTTTCTCCTGTGGCCAAGATGCCAACTATCAGAGTTATGGTGAGTGTAGCTGCATCCAAGAATTGGAACATGTACCAATTGGATGTGAAGAATGCATTCTTGAATGGATGGATATCTGAAGAAGTCTACATGTCACAACCACCTGGCTATGAAGATCCCAATAAGGTAAATCATGTTTGTAAATTGAAGAAGGCTCTGTATGGATTGAAGCAGGCACCTAGGGCATGGAATTACAGATTGACAACCTATCTTCTAGACCAAGGATTCATAATGAGTAAAGCAGATACTTCATTGTTTATCAAAAGGAACAATTCAGAGGTAATATACTTGTGTGTCTATGTTGATGACATCATTATTACAGGAAATGATGTTCAGGGAATTAGACACATCAAAGGACAAATGATGAAGGAATTCAAGATTAATGATCTTGGATTATTGAAGTACTTCCTAGGACTTGAATTGGTCTATACAAATTCAGGTATCTTTATTACTCAGAAGAAGTATATTCAGGACATGGTCAAGAAGTTTAATTTGCAGGAAGCTAAAGTCTTAAGCACTCCTATGGAGGTCAACCATAAACTCAGTACTCATGAAGGAGAAGAACTCCAAGATGTTACAGGTTACCAAAGTTTGGTAGGTAGTCTAAATTATGCTACCTTAACCAGGATTGATATATCATATGGTGTTAGTGTACTTAGCCAATTTATGCACAAACCAAGAGTACCTCATTTAGAGGGAGCAAAGAAGATAGCAAAGAAGATAGTAAAGTACCTAAAGGGAACACAACATCATGGTTTGTACTTTCCTTATTCATCAGACATTGATATTAAGGTATATTCAGATGCAGATTGGGCAGGTTGCAAGGATGACAGGAGAAGTACATCTGGTTACATATGTTTTGCAGGTGATAAACCAATTTCTTGGTCATCCAAGAAACAACCTACAGTAGTGTTGGGGATTCATGGACAAGAAGGAGTTTGAGGGTTTGTAGGAGAAAAAAGAGATGATGAAAATGGAATAACAGTGAGAACTTCTGCAAAGGAATACCCTCGGAAACCTTGAATATTGATTATCTTGCAACAATTACAATGACTGCACACAGTCTAATCAATGACTAAATACAACTTCAGAGAATATCAATTACTGAAGACCAATTATCTCAAGTCCTCTGGCAGCGGCCTCTCCTACACCAATCCTTCACTTGCTTCACGCTTCCCTTGTGCACACCTTGCACTAAGCTTCCACCAAGCTAAGGAATTGGTATCTCGGCGCACACACACAATAGACCTTGGGACTCTTGGAATCCAATCCGCCTTCTCTGCACACCTTCCTCTTGACACCTCTTGCACTCTTGAGTGTCGTCGCACACTGGTGGCTCTTCTTGCTTCCTTTCTTGCTCCCTCTGGGCTCTCTCTTGCTCCTTCTCTCAATGTGTCCAAGAATAGCCTTTGTCCTTCCTCTTGAATCCGCCGGTCCCGTGACTTCTAACTGCCATGGACTCTTGGGCTTCCTTTGATGTCCCAAGATTCTCTTGTTAGTTGGCGGCCAACGAATTGCCCTTTGTCCTGTAGTGACTTTAGTGTAAAAACCAAAAATTTTAATGGGGGTCATACTTTCACTTGTGCGTACACTTTTCCGCTTCACATGCCTTCACATTACCTTTTAATTCTTCCTTTGTGTACTGAAGGGGGTTCACCTGGACCTTCCCAAATACTTTAAAACACATTCTGATCCTTAGGAAAATTAATTTACCCTTTGCGGGACAATTAATTGTCACTTAGGCACTTTGACTTTGCACTTGTTGGCTTGACCCTGGTCCTTGTTGACTTTGACCGGTTTGCTTTGACCATCATGACTTTTATGGGCTCAACAGATGCCCACCACCTAAAGGACTCTCCGACTCGGAGAGACAACATACTGGATACAAGAATAGCTCAAGAACCAAAATGAACATTTATATGAACAGAGAGAAATTAAAGCCGAAAAAGAGAGAAAAGTTACTTTTATTGATGACTAAAGAAAAGAAGACAATATCCGATGATTATTGAAGTCTGATTGGCATAAGCAGAAGGATGATACAATTATTGGGAAACTAGAACTACGGCTGAAGCCATGTAATTTATTGAAAAGTGGCCAGCACATTATTAAAACTGGATTGAGATTATTGAGGAGTTGTCTGAGGTGAAGATGGGAGGGGAACGGAAGCTTGCTCTATAAGGTGTTGGATAGAACTCAGGCAATTGCGAAGATGGTCCCGTTCGCGCTTGATACGCCGACACGCTGCATTATCACATAAACCTAACTGAAAACGATTTTGAAGATCCTCTAAAGTCTGGAGCGCAGAATCCGCAATGTCTCGATACTTATCTCGCTCCTCCTTGAGCAAGCGGGCGGATTCAGTGAGAGATTGCCACTGGGAGGTGGCCATGCGATTTATGTTGTCTATAGTCGAAATATATTATTGATGAATGCTGGCGGCAGCTGAAATGGAATCTAGGGACAACTTGGAAACGTCAGCACTTCCCTGAGCAATGTTACTTGCTTCGCGAAGTAATAGGAAAAAGGAGGGTTCAGCTTGGGTATCAGATGGAGGAATAGGGGCTACCGGCGGAGTTGGAGAATTGGGTGGAATGGGAGAGGGCCTGGGTGGGGGATGAAGATTGAACTGATGGGGTTGGGAGGGTGGTGCATTACTTGGAGTATGAAATTGGGAAACAGGGGGACGTGGGGGAGTACAGGTAGGGTTGTGGGGGTTCAGCTGGGTTTGAATGAGTGGGCGGAATGAAGAGGAGCCATGTGGGGGAACAGGAGTATGAGGATGAATGGGGGCCCTGGCAAGAGATGTGGTAATGATAGGGGAAGGAGATGGTGGATTAGGTGGAGGGATATCCGGGGGTGGAGAGTGTTGGGTTGAAGCGGATGTTGAGCCAGAGGAGAGTGAAGGGGAGGGGGGAGGCCGGGATATGGAAGGGATAGTGGGATCACTGGGCGGGTCACTGGGCGGGTTGCTAACAGGGAATTGAGGGGATGGGGAAATAGGGGAAGGGTTAGCCAATGGTGCAGGGATTTGATAGACCCAAGCTAGGAGGGGGGCAGAGTATATGTTAAAGGAATGGGAGCGGCGAGGGATAGCCTCACGGAGTCTACGGGAACGTACGCTTAAGGAACTATAGAGGAGGGCGGCGTAAGGGTAGGGGCGGCTAGTTAGGAAGCAGTACAGGGGATCCGCAATACGAATGTCGGAAAGGGGAAGCGCAGCGGTGGGGCTTCTAAGTAAAAAGAAGCAGATAAATGAAGTCAGGATTGCTTGCATGCGGATGGAAAAACGGGCTTGGTTCTCAAACGCTCTTTACAAAAAGCAATTGTTTCCGCGGGTGACACTCCCGAATATAAGAGTGGGGGACTTATGAAGTCGATGAGGGATGATCCTATACGGTTGGCGATGTCCGGGATGGTAAGAGTGCCGGTACGAAATTGGGGGAATAGCCGAAGAGTTTCGTAGACGTCATTAAGGTTGGAAGGGTCCTGCAACAGAACGTTTGCCAAGCCTAAAAGACCTGCATACCTAAGATTTTTGGTCGAGAAGAGATTGCGGAGGTCAATTGGAGGTGGAGATAAATGAATATTGATTTGGATAGGTAGATTAGTTGGGAGGAAAACGCTCATATAATCGCCTGTAGGGATTGAATTATGGGAAGCAGAAGGAGAGGGAGAGGGGGAGGGGGGGCGAGGAAGGGATGGAAGAGAGTAATCGGTAGAATCAGAGCGAATGGAATAAGTAGGAATATTGATAGGTGGAGGAGGAATGGCAGAAGTTGAGGCATCGGCTGTGGGAAAAGGGGAGAGGGTGGATGGAGGAAACGTTGGGGAAAGAGAGGCGGGCACTGACGGAACCGGGTAGACCTGGGTGGGAAGGTATTGGGTATGCGACGGATGAGTAGACTCTGAAGGAGGATAATGAAGATTGGTTGTTGGGACCGCCGGAGGTGTGAAGGCCGCAGGATCGTCCTGGGGGGGTGGATGAGCCATAGAAGAAATGGAGAATGCCGAGACAGGAAGATTTTGGAGTTATGGGGAAATGGAGATGGTGGAGGGTCTGGGGGAGGGGATGAGGGGGTCGGAGGAGGAGTGGGTTTGCCTGCGAGGTTGAAGGGGCGGAGAATTGGTGAATTGAATTGGCGTAGTCGGTGGAGGAGGAGAAGGATTGCTTGGCGATTGCTACGGAGGGGATGAGGATGGATGTTAGGCGATGGCTACGGAGGGTGCGGCGGAGGGCGATGGCGGACTGGGCTGCGCGCGGCGGAGGGGTTGGCATGCAGGCGGGACAATTAATTGTCACTTAGGCACTTTGACTTTGCACCTGTTGGCTTGACCTGGTCCTTGTTGACTTTGACCGGTTTGCTTTGACCATCATGACTTTTATGGGCTCAACAAGTAGCTTTATCATCTACTGAGGCAGAGTATAGAGGGCTAGCAAATGCCACTCAAGAAGCCATATGGTTGAAGCTTTTATATTCAGAATTGGGTCTATACACAAGACCACCAATCATCTTTGGTGATAACACAAGTTCTCTTCACCTTGCAGCTAATCCAATTTATCATGCTAGGACAAAACACATAGAGGTTCATTACCACTATGTGAGGGAGAAATTACTTAGCAAAGATATTCAATTGTCATATGTGTCTACTAATATGCAATGTGCAGATTTGCTTACTAAAGCTCTGGATGGAAGCAAGCTATGCAGATTTAAATCCATGATTGGATTGCAGGAAATAATTGAAGACTAGAGATGAAGACTTGAGCCAAAGTGTTTGGCTTGAGGGGGAGCTCTTGGTGTAATGCAAGCCTTAACACTTGGCTTGGATATCAACCTTGAAGACTTCACATAAAGCTTGGAACCTTTGAAGGATATATTTACATGGAACAATGATCATAGGAACCAATGCTTATTGGTTATTATCTTTTATCTCTTGTAAAAGTCAATATGACTTTAACCACTCATGTAATCATACCTACTTGATTAAATCGTGGAAAATTTGATTGATTGAGTGGTTGATTGATTGAGGGAATATCTCAATCAACTTTTAGGTGAAAGATTCTAGGAGATTAGTTTGAATTCAAATTCAAATTATCATTCAACTCCTATAAAAATCACAAGGAAAAAGTTGCGGGCATCTTCACTCTTCCCGAGGCATTTCTGAGTAAATCTTTGAGTGTGTGAGTGCTACACCATAGCCTACACATCTGAGTACCATTGAGCATCACACTCTATGCCAATGGGAATGTACAATCAATAGAATTAATACATAGCATTACATTCATAATCTCTGGTTTCTCTGAGTGGTCATCTTCAACTCTGTCAACTTCCAAGAGGCATATCTCAAGATGTACTGAACCAAATTGGATGATTCAAAGTGCATTGGATTCAGCTCAAAGTCTACTATATACCTACAAAATTTCAAGGCCATTGGATCAACCATCACAGAGAAATCTCAGTCGGGGTGCTCACTGGTCTGTGACTGTGTGAAGCAGGTCTAGCAGCACCAACTTGATCTTCTGAGTGCATCCAAACATCACTCCCAACATCATGTACCATCATAACATCATAAACTTGATGATAAAGCAAAGAAATGTATATTTGTTGGTTATAGTGATGAAACTAAGGGATAGTGTTTGTACCATCCATTGATGGATACAATTATTGTGAGTTGAGATTCAACATTTGCTAAAAATTTAGTTTTCCCTCTACTTGAATGAAAAAAATAGCCAATAGTTAGCTTACAAGATGTCTTTTATACACTCATGAATTTGTTCGAAATTGATGCATTTGATGATGGACATGTAGGTCACCCAAATGAGGTTCAAAGGGCTAAAAAATTTTAGTAAAATAGAACTGAAAATGTAAATAATTTCTAGCCAAACATGGTTGAAATTTTCTATCCAAACATGGTTGGAACTCCTAGAAATTTGTATCCATATATGGATGAACGTTTGTGTCAAAATATGGCTGAAAATGAACATGAAATTCACCCCACACATGATATATATGTTAATGATTTATTAAATAATGAATGCATGTCTATCAAGAGTGCATAATCTATGCCAAAGTGACTAAAACAAACTTTGTAGCATATCAAATAGAGTGCACCTTTACTTGGTAGAACAAGATCAAGCTCTGACCATGCATTAAGTGATTTTGTGGATTATTCTCTTATTGCAACATCATGTAATGAAGAGTCACCGACTTTTGAAGATCCATGTGATGATCCACATTGCATGAGTGCCATGCAATAAAAAATGGATTCTATACATAGTAATAGTACTTGAGAGTTATGTGAATTGCCAAAAGGAAAAAATGCCATTGTTACAAAGTGGCTTTATAAGATTAAGAGAAATTCAGTTGGTAGCATCGACGCTACAAATCTAGATTGGTTGCCAAAGGACATGCACAACAATATGGCATTGAGTATGAGGAAACTTTTGCACCTACTTCATGCGTGACTACCATTTGTACCATGGTTGCATTAGTTTCCCAACGAGGTCAGAAAGTACATCAATTGGACATAAAAACAACTTTCTTGAATGGTGATTTGTGAGAAGAGGTTTATGTAAAGTGTGGATTTGCCATGAAAGGGAAAGAGCATATGATTTGTTGCTTTGTAAAACTTTTATGGTCTCAAGTAAGCCCTACATGCATGGTATGACAAAATCCATATGCAGTTGATTGCTCTTGGCTTCACATGTAATCCCATTGAAAGCATACTTTATGTATGCAAAGATGGGGCTGATCTTATAGTGCTTGTTCTTTATGTTGATGACATACTCTTGACTATGTCATGTGATGCAAAACTTGACATCCTTATGGCTGATTTGCAACTTAAATTTATGTCACTTATCTTGGTCTTTTGAGCTACTATCTAGGTATCTAGTTTGTATTCGTTGAGGTGGGATTATTATGCATCAAACAAAGTATGTTGAAAAACTACTTTTGATTTTGACTTTGAGGATTGCAAGGTGGTTTCAACACCTATGAAGACAAGATTTAGGTTCTCGCTTGAGGATTCCAATGATGCATTTGACACTTCTCTTTATCAACAAGTTGTGGCATATCTTATGTATGCATGCAACACAAGGCCGAATATACAATATGCAGTTTCCTAGTTGAGTCGATTCATGCATAGCCAGGCCCTAAGCATTGGCAAGCATTGAAACATGTGTGTAGATATCTAAAAGGCACTTTGAGTTTATCTCTCTTTTATGGCAAAGATATTTAGCCATGCTTGTATGCTTGTACAAATAGTTATTGGGTTGGTTGTTATGATACTCATGTGTCCACTAGTGGTAATTGATTTTTCTTTGGAGACTCATGCATATCTTGGTTGAGTAAGAAGCAACATTCAATGGAAAAATCGAGTTGTGAGGTTGAATGCAAGGAAAATTTCACAACCATAATGGAGTATGGATGAGACACCTATTGTTGGATATTCGCATGGAGATTGATATTGCTATATATATTCTCACTCATATTCACAGTGCATTGGCTATGGCATGAAATCCAATGTTTCATGCATGGATCAAACATATTGAGGTGCATTATCACTATGTGAGAGAGTGCCTTCATGAAGGAGATATTGATTTCGTATATGTGCCTACACAAGATAATGTGGCAAACATATTCACCAAAGCTCTTCCAGTGAAAAAGTTTGAAGCTTTTTGCAAAGCTTTAGGCTTATTTCCATGGGGGCTAATCTATCACTCGTTGTATGTGTTCACATCATTTGCTCTAGGGGTTTTGTTAACTTATGCGTTCCTCAAGTAGCTTTGATGTGGCATTTTATGTGTTAGTGTTGGCTAGATTTTCTTTCCATGTTACCACATACATGATACACTCATATATGATGGTACTTTGTACTTAGGGATATTATTAAGGTCTTACTTCAGTTCTATTCATTATCAATAGAAAGAACTACTCCAGTAATCCGTCTTCTTGGTGTGTCTTGCTTTGTTTGCACTTGCTTATTGTGTGTCTCTTGCACTTCTACACATACCCAAGAAAGACATAATCATCATCAAAATTAGCATTAACTTTTATCTTCACAATCGAAGCAGACGGTGCCGATAACTATGTAACATGCCCATTGACATGTTGTCCTTTACCTTTAGTATTCTTTAATGCATATAAATCTTTCTTCATATGTCCTTTCTAATGAAATCCATGACATTGGATATCCCTCTTCTTCGATTTACTTCTACTCTTATTATGTTAGCCATTCTTTTCCTTGTTCTTGCTACTCCCATGTTACTAATTCTTTCCTTGGTAAGAATCATGAACATTATATGCATCCCCACTCTGACTGCCAACCATAGGCTTTCTATGGATTTCTTCACTCAAGAGTGTTCCCCCAATGTCATCATAGACTAGTTTACCACCACGTGCCCTATTGCTAATAGATGTGCAAAATATATCCCATGATCATGGCAAGGTGCATAGCAAAAATACTACTTTCATTTCATTATCCGTCTCCATTTTTTGACCATGTAACTAAGAAAATAAATAATAATCAAACTTACATGAGCAAAAAAACTATTTGTGTCCATGCAAAGATCATATAACTTTCTCATCACATACAATTTATTTGATGCAATTTCTTTTTCATAAGTATTGCATAACTTCTTCCAAATCTCCCATGCACTTTCATGGTCCAATATTATATGTAAGCATTATCTTCTAGGTGCAATGGAATGGTAGACCTTTCCAGTTCATCCAACTTATTGCAATCATTATGATCCATATCAATAGGCCTCTTTGAGATTCCATTTACTACCTTCCACTACCTCCTCTGAATCAACACATCATTAACCTGATTCTTCCCTAGAGCAAAGTTTGTGCCATCAAATTTTCAAATCTCAAAATGGTCTTTGCCCTACAAGTTTAGCTATTATACCTCCTCTTGGGAACACTAGCTCAAGAACCTAATCCACCAAACGTGCATGCAACCTTTGATGCGACGATGATAGAAAAGTGACTACAATGATAATGGAGTTAGAAGAGTCCAAACACCATTAAGCCTAAAAAAGGTGACCAAGTGTCAAATTTAGGGAATATTTTAGTAGTCTTCCCAAAAAAATGGATCAAGGAACAATAATGAAAAACCAAAGATATTATGTGAGAATGTATGTGTTGAGACCAATAAGTTTCTTAAGGAGTAAATTCAACCACTATATAGTTGAAAATTTAAAATGTAGAAAAATTTTGCCAAAGTCTCTTTTGCAAATGAGCATATGAAAAATGTAGAAAACTCATAAAATTGTGATTATTGATACGTAAACCTACATAGTGAATCACTTACTTGATTGGATTTAACCTTTAACCAAAAGAAGCCAACTAGGCTTATCAAAAACCTATGAACAACTAGCATAGATTTCTTATAGCAAAGCTAGGTAAGTCTTCAACTTGCATCACCGAAGAGATGTCAAAATCTAGATGTTTCCCAATTAACAAAACCTTATCATGACCCTGTTTATCAATGTCAAAAAGCTTTATGCAAAAAACATAGACGTTATATCAATGACCATATGGGCATACATAAGTCATATCCACAAAAGCTTACATAGTGTCTATGTGCTCAATATGTGCAATAAAATGGCATTGAAAGGCTGAATTTATAGCCCAAACACTAGCTAACAACACCTGAAAGTTTCTATCAAGTCCACTCTTTAGGCCAAATAACCTGCATAAACTAGAAGGTTGTTGCCACCACAACTGAAATCTTTTGAAGAAACTTGTAAGAAGAATAAAGAGCTGAAAGTTCAACAATAAAGCTGAATGGAGACTCCCAAGGGGAGACAATCTCAAGTGCATCTAGCACCAAGATTGATACTTGGATTACCTTTTCACATCTGTAGTCGAAACTATCCCAAAACTATAAAATTAGCTTCTATTTTGCCAAATTTTCCCCAAGACTATACTATTTTAGATGGTTTGGTTATCTTTTATTCTTTTACATTTAAGTAAAAAAAACAAATTTAATTGCAAAAGTCACTTTCTATTAGCTTCATTTCATCTTTATAAACTTTGTGAGAGAGATATCTTATGCACTACCTTATGTGCATTTTTTATCTAAGGACTATGATCCTACAAAATCCCCATTGAGGGAGACGTTAGCCACCCATAATCTAGGTCCTAATGATTATGTGTTCGTTTTCTCTATAGATATAGATGTTGATAGGGGTAATACTTCATCCCGACGCATTCAAGGAAATACAACAATACATGTACGAAGATGTATTGAAGTATGCGATGTTCATGTACAAAAAGAATAATGCGTCAAAGATTCTTGATGTTTCTTGAACTTCTTCCACAATCCCATTTTTATGAGATGACCAAAGATATAGTGACGGAGATCTCTAATAGACCAACTTGGATACATTCTTATCTGAGAAAATGTGTTTTTGTTGGTTTTTGCTTGAAGGGAATGCAAAAAGTAAAGCAAATAAAGAGGAGAAGGAAGAAAAATTGAACAATCTAGCATACATAGAGGTAAGTGAAGATGTGAAATGCAAAGAAGACATTCTTATAGAGGAAATGGAGGCTTCAGTTGCACTATTACTCATGTGAATTAACATCAATCGAGAAGAAAAATGATATATAGAAGGAGAAGATGTTTTCATAGCGGATTCGCCCCACATGAATGTGAGATTGCTTAATTTGTTCATCATCAATGGGCTAGAATTCTTGTTTTCGGATAATATTTTCAAAACCCTTAATCTTAAAGAATGTAAGGGCCTTTCATTTATAGCTAAAGTGAAGCTTCAAGATAACATAATATGTATGGATGAAGAAGACCAAATGATGTCATTCTTTGGAGTTCATATTTTATCATAGAAAAGAAGCCTCAGAAAATGTAGTTGTTGGAGCATTGAAGAAAATTCAAGAGATAGAGCATAAGTATCTGCACATTGATTAAATTTTGTGTTTTATGTTTTTTTCTTTGTTTCATCGTAGTTGGAAATTCAAATTGACCTTTTTTATAAAAAGAAAATCTAGTGTATGTGTGTGAAAAGCTCGAGGAGGGACTCACAAATATGGAACTACATGAAAACTTTCAATGGTGAAATGATCAAAATTGTGCACATAAAGTGTACACCATATGATTTTTTCTGAATGATGAAATGCAAAGCATTATCCGGAAGCCTTTATGAAGTCTCCCTCACCCTGGTGCCGATAAATGTATTTTATAAAAGATCTGTTGATAATGAATTTTTGTGAGAAGTATGAGGGCACATTTTTTATAGGTGTGCCCGTGCATTGGCATAAAGTGTACATGACCCATCCATACTTGTCTAGAACTTAGGAAACTATTTATAGGTGTGCCCATGCATTGGCACAAGGTGTAGATAACTCATCCATAGTGGCCTAACCAAAGACCAAAAAAGGCATTCATTGAAGCTTTAACATAGGAAATTTTGTTGTAATTAACATTTTAATAGAAATATATATGTTCTCAAATTTTTCTATATTCTCATTTTCAAGTGTGCAATTCAATTCGAGTTTATAGTTTTAAATTTTCTATACCTTTTGGATGTGGATTGTTCTATAATCATTTACAAGTGTGTCCATGAAAAATAGAAGCATGGAGAACTAGTTTTGGGTCATGAATTCAAAGCTAGTTTTCTTACAAATCATGGATATTTTTGACATTTTTTTTAATGCATAATGGTATATATGCCTTGTAGGTAGGGTAATTAAAAAAAAAGTGTTCATCATGGTGTGACGGGCCAATTTGACTAGGTCAAATTTCCCTGGGTCAAATTTCCCTAGGTCGTGCCATAATGAACATCCCTTCTTTTTTTATATGTTATTATCTATTTAGGGCCTAATGGAACAAAAATCATTTGCAAAAGCCTTATAAATTGAAGGAAAACCCACTTTGAAATCTGCATTTTTGAAATCTATTTTTCTCTCAAGTTAGGATATTTTGGGCATTGATTTTTGTTCTAGGGACAACATTTTGTATTTGATCTACATATCAACGGAAAAAAAGATGGTGTTCAATATGATACAACTTTTTCAGGTTTGACCAAATCAAACTTGCAAAAGCCACACTGTGGTGAACACCATCTTCCTTTTTTTTGTCTTTGTATATGTTCTTCTTCTACACACCTAAACATCTATAAATTCTAAAATCAGAGAAAAATATCAATAAATTTCCAAGGAAATATCAACAAGGTAAAAACTTTGTTTATTAATCATAATAGAAGTACATAAAAAAGTTACATTTTTTCCTCTTATATATATCTTAAGTGCATCATCACTTCTAAGTAAGCACAAGAAACATGTCTTTTGATTATATGATTACTCTTTTGGCATGTATATGACAAAGGACATTATAAAAAAAATTTGAAGTGAGTATATCCTCCTATGCAATTTGTAATGCAAAGAGAGCATTGAATTGGACTTATGTGGTAGAGTCAGAGTATTTCTCTATTACTTCTTTCCCTATTCAAGCAAAAGAGCTTTGACAACGATTGTAAATATGCTCTTCTAATACTTGTGTATCTCTCTTAGTTCCATGGGCCTCATGTTGATATATTTAGGTAGTGATATGTGTGAACACACTAGGACCGTCGGTGCACTTTTTTCCCTCTTTAGGAGGTTTTTTTGTCCCGGCTTGTTATATGCCTATTGCCCTAATGGGCTACTTATCTTTGTACATTCTCTAGTAGCACATTCAGTATTGTGTGTTGTGCTCTAAGCTTCTTCTTCTTCCTTGTGTTGTTCGCATGCTTCCAGAGACATCTAACTCCAACAATTGGTATCAGAGCAGGTCACCACTTCATCTAGGGCGTTGTCTACACCTCTTCGGTTGTAGTCTCAGAATCACATGAAATTTGGTAAGCATACTCAGGGTGTTTCAAAGATCAAAACTGCTTCGCTCTGTGGTGCCGAAATCACGATCTGAGCTCATTTCGATCTCCGAATGCACTATCGCATGCAGGCTATTTCATCTTTTTGTGCCAAAGGTATATACAAGTTTTGGTTTGCCAATATAAGCATCTGAAAGTCTGTTGTAGGTTTAGCAGAATTCACCTTGACACTTCTGTTCAACTTTTTGAGATACACTCAATTTTCTACATCAAGGTATTTTAGTCACCGGCCATGGTTGAAAGCAATGATGTATTCCGTATATTGGTTGTTGAGGATAAGTTGGATGGTACCAACTACCCGTTATGGGCTTATATGATGTGACATGTATTGGTTGCAAAAGGTCTATGGAATATTGTGCAAGGTGTTGAAAGACGTTCTATTACACCTGTGAATATAGGTACTACAAATATAGGTGCTGGAGCTGATGGAGATGGTATCGAAGACGATGATATTCTGCAAATTCCTATTCATGCTGTGGTTTCTACTGCACTTACTATAGAGCAGATTCATTGGGATGGCAGAGATGCTCATGCACATGCATTGATAGCTTTGTCTGTCAAACGTGCCATTATTCCTCACATTTGCTCTTGCTGAATAGCTAAGGATGCTTGGGATACACTTACCCAATCGTACCAAGCTAGGAATGAGGCTCGTGTTGCTTACCTCCGAAAACAGTTGGAAAGTGAGCACATGAATGAAGGTGATTCTATGGACAATTTTCTAACAAAGATAAAAGACTTGAAGGAATAGTTGATTTCTGCTGATGAAGTTATACCAAATAGCTCACTTATGTAGACCGTTCTGAATGGTTTTCTTGATTCATATTAGAGTTTTGCTTCTACTCTTCGGTTGATGATGAAAGGCAATCCAAATGCCTTGTCATTCAAGGAGTTAGTCTTTGTTCTGTTTAAGAAGATGAGTCGAGGCAGAACAGGTCTATTATGCGTGTTGCAGATCAAGCTTTCCAGGCTATTAGAAGGGCAAAGGAAAATGGATCTCTTCAACTAGTAAGTAGAAATTTGCTAATTCTGCACATTTGAAGAAGGAAGACAAAGATGAGAAGAAATTAGAAAAGCAAAAATTATTTTGCAAGTACTGTAAAGGAATGATCATATCATAAAGAACTGTCCTAAACTGGCTGCAAAAGCGACAAAGAAAAAAGAGGTTGGAATGCTTGTTGCAGAGGCCTCTACTCCAAAAACAGGGTATGCTAACCTTGTGTAGGATGAAGAATGGGCGTTTACCACTGTTTGCAGTTTTGACCCATCTTCTCATGAGCAGTGCATGTCTATAGTAGACTCAGATGTTTAGTACTTTGATAGTGGGGCGGCCAAACATATTACCTCGCAGCATAGTTTCTTCTCTTCACTCAAGCCTGCCCCTACAGGGAATATTGTCACATGAGCCAACAACTCCTCTTATCCTGTCATAGGAATTGGTAAAATCATTTTGACTACTGCTGATGGTAGTTCTTTCAATTTGTCAGATGCTTTATTTGTGCGAGGGATCAAGAAGAATTTTTTATCAGTTTCTGTATTAGCCAAGATTGGTTTGGTTGTGAAATTTGTTGATGACAGATGTACAGTTCATGATCTGTCAAATGGTGATGTTATTATTACTTCTTGCATTTTATGTCGTGGGCTGTATAAGCTGATAGACTATGAAAAATTGGTGAATGATTTTGCATGTGTAGTACATGATTCTCAGGCTATGTCAGATGCAAAGCTTTGGCATGCACGCTTTGGTCATCTGAACTTTGCTAGTTTGCTATGCCTACAGAAATCTAAAATGGTGTCCTCTTTGCCCAAACTTGAGGCACCCGGAAAACATGTTTGTGAAGGCTGTATTTTGGGCAAAATGCAGCGTTCTTCCTTTCCAAAAGATAGTTCAGTTCGGACTACTAAAAAATTGCAGCTTGTACATAGTGATGTCTGTGGTCCTATGCAAACACCTTCTTTTGGGAACTATCTTTACTTCGTGACTTTCATTAAAGATTTTTCCAGGCATGCATGGATATATCCATTGAAGGCAAAGTCCGAAGTGTTTATGTGCTTCAAACAGTTTCTGGTTTTGGCTAAAAATATATCATGTAAAATGGGCACCCTCCATTCTGATCGAGGGGGGGAATATATGTCTTCTTATTTTAATGCATTTCTGGCTGAAGGTGGGATAAAACACCAATGTACAATGCCATATACACCTCAATAGAATGGAGTTGCTAAACGAAAAAACAGGTCACTCATGGAGATGGCGAGGTGTATGGTCAAGAGTCAAGCCTTACCACATAGTTTCTGGCTTGAGGCTGTTATGTGTGCAACATATGTACTTAACATGTATCCCACTAAAGCGGTGCAGTCTATCACTCTATATGAGGCTTGGCATGATCGCAAGCCATCTGTTGCTCATCTGCATGTTTTTGGATGTTTGGCATATGCATTAGCGCCTAAACAACATTGCTAGAAAATTGAATGATAAAGCAGTAAAATGTATTTTTTTTGGGTACAATTCTGAAAGTAAAGGCTATCCTCTGTATCATCAACAAAATTAATGTATTTTGGTTAGCCATGATGTTGTTTTTGTGGAAGATGTTATTCAGCCATTGCTTTCATGTTCTAAGGAGACATCTGTTAGCTCCAAAGACATGTATGATACTAAGGAAACATCTGCTAGCTCCAAACACATGCATGATACTCAGGAGACATCTGTTAGCTCCAAAGACATGTATGATCTGTAAGCTCCAAAGACATGTATGATACTTTTTATAGGTGGATAGTCTAGTGCTGGTCCTAATGAGGCAACTTCTCAACCTTTGCAGGTTTCATGTCATGATGTAGATCATTCCATTTCTGATGCAGATTTACATGATGAGAGAGCTGATATTGAGCAGGCAAAAAATATGCCAAAATGGCTAGTGCAGACTTTGCGTGATAGCAAATTAGATGCACCTCTGTCATATCATACTTGATCAGGCTCTCATAGTGCCTCTTTTGCATCAGATTACTATTCTATGGCTACTTCTAGTCTTTGTGATGAGACTAAACTTGTTTTGTTTGATGAAGCACAAAATTCTGAACATTGGATGGCTGCAATGCAATTTGAATATGATGCTATAATGAAGAATGGTACTTGTTCTTTATGTGACTTGCCTCCTGGCAAGAAGGCCATTCGCACAAAGTGTGTATACAAGCTGAAGCATAAACCTGATGGAACAGTTGACAGGTATAAGGCTAGGCTTGTTGCAAAGGGTTATGCACAAGAAAGAGGCATTGATTTTGATGAGACCTTTGCATCTACTTGTCGAATGACTACTGTTCATAGCATCTGTGCACTTGCAGCTCATCATGGTTGCAATGTACATTAGTTGGATATCAAAACAACATTTCCGAATGGTGACTTGCATGAAGAAGTGTATATTTTTCAGCCCCGTGGCTTTATGCAGAAAGGGCATGAAAACTAGGTGTGCAGGTTAAAGAAGGCATTATATGGTCTAAAGCAAGCACCACATGCTTGGTATGGAAAGGTATATGCCTATCTGATTGCACATGGTTTTGAGAATATGCTAACTGAAAGAACCTTATATGTTAAGCATGCTAACGATGTACTTCTGATCATTGTGGTTTATGTTGATGACATCTGCTCACTGGTCCTCATGAGAGGCATATTGCTGATTTTAAGGCTGATTTGCATGCCTCATTTGAGATGTCTGATTCTGGGCATTTGCATCACTATTTGGGCATTCAGTTTATGCATGTTGATTGTGGAATGGCTTTGTGTCAAACGGAATATATTGACACATTATTGCAATGTTTTGGCCTTGAAGACTGTAAACCTATTGCCACTCCTATGAAAACAGGTTTATGATTGAGTCTTCATGATGCTGGAGATGCAGTTGATGCTGTTCTCTATCAGCAAGTTGTTGGATGCTTGATTTACTTATGCATTACGTGGCCAAATATTCAGTTTTTGTCTCACAGATGAGCAGGTTCATGCATTGCTTAGGTGTCAAGCATTGGCAAGTGGTTAAGTGCATCTTTCGCTACTTGAGTCATACCCATCTACTTGGATTGTTTTATCCCAAGGGGGGATCACAACCGCCAGATTTGCATGCTTTTCTTGACAGTGATTGGGTTGGTTGCTATGACACTCGTGTGTCCACTAGTGGTTTTTGCTTCATGCTTGGTAGCTCATGTATATCTTGGTTGAGCAAGAAGTAGCCTATTGTGGCCATTTCTAGTTGTGAGGCTGAGTATAGGGCATCTTTCACTGCGACTTTTGAGTGTGTGTGGCTCAGATGCCTTATGGCTGATTTGGGTATTGGTAAGTCTTTTGCCACCACCATCTTCATTGACAGTCAGAGTGCATTGGCAGTTGTGAGGAACCATGTGTTCCATGCTCGCACTAAGCACATCGAGGTGCATTATCATTATGTCAAGGAGAGGTTATCTGCTAGGGAGATCAACTTGGCATATGTGCCCATGCAGGAGGACATTGCAGACCTTTTCATGAAGGCTCTGCCTAGAGAGAAGTTTGACACTTTCTGCAAAGCTTTGGGCTTACTTCCTTTTGTGGATTGATTCCACATAGCTTGGCACTTTCTTATACATGAGTGCGAGGTCCTTGTTCACTGCATCACTCCTAGGGGGGATTTGTTGATATATTTAGGTAGTGATGTGTGTGACCACACTAGGACCGCTAGGGCACTTTTTTCCCTCTTTAGGAGGTTTTTTTCTCTCGGCTTGTATATACGCCTATTGCCCTAATGGGCTACTTATCTTTGTACATTCTCTAGTAATACATTCAGTATTGTGTGTTGTGCTCCAAGCTTCTTCTTCTTCCTTGTGCTATTTGCGTGCTTCCGTGGACGTCTAACTCCAATACCCCAACCTATTCTTGTATGTTCTTGTGTTTGAAGGAGTTAGTGGTGGCTCTGACACATATGTCCAAGGTTCATGGTCAAGTTTTTAATTTCTTCCTTCTCTATAGACTTCTTAGGTCTTACCAATGCGGTCAAACTTACAGTCTGTGATTGATCAAGCCACTATATGTTTTATTAAAGAACATATATAAAGAAGTGTTCGATGGCCATTTTGCCTTTCACATGGACACTAACGGTAACATTATCTGAACATAAAGCCTTAAGCTTAGTTCCTTTTTCAGTCTCAACTAAAGCAAGCCATTTTTTGAAAGCATGGAATACCTCATCCTTTGCTTTGGTAGGATATATCAGACTTTTCTAGTAGCATCATCTATGAAAATGACAAAGTAAAGAGAACCACCTAATGACCTTATGTGCATAGGACCAACACATTTGTATGAACGAGATCTAAAGGCTGAATTGAAGAGTCAATGTGCATCTTGTGCACATTTCTAGTTTGCTTTCCATATTAACAATGCGCACAACATGGAAAATCAGAGAAACATAACACAAGTAAGTAGCTAGAACGAGAAAGATTTTTTATTCCGCTACAAGATATATGGTCCAAATGGCCATGCCAAATATAAGCCATAAGCTATTTAGAAACAACGAACGAGTGTTCTTTCTATGATACAAATAAAGGATAATGTGAGCCAACTTTGCTTCCTTTTGCAATAACCATATTGCTGTTTGATATGGAAAAGGACTGAGCATAGAAGACCACCTTGTAACCAAGGTCATCAGGTTGACCAACTAACATCAAACTATCTGATAATTGAGGTACACGGCATACATTATGCATAGTAAATTTTGAACCATCAATGAACTACACAACCACATCTCCAATCCCGACAACATCACACTGATAAGAATCGCCAAGTCTCAGGGTACCAAGAGACTTTGCTGCATAAGTAGAGAACCACTCTCTATGTGGTGTCACATGGAAAGAAGCATCAGGATCTAGCAGCCATATATGGGAAAGAGAATCCGCCATAAGAGCCTCATTAGGCACAATATAGTCAAGTGTCAACACATCAACATCATCAAAAATAGCATTGATTTCTTCAATCTTCACAGTTGAAGTAGATGGAGCAGGTAGTTGTTTAACATGCCCATCAACATTTTTCCCTTTACTTTTAGAATTCTTTAATGCAAAGCAGTCTTTCTTCATGTATCCTTTCTTATGACAATAATGGCTTCTACTCTTATTTTCTTGACCATTCTTTTCCTTGTTCTTGCTCCTACCATGTCAGTGATTCTTTCCTTGGTAAGAATCACAAACATTTTATGCATCTCCACTCTGAGTGCCAACCATAGATTTTCTATGAATCTCCTCACTCGAGTGCTCCACATATGTCCCAAAGCTCCTCTACACTTTCATAGTCCAATACTGTAAAGTAAACATTATCTGCCAAGTGCAATCAAATTGTAGACCTAGCCATTCCATCTAGCTCATCCCAATCATTTTCATCCATGTTAGCAAGCTTCTTTGAGATTCCATTTACAAGCTTCCATTGCCTCCTCTGAAACAACACATCTTTAATCTGATTCTTCCATAGAGCAAAGTTTGCGTCATCAAATTTTTGGATCTCAAAATGGTTTTTTCCCTATAATTTATAAAAGTTTTGGGAAGAATAGCACTAGACCTTGATCCGCCAGATGTGCTTGAGATCTCTGATGTCATGATGATAGGGAATTGACCAAATTGATAATGTAGCTAGAAGAGTCCAAACACCACTAAGGCTCAAAAAAGGATGACCAAGTGTCAAATTGTGAGAAAAATTAATAGAGACTCCCGAGAGAAATAGATTAATGAACAGTAATGGGCAACCAAAATGATTTTGTGAGAATACATGTGCTCACACCAATAAGTGTACCAAGGAGTAAATCAACCACTATATGTTGAAAAAACAAAAAATCTGAAAAAAAATTGTCTGAATCTCCTTTGCAAAATGAGCATATGACCTGTGTGAAATGCTCATAAAACAACAAGTACTGACATGTAAACTTGCATAGGCAATCATTGACTCCACTCCACATAATCAGTTCACTGAAAGAAGCCAACTTGGCTTATCGAGCACCTATGAACAACTAGCATATGTCTCTTATGGTGAGGCTAGGTAAGTCTTCCACCTGCATCACCAAAGAGACCCTGACATCTGGGTGTCTCCTAGTTAATAAAACCTCACCAAGGCCATCTTTATCAATGTCAAAGGCTTTATGTAAAAACATAACCGCCATATCAATGACCACATGGACATACATAAGTGGTATCCATAGAAGCGTGCATAGTGTGTATGTGCTCAATATATGTAGTAAGATGGCACTTAAAGGCTGAATTCACAACCCAAACACTAGCCAACAACACCTACAAGTGTTCATCAATTCTATTCTTTCGGCTCAAAAACCGACATAAACTTGCAGTGGCAGCTCCCACCACAACTAAAACCTTTGAAGAAACTTGTAGATTTACTAGTGTGGCTGAACAACATAGCCCCAAAGGTAAATATTCTTTGTCAAAGAAGTACAAAGCGTGCTCTTGTTGCTGTTCTTGAATGTGCGTAAAGAGAACTATGCGCAAAAGTAATCCAAAATGGCTCCAAGAATCACCCCAAAAATGGTTCAAAATAGGGTTTGAAAGCAAAGAATGAAGCTTTGAGGGACCAAAACATGTTTAAGGTAATGTTAACCTTAGTCTTTCTTCATACACCACAAGGGTGTAGCGTACTGGCAACAACTGGTTAAGCGAGCTCTAGGGCAACAAACTTGGATGGATGACCTCTTGGGAAGTGTCCAAAACCTTTTTCTTCCTTGATCATTGAGGTCCTCCCTTGTGCATAGCCAACTGTGACTTTAGTGACTCGGATGACAAGGTATGCCAAGGTCTATGCCTTGGTTTCCATCTTGTCTTGGGTGGGTGGGCGATCGCTTTGCTTGCACAAAAGAAACAGAGCTTCTGCATTCAATGCTTTGATACTAGTGAAATATTTTTGATGCCAATGCACCATACTAAACTCTCCTTCTTAAGAGCTCCAAGATGATACCTTCAGGCTAGAAAAAATATCTCTAGACATCACACACGTGTTGGAGTTAGATGTCTGAGGAAGCACGCGAACAACACAAGGAAGAAGAAGAAGCTTGGAGCACAGCACACAAGACTGGATGTATTACTAGAGAATGTACAAAGATAAGTAGCCCATTAGGGCAATAGGCGTATATACAAGCCGGGGGAAAAAAACCTCCTAAAGAGGGAAAAAAGTGCCGCGGTGGTCCTAGTGTGTTCACACACATCACTACCTAAATATATCAACAAATCCCCCCTGGGAGTGATGCGGTGAACAAGGAGCTGGCACTCATGTATAAGGAAGTGCCAAGCTATGTGGAAATCACTCCACAAAAGGAAGTAAGCCCAAAGCTTTGCGAAAAGCTTCAAACTTCTCCCTAGGCAGAGCCTTCGTGAAAAGGTTTGCAATGTTCTCCTGCGTGGGCACATATGCCAAGTTGATCTCCCCAGCAGAGAGCCTCTCCCTGACATAGTGATAATGCACCTCAATGTGCTTAGTGCGAGCATGGAACACAGGGTTCCTCGCAACTGCCAATGCGCTCTGACTGTCAGTGAAGATGGTGGTGGCAGAAGTCTGACCAACACCCAAATCAGCCATAAGGCGTCTGAGCCACACACACTCAACAATAGCTGTGAAATCTGCCCTATACTCAGCCTCACAACTCGAAGTGGCCACAGTAGGCTGCTTCTTGCTCAACCAAGATACACATGAGCTACCAAGCATGAAGCAAAAGCCACTAGTGGACATGCGAGTGTCATAGCAACCAGCCCAATCTGAGTCAGAAAAAGCATGCAAATCTGGCGGTAGTGATCCCCCCTTGGGATAAAACAACCCAAGTAGCCGAGTACCACTCAAGTAGCGAAAGATGTGCTTAACCGCCTTCCAATATGTGACTTCTGGGCAATGCATAAACCTGCTCATCTGTGAGACAGTGAACTGAATATCTCACCGAGTAATGCATAAGTAAATCAAGCATCCAACAGCCTACTGATAGAGAACAACATCAAATGCATCTCCAGCATCATGAAGACTCAATCGTAAAACTGTCTCCATAGGAGTGGCAATAGGCTTACAGTCTTCAAGGCCAAAACGCTGCAATAATGTGTCAATATATTTCGTTTGACACAAAGCCATTCCACCATCAACTTGCATAAACTGAATGCCCAAATAGTGATGCAAATGCCCCAAATCAAACATCTCAAATGAGGCATGCAAATCAACCTTGAAATCAGCAATATGCTTCTCAATAGGACCAGTGAGTAGCATGTCGTAAACATAGACAACAATGATTAGAAGCACATCATTAGCACGCTTAACATATAAGGTGCTTTCAGTTGGACTGTTCTCAAAACCATGTGCAACCAGATAGGCATGTATCTTCTCACACCAAGCACGTGGTGCTTGCTTTAAACCATATAATGCCTTCTTTAACCTACACACCTGGTTTTCATGTCCTTTCTTCACAAAGCCACAGGGTTGAAAAACATACACTTCTTCATGCAAGTCACAATTTAGAAATGCAGTTTTAATGTCCAACTGATGTACATTCCAACCATGATGAGCTGCAAGTGCACATATGCTCCGAACAGTAGTCATACGGCATGTAGGTGCAAAGGTCTCATCAAAATCAATGCCTCTTTCCTGTGCATAACCCTTTGCAACAAGGCTAGCCTTATATCTATCAACTGTACCATCCGGTTTACGCTTCAGATTGTATACCCACTTAGCGCCAATGGCCTTCTTGCCAGGAGGCAAGTCACATAAAGATGAAGTACCATTCTTCATTATAGCATCATATTCAGATTGCATAGCAGCCATCCATTTTTTTGAATTTTGTGCTTCATCAAACGAAACAGGCTCATTCTCATCACAGAGACTAGATGCAGCCATAGCATAGCAATCTGATGCAAAAGAGGCACTATGAGAGCCTGAACGAGTACGATATGATAGAGGTGCATCTAATTTGTTGTCACGCAAAGTCTGCACCAGCCATTTTGGCATAGTTCTTACCTGCTCAATATCAGCTCTCTCATCAATAAGTGCATCATCGTTAGGGCGAAAAACGGCCAAAAAAGGGCCGTGTAAGGATTTCAATTAGTTGTGCTTAATCTGGATTAAAGTTGTCAACTCATTTTAAAAAAATCCGTGTAAGCGCATTTAAAACGTATCTTGTGCAAATTTTGAAGAGAGAGAAACTCGTGTGATAATCATGAAAAGTATGTGTGATATCTTATGCCTCAAAGTTTGTGCTCATCGGGCGTTCATGAAAATTTGAATTTTCCTCTTGTTCACGGACCTATATAATGTGTGCTTATGCCGTTTTGCACTTTTTTTACTCTACTTTCGATAGCAGGCTTGTTTCTCTCTTTCATGTCATTTTAGACACTTTCGCGTCACTCTTCGTAGTAGACCATGGAGAACCTCAACCCAAACACTCTCACTCACCTTTCAACCAGCCAAAATCATTGTGATAAGTTCCATATCAACATTGCAGTTAGTCATGAGTATGCAACGACAAGAAAGGTATGCCGAAGGGCTCTTCAACCTTCTAAAGTGGTTGGATTGCAGAAAGAAGGCAAAAAACATATCGACATATGGGCAGATGGATTTGTTTATCCAATTGATCCACAAACTGGAAGGTATACCCCTTTTCATAATCTTCATGATCTAATTAGACTTTTAGGAGAAACATGGGCATCCCTTCTTATGTAGAAGAAATATCGCAGGCAGTGGAAGCTACATTTCAGGATGGCGACTGACTTGCGTACACTGCTCCTACCACTTTTTTTCGGAGCCGTTATGTGGAGAGCTACACAAGCGACTGTTCTATTTCATAACACCAGAACTGTCATGAGCTGGGACTCCATCAATCAGGTAATCACACTTCCTCTGCTTCGTCCACTCCCATGATGATGATAGCGGCATCCGTTGAAGTAGTGCCCATCTATCTATGTATGTGCAGGAGCACTATGGCACCGTGCAGGAAGTGACCAATGTCGTCTACAAGGGTAGCACTGCAATCAAGTGCACGCAAGTCTACGTTCACAAGGCTATCGTTCACCTTTTCATTAAAAAATGTGAATCTCTACTTTCAGAAATGGGATTTCTTGGTGGTGATGTTCATCTAAGAAAAGATCCAAAGCTTCTACAAAATACAGGTAATGTACAAAAGAGCTTGGACTTTGGATAGCTTGGACTCAGAGGAGAGCTATCCAGAAGTACTGATTCATCCAGATTTTCAATCTAGGAAAATAACTGTCACAACAAATTGGAAATTTAGAAATGTAAGGGAGCTCCTAGAATACCTTAATGAGGCATCATCATAGTTCATATTCTCAATTGATGATGCAATAGTTAACATTGGATCAGAGAAAACATTATCTTGCATAACTTGCCTGCCACCCAGGGTGGTCAAGTTCCAACCCTTTAGATTGTAACAAGTCTCCTTCTTTAAGAAGATTTTTTTCAAACTTCCATTGATTTTTCTTTGCAAGATGGTGACTAAGAATGTGACTGATTACATCACTTCAATTATGTCTTTTTATGGACTATATTCATCTTGGCATTTTTTTGTTATTATTCAAGATTGTGAGGAGGTTTCAATGGTGCAATGATTATAGAGGAACTTGCATATGACAAAATGGAAAAGATTGGATGACACGACCGATACAAGCGATATGGACCATCCAAAATTATCTGATTGCCCATATCGCTTGCATCGGTCGTGTCATAAAAACTTCTCTATCCTCTTCACATTTAACTTTTCTGTAGGATGGTGACTAAGAATGTGACTGATTACATCACTTCAATTATGTCTTTTTATGGACTACATTCATATTGGCATTTTTTTGTTTAATTTCAAGATTCTAATGAGGTTTCTATTGTGCAATGATTATAAAGGAACTTGCATGAGTAAATTCTAGGTGATTCAAGAATATAAACCAAGAAATTCTTACATAATATATCTCCCCTTTTAGAACCTTTTTCCATACTTCCATTGATTTTGCTTTTGCAGGATTGTAAGTAAGAATGTGACTCATTACATCACTTCAATTATGGCTTTTTATGGACTATATTCATATTGGCAATTTTTTTTTATTTCAACATTTTGATGAGGTTTCAATGGTGCAATGATTATACAGGAACTTGCATATGACAAAATGGATGGTATGAAAAAATGGAAAAGATTGGATGACATGACCGATACAAGCGATATGAGCCATCCAAAATTCTCCGATTACCCATATCGCTTGCATCGGTCGTGTCATAAAAACTTCTCTATCCTCTTCACATTTAACTTTTCAACATGAATAAAGCAAAAAGCACCCAAAATAGACATTTTGATGATAGAACCAATTCAATTTTTCTGGAACCATGCAATGAAGTCACTTTTACTTAGTTCTCAAGAGGATCAATTCAACATTATATTACTCAAGGCATATAAATATAGTTACAATGACATAATTACATACAATTTGTACATCAATAAATCTTCCAACATATGTTGGTTACACATTAGATTACAATCTTACATTCCAAAAATATGAGGGCATATTGCATGTTCCATAATGGCATTTATTGCTCTCTCCTTGATCAAGATGACCCAAGCATATGGATAGTCTGACAAGTTCAACTTAGGGTTGTAAAACCTTCTTTCCAAGAACCTTACTGCATTTGCAATCACTCTCCAGTCACACGAGGTGTTGTATTTCTGTAATGGCACATGTATTTGAATGTATCCAAACCTTTTTTCTTCTTTCAATGAAGGAATTCCTAGAATGTTTTGATCAATATGCATTTTGAGAAGCTTAGCAGCACTACAAGGTAAACTTAAATTTAGAATGGATGGCAAGGCTTCAAAATAGAACACAACAAAACGTATGGCGAGGCTTACACTTTGGAGTTTCGATGTTGTGATTGGAGAGAATTCCTTGTTGTCTTCTTTGTCCTAGCCATAACCTACAAAAAAAATATTATTATCATCAGATAAATAGGACTTTTACTAGAGAAAAACAAATCATGGATTAGTAAGGATTAATATTAGGACATGGATCAATTACACAAAAAAAGATTACATCCTTCATATTTGCAATGTCTTGTACCCCTTTGGGCAATAAATATGTGTATCTATGTACATTTCATGAGTAATAAGCTTTGAAAAGAAATATATTTAATAGAAATAACTCGAAACACAAGCAGAAACAAAGCATGAGACACGACCAATCCAAGCAATTAGGGTCATCAAAGAATATCGGATGGGTCTAATCGCTTGCATTGGTCCTAGTTGCTTGAATTGGTCATGTCCAAAGGAGGTCATCTTGAAGCTTAGATTGCATGTGAACTTTTGTATCTTATTATTGGTTAAGAATTTTAAGAAAATAATGCAACCATTGCGTCCGGAACGTGCCAAAACCCTAAGATTGACTGTCTATTTGCATGATTTTGATACCCGGAGGTCTTGATAAGCCTTTTTGTATTGATTTCCAGACACGACCGATGCAAGCGATTAGGCCCATCCAACATTTTCAGATGAGCCTAATCGCTTGCATTGGTCGTGTCCTACATTCATGCACAAATAGGCTCATCAAGACCTCTGAATATCAGAATCATGCAAATAGACAGTCAATCTTAGGGTTTTGGCACGTTTCGGATGCAATGGTATCATTAGTTTCTTGAAATTCTGAGCCAATAGTAAGATAGGGAAATTCATGACCGATGCAAGCGAAATAAGCCAACTTGCACAAAAAAGAGTTTAAAAGCTTGGAACAAATTTTAAACGTAGAAAAACTAATTACAAAAGCTTTCACAAAGCACTCAAGAAACATGACCGATACAAGCGATTAGGGTCATCGGGAAATCCTCGAATGTCCTTAATCGCTTGTATCGGTCGTGCTGTAAAATAATTGATCATGATGACCCTAAACCCTCACACAAAATGTGGTCTATGGAAAGTTTTGAAAAGCATGTAAAAACGCGAAGACAACGGCAAGTTGATGGTAGCAAGGAGTTTCACAAAAAATAAAAAAAGTGAATAGAAGAGCTTAAATAGGTCTCTGGGATGATTTGACCGTTGGTGACACGTGGCAATGTGTGATTGGTCCATGTCATCTAGCCGTTGCGAATCCCAACGTTATAATGCCACGTGGCATCATTTGACTGGGCCACATCATCTAGCCGTTGTGATTCCCAACGTCTTTTGCCACGTGGCACTCACTTATTGGTCCACGTCATGTGACCGTTACCCGGTCCTTCTCGACTATAAATATGGGTCCCGTTCACCATTTCACATTTTCAACCTTCATAGAATTTCTCTCTTCATCACCCATGCATACTTGTGCTATATACCCGATACGATTGATACAAGCGATTACACGCGTTTGACCTACCTTTGACTAGCTTATTTCACTTGCATCGGTCATGAACTTCCCTATCTTACTATTGGCTCGGAATCAAGAACCTAATGCTACCATTGCATCCGGAGGAACATGCCAAAACCCTAAGATTGACTGTCTATTTGTATGATTCTGATATGAAAAGGTTTTGATGAGCCTATTTGTGCATGAATCTATGACATGACCAATGCAAGCGATTAGGCTCATCTGGAAATGTTGGATGGGCCTAATCGCTTGCATCGGTCGTGTCTGGAAATCAATACAAAAAGACTTATCAAGACCTCTGGGTATCGAAATCATGCAAATTCTGATATGGAAAGGTCTTGATGAGCCTATTTGTGCATGAATCTAGGACATGACCAATGCAAGCGATTAGGCTCATCTGGAAAGGTTGGATGGGCCTAATCGCTTGCATCGGTCGTGTCTGGAAATCAATACAAAAAGGCTTATCAAGACCTCTGGGTATCGAAATCATGCAAATAGACAGTCAATCTTAGGGTTTTGACACGTTCCGGACGCAATGGTAGCATTATCTTCTCCAAATTCTTAACCAATAATAAGATACAAAAGTTCACATGCAATCTAAGCTTCAAGATGACCTCCTTTGGAGACAACCAATTCAAGCGATTAGGACCATCCAAGCTTCCTTGATGGGCCTAGTCGCTTGAATTGGTTGTGTCCAATTAAGTATCATATTTATAGCTATATGAATGAATGCTCCATATAGAACAACTAAATGTGTTTATAAATATTATTTTCAACATTAATTATATGTTTCTATAAAGTTAAGGATGATAAATCAAACATGACTGATGCAAGCGATTATGCCCATCGGATATTCTCTGATGACCCTAATCGCTTGGATCGGTCGTATCTCATGCTTTGTTTCTACTTTTGTTTCCAGTTATTTCTATGACTTTAAAAGACATTTTACTTTTTCTAACCTAGATTTTCAATTTTTTCCACAGATATCTATATTGGATGAAGACAACTACATTGGGAGGGGGAAGGGAACAAGGAAAACCATAGAGAAGAAAGGAAAGACAAAGATGGATATTCATTCAGTGATCCACTATCTTCCAAAACTGAATCCAAAATTATTTTGTGTTATTCATAAGCAGTATAGTGAAGAGGCAGATTTTTCACTATTCTCCTTGAGGGATCTTTCAAGATACATGGGTTTTACTTCAATACCCTTTAATGCATACATAGTTTTTCTACTTGAAAGAACAGGTGCATTAAGAATTTTTGGATATGCCCCAGGATTCAATGCTTCAAGGGCAGGCTACTTCCTTTGTTACTCAAGCTATGCAATGGCTATAGGGGTGTCATATGTTCAAAGTATTATTGTCTACAGGAGAAAAGAGTACCTCAAATATAGAAGAGATTTGCTAGAGACAAGTTCATTCACCATCCTGCAGAAAAGTTAAATGTGAGGAGGATAGAGAAGTTTTTATGACACGACCGATGCAAGCGATATGGGCAATCGGAGAATTTCGGATGGCCCGTATCGCTTGTATCTGTCGTGTCATCCAATCTTTTCCATTTTGTCATATGCAAGTTCCTGTATAATCATTGCACCATTGAAACCTCCTCAAAATCTTGAAATTAAACAAAAAAATGCCAATATGAATATAGTCCATAAAAAGACATAATTGAAGTGATGTAATCAGTCACATTCTTAGTCACCATTCTGCAAAGAAAAATCAATGGAAGTTTGAAAAAAAGCTTCTTAAAGAAGGAGACTTATTACAATCTAAAGGGTTGCAACTTGATCACCTTGGGTGGCAGGCAAGTTATGCAAGATAATGTTTTTTCTCTAATCTAATGTTAACTATTGCATCATCAATTGAGAATTTGAATTGTGATGATGCCTCATCAAGGTATTCTAGAGCTCCCTTACATTTTTGAATTTCCAATTTGCACTGACAATTATCTTTCTAGATTGAAAATCTGGATGAATCAGTACTTCTGGACAGCTCTCCTCTGAGTCCAAGGCTATCCAAAGTCCAAGCTTTCTTTTCCACCTTTTGTTGAATGATCAGGAGCATCCCAATCTAATGAAGAGATGCAAGGACCAGGCAAATGTATAAGATTTCCATAAGAGCTCCTCCCTAATGGCACCTGATAATATGCAAAATGGACAAATAACTCTGTGCTATTGAAAACTTGAGCGGATTTGTCTGCATACATAAGCTCTGCATATTCCTTATGAAGAACTCTGAATGTTCGTGTTAAACATTCAAGAGGTTGCCACTCTAAAATATTGGAAGGAAAAATATCTGCAATACAAAAACATCTATGTTGTTATACAAAACCAACTGAAATGATAGACGATCATTGTAAAACTTCACTTACAGTACAAAGGGAATTGCATATGCTTTTCCAGAACAAGATCCTTAGCGTTGTACACATGTTGTACTCTTGCAAACCAACCGCATCTCTTCAATTTGAAACTAAGAATACGTCCCCTGCAATGGTTTCTTGTGTCATCTCTTTTAGCATGCTTGACTTTATGGGCACCTCTATAGCTAGGAAGCATAGTTACTCATTCATTTAACTTCACAGAAAGAGGTTTCCATAAAGAATCCTCTCTTCTGTTGTAAACCTCACATGAGGTTACACGATTGGAAGGACGGCAAGAAGAAGAAGCCATTAGAATCGATAAGAAGAAGAATGCTCAAAGCGAGAAACCGACATTCACAAACTTTGCCAACATTTATAGATAAAAGGGCTTTGTACACGTGGAAACTTTTGATTTGATGTAAACCCTGTCGCCAAATGACCATGGAATTTCGTGAACCCAAAAATATTTCGTATCTTCAAAAATCATTTCCTTCTTGGAACTTTAAAGATATGCATTGTGTGATGTGCAAAAATATCTTTTTTTGCATCAAACTAAGAAATTGTACACTGAATACAAGAATCTTCATCACTTTCGCGGCGCTTTTAGATCATATTCTCTTAAAAAAAGAATTTCTTCATACGGTTAAAGGAGACAACAATGTTATATTCTTGTACACGTGGAAAGACTCTATTTGTCAATTTCCTTAATCTCTCATTAGCAAACAGCCCCTTTTCGGCCGTTTTTCGCCCTAATGTGTACATCTGCATCAAAAATGGAATTATATGCATCATCACATGAAACCTGCAAAGGCTGAGAAGTTGCCTCATTAGGACCAACACTAGACTGTCCACCTGTAAAAAGAGGCAACAAAGTATCATATATGTCTTTGGAGCTGACAGATGTCTCCTTGGTACATGAAAGCAATGGCTAAATAGCATCTTCCACAAAAACAACATCATGGCTAACCAGAATGCATTTAGTCTGTGGATGATACAGACGATAGCCTTTACTTTCAGAACTATACCCAACAAAAATACATTTTACTGCCTTATCATCCAATTTTCTGCAATGTTGTTCAAGCACTAATGCATATATCAAAGAACCAAAAACACAAAGATGAGCAACAGATGGCTTGCGGACATGCCAAGCCTCATATGGAGTCATAGACTGCAGCACTTTAGTGGGACACCTGTTAAGTACATATGCTGCACACATGACAGCCTCAAGCCAGAAACTATGTGGTAAAGCCTGACTCTTGACCATACACCTCGCCATCTCCATGAGTGACATGTTCTTTCTTTGAGCAACTCCATTCTGCTGAGGTGTATACGGCACTGTACACTGGTGTTTTATCCCACGTTCAGCCAGAAATGCATTAAAATCAGAAGACATATATTCCCCCCCTCGATCAGAACGGAGGGTGCCCATTTTACGTGCTGACAGATTTTCAGCCAAAACCAAAAACTGTTTGAAGCACATGAACAGTTCAGACTTTGCCTTCAATGGATATACCCATGCATGCCTGGAAAAATCATCAATGAAAGTCATGAAGTAAAGGTAATTTCCAAAAGAGGGTGTCTGCATAGGACCACAGACATCACTATGTACAAGCTGCAATTTCTGCATAGCCCGAACTGAACCATCTTTTGGAAAGGAGGAACGCTACATTTTGCCCAAAATACAGCCTTCACATACATGTTTTCCGGGTGCCTCAAGCTTGGGCAAAGAAGACACCATATCAGATTTCTGCAGGCGTAGCAAACTAGCAAAATTCAGATGACCAAAGCGTGCATGCCAAAGCTTTGCATGTGACATAGTCTGAGAATCATGAACTGCACATGCCGAATCATTAATAGATCTTTCATAGTCTATGAGCTTATACAACCCACAACATAAAATGTCAGAAGCAATAATAACATCGCCATTTGACAGATCATGAATTGTACATCTGTCATCAACAAATTTCACAACCAAGCCAATCTTGGCTAATGGAGAAACTGATAACATATTCTTCTTGATCCCTGGCACAAATAAAGAATGTGACAAAGTGAAAGAACTACCATCAGTAGTAGTCAGAATGATCTTACCAACTCCCATGACAGGATAAGAGCAGTTGTTGGCGCATGTGACAGTATTCCCTGTAGGGGCAAGCTCGAGTGAAGAGAAGAAACTTCGCTGCGAGGTAATATGTTTGGTCGCCCCATTGTCAAAGTACCAAACATCTGAGTCTACTGCAGACATGCACTGATCATGAGAAGATGGGTCAAAACTGCAAATAGTAGTAAACGCCCATTCTTCTTTCTGCACAAGATTAGCAGACTCTATTTTGGTATAGAGGCTTCTGCAACAACCATTCCAGCCTCTTTCTTCTTTGCCTCTTTAGTAGCCAGTTTTGGACAGTTCTTTATGATATGATCATTCCCTTTACAGTACTTACAAAACAATTTCTGCTTTTTTGATTTTTTTCTCATCTTTGTCTTGGTTCTTCGAATGTGCAGCATTTGCAGATTTCTGCTTACTAGTAGAAGAGCTCCATTTTCCTTTGCCCTTCTGACTAGCCAGGAAAGCTTGATTTGCAACACGCATAATGGACCTATTCTGCCTAGACTGATCTTCCTGCAACAGAACAGAGACTAACTCCTCAAATGATAAGGCATTTGGATTGCCTTTCATCATCAATCAAAGAGTAGAAGCAAAACTCTGATATGAATCAGGAAGACCATTCAGAACGGTCTGCACAAGTGAGCTATTTGGTATAACCTCATCAGCAGAAATCAATTGTTCCTTCAAGTCTTTGATCTTTATCAAAAAACTGTCCATAGAATCACCTTCATTCATGTGCTCACTCTCCAACTGTTTTTAGAGGTAAGCAACACGAGCCTCATTCCTAGCCTGGTACAATGTGGTAAGCGCATCCCAAGCATCCTTTGCTATTTTGCAAGAGCGAATATGAGGAATAATGGCACGTTTGACAGACAAAGCTATCAATGCATGTGCCTGGGCATCTCTGCCATCCCAACGAATCTGCTCTCCAGTTACTGTAGGTGCAACAGAGACAGCAGCACAAACAGGAATCTAGAGAATATCATCTTCGACACCATCTCCATCAACTTCAGCACCTGTATTTGCAATACCTGTAGTCGCAGGTGTAACAGGACGTCTTTCAATACCTTGCACAATGTTCCATAGTCCTTTTGCAATCAATACATGTCGCATCATATAAGCCCATAATGGGTAGTTGGTACCATCCAACTTATCCTCAATAGCCAACATACGGAATACATCACTGCTTTCAGCCATGGCCGGTGACTAAAATACCTTGATGCAAAAAATTGACTGTATCTCAAAAAGTTGAATGGAACTGCCTAGACTAGTTCTGCTAGACCTGTAGCAGAATTCGAAATGCTTATACTGGCAAACAGAAACTGGTATATACCTTTGGCACAAAAAGACGAAATAGCCTGCACAAACACTGTGATAGTGCGTTCGGAGGCCGAAACGAGCTCAGATCGCGATTTTGGCACCACACAGCGAAGTTGTTTTGATCTCTGAAACACCCTAAGTATGCTCACCAAATTTTGTGCGAATCTGAGACTGCAACCAGAGAGGTGTAGAGGATGCCCTAGATGAAGCGGTGACCTTCTCTGATACCAATTGTTGGAGTTAGATGTCTGCGGAAGCATGCGAACATCACAAGGAAGAAGAAGAAGCTTGGAGCACAACACACAAGACTGAATGTATTACTAGAGAATGTACAAAGATAAGTAGCCCATTAGGGCAATAGGCATATATACAAGGCGGGGGAAAAAAACCTCCTAAAGAGGGAAAAAAGTGCCCCAGTGGTCCTAGTGTGTTCACACACATCACTACCTAAATATATCAACAACACGATAGTTAGCACAAGGGCTACAAAATATGTGGAAAAATAGAGTACACAAGGAGCATGAAGATAGATGTAAATGAACTTCCAGTCTATGGCTGACTAGGCCACTATATGTTTTATTAAGGAACATATGCAAAAGTGATTGGTGGACATTTGGCCTTTCACATGCACACTAATTGTAACAATTTATAGTTTCATCCTCGTTGGCCTAAGTGTTGGTTTCCCCCAATGCTTCCATAAGGAGGTGGTAGAAATGGCAACTCTTGCACGTGAGTCTAGAATCACTTTGGTGGTGTAACCCTGATAAGTAATAGGGAGATATGTATTTCCTTCTTCCCCTTCGCTCATGTCTTCTACCTTATCCAAGGGTATCTCTATTACTATCTTGTGTGATCCTACACGAGAGTGTGGTTTAGCTATTTGTGACACTTGATTTGTTATGTGCTTCCACAGTTCAAGTTTCACTTTCAATAGCCCCTCTAAAGTGAGGTGACACTCTACCTTAGCATTCTTTGATACATCTATGTTCGTAGGTAGAACTGACTTCACGTTTCGTACCATAAATATGGGGGCTCTCAAGTGAATAGACTTAGACTCCCATGGGCCTGTGAAATGAGGTAGTTCGTGCAGGGAATTGGATTCAAAGTCTAATCACTCATTGGACTATACATCTTTCTACTCCCCATAGATAGAGGGAATGTCCTGTGGGAATTGATCATGGATATCATCAACTATTTCTATGGGAGGAGGTTTCTCTCTCTCCTTGGCCCATTTCTCCTCTTGAATCTCTCTCAAGACTTCTTCAGAATACTAATTTACATAAGAAAATGCTTTCATGTTTGTGGAGTTAGGGGTATAGGCTTCCTTGGGGGGCATGCGTAGCCTTTCAGTTCCACCATTACTAACCTTTGATGTACTTGGCTTCCTAGGTTTGTCTATCATTCTCTCCAATCTCTCTAACAACCCACCAAAGTGCAACTAGGTCTTGGCTGAGTTAGTGCAATTGAAAAGATGGCTGGCCTCAAACATGATCTGAGCTAGTTCTTCCATTTTGGCACAAAGTTTAGTCCTCTCAATTTCTAGGTCAACCCTAGGGTAACACTTATCCATCTTTGCTACATTTGGCCCTTCTTGGATTCTACCCTGATATGCTTTGAATGACATTTCTAATTCTTTAGGAGTAGGATATGCTAGGACTGATCCTGCTCTGGGTATTGGTGGTATAGCGGGTTTGTTTGGGTGTGATCACAAGGGTGGGGTTTGAGAGTGTGTGTGGGATGCAATCTGTATCAATTTGGCTTTCGTTTCCTTTAAGCTCTCTTCCAACTCACTCATTTTTGTCGTCCATTGTCGCTTCATCCTTTCACATCTATCTTTCCAAGCTCTCTTTCTCTTCTTAGCTATGCTCTTAGTCTCACTAGTTTCTAAATTATTCTCTTGACCTCAAGTTTGTTGTAGTGTCTGAGCTCTAGTTACTAATTGCATGGGGCTATAGTTGTAGCACTTCCACTGGAATCCACAACCAAGAAAACAACACTGATTGGTGCAATCTTTTGTATATTGGTCGGATTCTTTGGGTAATCTCTCAAGAGGTTCTCTTCTCTACACTCTACACAAAATCTGTGAATAGTCACTGATTGGGATGATCCAGGGGGAGGAAGCAAACATTCACGAATGAAATGATCTCCCTAGCATCTATAGTAAGGCCCTCTAGGTGCTTGGGGCCTCATCTTCCTTGGTTGAGTTTAGGGTTAGGATTGGTGTACATCACATTTGCATATTTTGGCTCCCAAATAGGTTCACTAGGAGTCTCACAGGGATAGATCTCAGTATGATTTGGTGACTCCATGTAGTAAGCAGGTGGGCTATCTACATGTGTCGAGTCAAAGCTATGAGCATTGGGATCACTTTCAAAAATCAACGAGGGTGTTGGCACTAGGACTCTGCTCAAGTTATCCTCTGTTGATGCATGCTTGAGTTGGATAATGTTGGCAGGGGATGGAGGCTATTGACCTAGCATCAATTGAGGTCTTTGCTGAGCTTGGTATTGAGGTTGATAAGGTTGTTGGGGCCCAAAGTAAGGTGGTTGTTGATATGAATTTTGGTATCTCCCTGGCTGTTGATATGGCTGTTGGTAATTTTGTCTAACCATTAGCTTGCTGTAGGGGAAATCATGTGCCATATGGTTAGTGTACCTTCTCTGAATGGTGCAGTATTGGCTATGAGGGTTCCCTTGGGGTTGAGTCATGATTGGACACACATTGGCCAAGTGGTCTCCTCCACAATTGTAACAATGTTTCACAGAGATCATTCTAGGGGTGTGTTTGCTTGAGACTCCTAATTTGTGGGCTATTTTCTCAACTACTTCATCAATTGAGGTCAAAGGTTTTGAAGTAAAATAAAAATAACCACTAATTGAGTTTCACAATACTTGATCAAATAACGCTCAACCTAGGTGACGCTTGAAATATATGACATTTGAAATTGATAACACTTAAAATGAAAACACTTGAAAATCCACGTTACGTAAGAATATGATACCTAAAGTGTCACAACACTTGGCCCATGATATCTATCAGATAGTATGACGCTTGATAAGCATCAATGATACCTCAAGTTCACAATACTAGGACAAATGGTACCTAAAATTGAAAACACTTTAAATTCACAATAATTAGAGAAAATGATACTTGACAAGTCTCATCATACTTGATCCACAATACACAATACTCAACACATGACACATAATGCTCAAAACTTGTGAAGTGCCAATGACACCCAAATTAGATGACAATTGGGACTTCATGACACATTACACATGATACTTGGCTAGTGTTAGTGACACTTAGGGAGAGGACACGTGACACCCAAGGTAAATTATATGATTAAAAGACGGCACAGGACACTCAAAAAATATTTTGATACTAGCCAAGTCTTAGTGGTACTTAACCTTCATGACGCTTTCCAAATGTCATGATACTCAAGAAGTATTGATGATACTTATAGTACACTCACTAAGCAAGTGTCACTAACGCATGTCCCTAAATGATTCCTGGCAAGTGTTGGCAAGTGTTGATGATACTCTATAGATGTCACAATATCTAGTTGATGTCGATGACACTTGTCAAGTGTCATGTATCTCATACTTTAGTGATACCCTGTAAGTGTCGATGACACCTAGCACCCATGATACCTGCCCAAGTGTCGATGGCACTTGACGAGTGTTGAGACACTTGACAAAGTGTTTCACTACTTGAGGAGGAAAATGTCATGATACCTTATGCAACCTAAATGTCATGATACTTTGGTTTTTACTCACTCAAATTGAAAAATTTCTCTATATTTGAACATCCTCTCCATCCTCTATTACTATATCTACTCATAATGCAAGTGTCATTTCCTTATAGCCAAATTAAGTTATCATGACATTTTTCTTTTCTCATTTCTCTACTTCAATTGTTAGTTTGTAAAAAATACATTTACCAATATGTAGGACATACCTCAAAGGCCCGATGTCTTGAGTTTTAGCTCCTAATGTGCCATGTGCATTCCTTATAGAGCTTAATAAATTTTTTTCAAGGAGAAGATGAGTACTAGGTTTACTGGAAAGCTTGGAAAAAATAAAGAAATTTTAACTTCTTTATTAAAGGTGATGTGGACGGTGTTGAAGATGATGATCTTCAATTTCTTGGTCGTGTTGTAGATCTTGCTGCACCTACTATAGAGAAACTTTGTTGGGATGGAGAGATGCTCAAGCACATGCATTGATAGATTTGTCTTTGAAATGTGCCATGATCACTAACATTCACTCCTGCAAGATAACAAAGGATGCTTGGGATACATGTACAACTTTATTCCAGGCAATAAGTGAGCCTTGTGTTGCTTACCTCCCAAAATAGTTGGAGAGTGAGCATATGAATGAAGGAGATTTTATGGATACTTTTTTGACAAAGATCAAAGATTTGAAGGACAAGTTGATTTCTATTGATGAAATCTTTGCAAATAGTTCACTTGTACAGGATGTCCTTAGCGATCTTCCAGATTCATATAAGAGTTTTGCTTCCACTCTTCAATTGCTGATGAAGGGAAATCCAAATGCCTTAACATTCAAGGATTTATTCTTTGTTTCATTGCAAAAAGATCAATCTGGGAAAAATAGGTCAATTATGTGAGTTGCAGATCAAGCTTTCTTAGCTAGTAAAAAATGCAAAGGTAAATGGAGCACATCTACTAGTACACAAAAAATTGCTAATGTTGCCCAATCAAAGAAGGAAGACAAAGATGCTAAGAGAACAAAAAGCATGAATATTTTCACAACGACTATGTAGGAAATTCTGTTCTTTTCTACCACACATATATGCAAATTCCATTACAAGCACTTCAGGGTCTACTACAAGTTTAGCATAGTGTGACATCTTTAAGTTTTTGAGATACAATAAAAAATTTTATGGATAGGTTTTTGACAAAGATCAAAGATTTGAAGGACAAGTTGATTTCTATGGATGAAATCCTTCAAAATACTTCACTTGTGCAAACTATCCTGAAGGGTCTTTTAGATTCATATCAGAGTTCTGCTACTACTCTTCTATTGATGATGAAGGGAAACCCAAGTGCCTTAACCTTCAAGGAGTTAATCTCTCTTTTAATGCAAAAAGATCAATCCAGGCAAAATAGGTCAATTATGTGAGTTGCAAATCAAGCTTTCTTAGCAAGCCAAAAGGGCAAAGGTAAATGGAGCACATCTATTAGTAAGCAAAAATCTCCTAATGTTGCAGAATCGAAGAAGGAAGACAAAGATGATGAGAGAAAAAAAAGCATAAATAGTTTTGTAAGTATTGTAAGGCAAATGATCATGTCATAAAGAGTTGCCCTAAACTAGCTACAAAAGAGGCAAAGAAGAAAGAAACTGGAACAGTTGTTGTAGAGGCCTCTACACCTAAAATAGAGTTTGGTAATCTTGTTCAAAATGAAGAATGGGCATTTACTATTGTTTCCAGCTATGATCCATCTTCTAATGAGAAATGTCTGCATAGACTCATATGTTTGATACGTTGATAGTGGGGCAACCAAACATATTACCTCACAGTACAATGTCTTCACTTCACTTGAGCCTACCCCAACACGGAATATGGTCATGTGCTAACAACTCCTCTTATCATGTAATGGGGGATGGTAAGATCATTCTGACTACAATTGATGGAAATTCTGTCACATTCTCATATGCTTTATATGTGCTAGGTATCAAGGAAAATATGTTGTCAGTTTCAACATTACCAAAGATTGGCTTGGATATTAAATTTGATGATGAAAAATGTATTGTTCATGATCTCTCAAATGGTGATGTTATTATTGCTTCTTGAATTTTATGTCATGGGATGTATTATGCTTATAAAGTATGCAACATTTGTTAATTATTTAGCATGTGCAGGTCAAATTTCTCAGGGTATCTTATATGTAAAGGTTTCCCATGTACACTTTGTTCATTTAAATTTTGCTAGTTTGCATCGCTTGCAAAAAACATAAAATGGTGTCCTCTTTGCCCAAACTTGAGACACCTTATAAACATGTCTATGAAAGCCATATTTTGGGCAAAATGTAGTGTTCCCCCTTCCCAAAAGATGGTTCAATTCAAGCTGCTTAAAACTTGCACCTTGTTGATAGTGATGTTTGTGGTCCTATGTTGACACCATCATTTGGGAAGTACCTTTACTTCATGACTTTTATTGAAAACATCTCCAAACATGCATGGGTATATCCATTGTAAGCAAATTCCAAAGTGGTTATGTGCTTTAAACACTTCCTAGTTATAGATGAAAATCTATCAACATACAAATTGGGCACCCTCCATTCTGATCCGGGGCAGAGAATACATGTCTTTTGATTTTCATTCATTTTTGGTCAAGAATAGGATAAAAAATTAGTGTTCAGTGCCTTATGGAATTGTTGAAAGAAAAGGCAGGTCTCTCATGGAAATGGAAAGGTGTATGGTTAAAAATCTACCTTTACCATATAGCTTTTGGCTTAAGCTTGTTATGTGTGAAACATATGTACTTAACAGGTCCAACAAAGCATTGAAATTGATCACTACATATGAGGCTTGACATGCTTGCAAACTATATGTTTCTCATCTATGTGTCTTTGGTTGTCTAGCATATGCATTAGTGCTTGAAAAACAACACAAAAGACTGGATGATACAGCATTAAAATGTATTTTTGTTGGGTTAATTTCAAAAACCAAAGGCTATCCTTAGTATCATCCACAAAATAAATATATTTGCTTATTCATAATCTTGTTTTTGTGGAAGATGCAATTCAACCATTAATTTCATGTACCAAGGAGACATCAGTTAGCTCAAAGGATGTATATGCCACTTTGTTGTTTCTTTTTATAGGTGGACAGTCAAGTTGTGGTCCAAATGAGGCAATCTCTCTATCGTTATAGGTTCCAACGGATAATGTAGACAATTCCATTTCTAATGCAGATTTACAATGTACTTGTTGATGAGAGGGCTGACATAGAAGAGGCTAAAAGTATGCTTAAATGGCTAGTGTAGACTTTTACGGATCAAAAATTAGATGCACGTTTGTCATATCGTACCCATTCAGGCTCTCATGTGGCTTCCTTTGCATCAAATCTCTAGGCAATGGATGTCTCTAATCTTTGTGATGAGAATGAGCCTGTTTCTTTTGAGGAAGCGTAAAATTCAAAAAATAAGATGGTTACTAGGCAATCAAAATATGACGCTATTATAAAAAATGGTACTTGGTTTTTATGTGATTTGCATCATCCACGCTAAAAAGGCCATGGGGACTAAATGGGCATGCAAGCTAAAACGTAAGACTGATGGAACAGCTGACAAGTATAAGGCAAGACTTGTTTCCAAAGGTTATGCACAAGAGAGAGGCGTTGATTTTAATGAGACCTTTTCTCCCACATGCCGCTATTAGTTTTAAGTTAAAACTCTATTTTTGAATAATGATTTACATGAAGAAGTGGACATTTTTCATCCTCATGATTTTGTGTAGAAAGGGCATGAAAACAAAATGTGCATGTTGAAAAAGGCATTATACGATTCAAAGCAAGAAACACATGCTTGGTATGAAATGATACATGCTTACTTGCTAGCACATGGTTTCGAGAATAGTCCAATTGAGAGCACCTCATATCTGTTGGAGATAGACGTCTGCGGAAGCACGCGAACAACACAAGGAAGAAGAAGAAGCTTGGAGCACAAACACACAATACTGAATCTATTACTAGAGAATGTACAAAGATTAGTAGCCCATTAGGGCAATAGGCGTACATACAAGCCGGGGGAAAAAAACCTCCTAAAGAGGGAAAAAAGTGCCCCGGTGGTCCTAGAGTGTTCACACACATCACTACCTAAATATATCAACAAATCCCCCCTAGGAGTGATGCGGTGAACAAGGAGCTGGCACTCATGTATAAGGAAGTGCCCAGCTATGTGGAAATCACTCCACAAAAGGAAGTAAGCCCAAAGCTTTGCGGAAAGCTTCAAACTTCTCCCTAGGCAGAGCCTTCATGAAAAGGTCTGCAATGTTCTCCTGTGTGGGCACATATGCCAAGCTCATCTCCCCAGCAGAGAACCTCTCCCTGACATAGTGATAATGCACCTCAATGTGCTTAGTGCGAGCATGGAACACAGGGTTCCTCGCAACTGCCAATGCGCTCTAACTGTCAGTGAAGATGGTGGTGGCAGAAGACTGGCCAACACCCAAATCAGCCATAAGGAGTCTGAGCCACACACACTCAACAATCGCTGTGAAAGCTGCCCTATACTCAGCCTCACAACTGGAAGTGGCCACAATAGGCTGCTTCTTGCTCAACCAAGATATACATGAGCTACCAAGCATGAAGCAAAAACCACTGGTGGACACACGAGTGTCATAGCAACCAGCCCAATCTGAGTCAGAAAAAGCATGCAAATCTGGCAGTAGTGATCCCCCTTGGGATAAAACAACCCAAGTAGCCGAGTACCACTCAAGTAGCGAAAGATGCGCTTAACAGCTTTCCAATGCGTGACTCCTAGGCAATGCATAAACCTGCTCATCTGTGAGATAGCAAACTGAATATCTGGCCGAGTAATGCATAAGTAAATCAAGCATCCAACAGCTTGCTGATAGAGAACAACATCAAATGCATCTCCAGCATCATGAAGACTCAATCGTAAACCTGTGTCCATAGGAGTGGCAATAGGCTTACAGTCTTCAAGGCCAAAACGCTGCAATAATGTGTCAATATATTTCGTTTGACACAAAGCCATTCCACCATCAACGTGCATAAACTGAATGCCCAAATAGTGATGCAAATGCCCCAAATCAGACATCTCAAATGAGGCATGCAAATCAGCCTTAAAATCAGCAATATGTGTCTCAATAGGACCAGTGAGCAGCATGTCATCAACATAGACAACAATGATCAGAAGCACATCATTAGCACGTTTAACATATAAGGTGCTTTCAGTTGGACTGTTCTCAAAACCATGTGCAATCAGATAGGCATGTATCTTCTCATACCAAGCACGTGGTGCTTGCTTTAAACCATATAATGCCTTCTTTAACCTGTAAACCTGGTTTTCATGCCCTTTCTGCACAAAGCCACGGGGCTGAAAAACATACACTTCTTCATGCAAGTCACCATTCAGAAATGTTGTTTTAATGTCCAACTGATGTACATTCCAACCATGATGGGCTGCAAGTGCACAAATGCTCGGATCAGTAGTCATACGGCATGTAGGTGCAAAGGTCTCATCAAAATCAATGCCTCTTTCTTGTGCATAACCCTTTGCAACAAGCCTAGCCTTATACCTGTCAACTGTACCATCAGGTTTACGCTTCAACTTGTATACCCACTTAGTGCCAATGGCCTTCTTGCCAGGAGGCAAGTCACATAAAGACCATGTACCATTCTTCATTATAGCATCATATTCAGATTGCATAGCAGCCATCCAATTTTCTGAATTTTGTGCTTCATCAAAAGAAACAGGCTCATTCTCATCACAGAGACTAGATGCAGCCATAGCATAGCAATCTGATGCAAAGGAGGCACTATGAGAGCCTCAACGAGTACGATATGACAAAGGTGCATCTAATTTGCTGTCATGCAAAGTCTGCACCAGCCATTTTGGCATAGTTTTTGCCTGCTCAATATCAGCTCTCTCATCAAAAAGTGCATCATGTAAATCTGCATCAGAAATGGAATGATCTGCATCATCATATGAAACCTGCAAAGGCTGAGAAGTTGCCTCATTAGGACCAGCACTAGCTTGTCCACCTGTAAAAAGAGGCATCAAAGTATCATACATGTCTTTGGAGCTAACAGATGTCTCCTTAGTACATGAAAGCAATGGCTGAATAGCATCTTCCACAAAGACAACATCACGGCTAACCAGAATGCGTTTAGTTTGTGGATGATACAGATGATAGCCTTTACTTTCACAACTGTACACAACAAAAATACATTTTACTGCCTTATCATCCAATTTTCTGCAATGTTGTTCAGGCACTAATGCATATGCCAAACAACCAAAAACACGCAGATGAGCACCAAATGGCTTTCGGTCATGCCAAGCCTCATATGGAGTGATAGACTGCAACGCTTTAGTGGGACACCTGTTCAGTACATATGCTGCACACATGACAGCCTCAAGCCAGAAACTATGTGGTAAAGCCTGACTTTTGACCATGCACCTCGCCATCTCCATGAGTGACCTGTTCTTTCGTTCAACAACTCCATTCTGTTGAGGTGTATACGACACTGTACACTGGTGTTTTATCCCATGTTCAGCCAGAAATGCATTAAAATCTGAAGACATATATTCCCCCCCTCGATCAGAACGGAGGGTGCCCATTTTACATGCTAACAGATTTTCAGCCAAAACCAAAAACTATTTGAAGCACATGAACACTTCAGACTTTGCTTTGAGTGGATATACCCATGCATGCCTGGAAAAATCATCAATGAAAGTCACGAAGTAAAGGTAATTTCCAAAAGAGGGTGTCTGCATAGGACCACAGACATCACTATGTACAAGCTGCAATTTCTGCGTAGCCCGAACTGAACCATCTTTTGGAAAGGAAGAACGCTGCATTTTGCCCAAAATACAGCCTTCACAAACATGTTTTCCAGGTGCCTCAAGTTTGGGCAAAGAGGACACCATTTCAGATTTCTGCAGGCGTAACAAACTAGCAAAATTCAGATGACCAAAGCGTGCATGCCAAAGCTTTGCATCTAACATAGCCTGAGAATCATGAACTGCACATGCCGAATCATTCACAGATCTTTCATAGTCTATGAGCTTATACAGCCCACGACATAAAATGCCAGAAGCAATAATCACATCCCCATTTGAGAGATCATGGACTGTACACCTGTCATCAACGAATTTCACAACCAAGCCAATCTTGGCTAATGCAGAAACTGATAATAGGTTCTTTTTGATCCCTGGCACAAATAAAGCATCTGACAAAGTGAAAGAACTACCATCAGCAGTAGTCAGAATGATCTTACCAACTCCCATAATAGGATAAGAGGAGTTATTGGTGCATGTGACAGTATTCCCTGTAGGGGCAGGCTCGAGTGAAGAGAAGAAACTGTGCTGCGAGGTAATATGTTTGGTCACCCCACTGTCAAAGTACCAAACATCTGAGTCTACTGCAGACATGCACTGATCATGAGAAGATGGGTCAAAACTGCAGACAGTAGTAAATGCCCATTCTTCTTCCTGCACAAGATTTGCAGACTCTGTTTTTGGTGTAGAGGCCTCTGCAACAACCATTCCAGCCTCTTTCTTCTTTGCCTCTTTAGCAGCCAGTTTTGGACAGTTCTTTATAATATGATCATTTCCTTTACAGTACTTGCAGAACAATTTCTGCTTTTCTGATTTCTTCTCATCTTTATCCTGGTTCTTCGATTGTGCAGCATTTGCAGATTTCTGCTTACTAGTAGAAGAGCTCCATTTTCCTTTGCCCTTTTTACTAGCTAGGAAAGCTTGATCTGCAACACGCATAATGGACCTGTTCTGCCTGGACTGATCTTCTTGCAACAGAACAGAGACTAATTCCTCAAATGACAAGGCATTCGGATTGCCTTTCATCATCAACCGAAGAGTAGAGGTAAAACTCTGACATGAATCAGGAAGACCATTCAGAACGGTCTGCACAAGTGAGCTATCTGGTATAACCTCATCAACAGAAATCAATTGTTCCTTCAGGTCTTTGATCTTTGTAAGAAAACTGTCCATAGAATCACCTTCATTCATGTTCTCACTCTCCAACTGTTTTCGGAGGTAAGCAACACAAGCCTCATTCCTAGCCTGGTACAAAGTGGTAAGTGTATCCCAAGCATCCTTTGATGTTCTGCAAGAGCGAATGTGAGGAATAATGGCACGTTTGACAGACAAAGCTATCAATGCATGTGCCTGGGAATCTCTGCCATCCCAACGAATCTGCTCTGCAGTAGGTGCAACAGAAACAGCAGCACGAACAGGAATCTACGGAATATCATCTTCGACACCATCTTCATCAGCTCCAACACCTGTATTTGCAGTACCTGTCGTTACAGGTGTAACAGGACGTCTTTCAACACCTTGCACAATGTTCCACAATCCTTTTGCAACCAGTACATGTCGCATCATATAAGCCCATAATGGGTAGTTGGTACCATCCAACTTATCCTCAACAGCCAACATACGGAATACATCATTGCTTTCAGCCATGGCCGGTGACTAGAATACCTTGATGTAGAAAATTGACTGTATCTCAAAAAGTTGAACAGAACTGCCTAGACGAGTTCTGCTAGACCTGTAGCAGACTTCGAGACGCTTAAACTGGCGAACAGAAACTGGTATATACCTTTGGCACAAAAGGATGAAATAGCCTACACAAGCGCTGCGATAGTGCGTTCAGAGGCCAAAACGAGCTCAGATCGTGATTTCAGCACCACAGAACGAAGCTGTTTTGATCTTGGAAACACCCTGAGTATGCTCACCAAATTTCGTGCGAATCTGAGACTGCAAACGGAGGAGTGTCGACGGCGCCCTAGAAGAAGCGACGACCTGCTCTGATACCAATTGTTGGAGATAGACGTCTACGGAAGCACACGAACAACACAAGGAAGAAGAAGAAGCTTGGAGCACAAACACACAATACTGAATGTATTACTAGAGAATGTACAAAGATTAGTAGTCCATTAGGGCAATAGGCGTATATACAAGCCGGGGGAAAAAAACCTCCTAAAGAGGGAAAAAAGTGCCCCGGCGGTCCTAGAGTGTTCACACACATCACTACATAAATATATCAACAATATCTTAAACATGCATATGATGTACTTCTGATCATTTTTGTGGAAGCATATTTTTGAACTTAAGGCTTATTTTCATGCCTCTTTTGAGATGTCACATTTAGGACATTTGAATCATTATTTGGGCATTTGGTTTGTGAAACTTGATGGGGGAATAGCTTTTTCTCAAACAAAATATATTGGCACATTATTGTAGCATTTTGGCCTTGACAAATGCAAACATATTGCCACTCTAATCGAAACATGGTTGATTCTTCATGATGTTTGAGATGCATTTGATGTTGTTCACTATGAGCATGTTGTTGGATGCTTGATTTACTTATGCATAACTAGGCTCGATATTCAGTTTGTTGTCTCTCACATGAGCAAGTTTATGCATTACCTATGTGTCGAGCATTGGCAGGCGGTTAAGTGCATCTTTCATGTCTTGAGTGGTATCCGGTTACTTGGATTGTTTTGTTCCAAGGTGGGATCATTACCACTAGATTTACATGCTTTTTCTTCATATTGGGCTAGTTTCTATAACACCCATGTGTCCACCAATGGTTTTTGCTTCATGCTTGGTAGCTCATACATATCTTGGTGGAGCAAGAATCATCCTACTATGGCCACTTCTAGTTGTGAGGTTTAGTATAGGATAGCTTTCATAGTGATTGTTGAGTGTGTGTGTGTGTGTGTGCATGTGTGTCTCTCAAAGATATTTTGGCTGATTTGGGTGTTGGCGAGTCTTTTGCCACCACCATCTTCATTAACAATTAGAGAGCATTGACAATTGCGAGGAACCCTATGTTCGTTGCTCGCACAAAGCACATTGAGGTGAACTATCATTATGTTAAGGAGAGGTTATCTATTGGAAAGATCAGTTTCACTTATGTGTCCACATGATAATGTTGTAGAACTTTCCACAAAGGCTCTACCTAGAGAGAAGTTTGAAGCTTTTGTAAAGCTTTGGGATTACTTCCTTTTGTGGATTGATTGTTCTCCATATAGATTGACACTTCCTTATACATGACTGCCACCTCCTTGTTGACTGCATCAGTCCTAGGGGGGATTTGTTGACATACTTTGGTAGTGATGTGTGTGAACACACTTAGGAACATTGGGGCATGTTTTCCCTCTTTAAGAGGTTTTCTTTCTATATACATGCCTATAATCTTAAGGGGTCACTTATCTTTGTACATTCACTTGTTAATACATTTAGTATTGTGTTAATGATCCAAGCTTCTTCTTCTTCTTCCTTGTGTTATTCATGTGCTTCAGTAGACCCTGAACATCAACACCTATTCTCATCCGTCCATTATATGCCAAAAGCATTAATATGGATAATGCACTAGATAAAGAGGAGGAGGATTTCTTATATATAAATAGGACAATAGTCCCTATTTTTGAAGTAGAAACATTTAAAGTTGTTAATGCAATTACACAAGGTATTCATGGTACTAAAGCACTACAAGTACTTGAACAAGAGAAGCTAGAAAAAGCTAAAGAATAGGTAAGGTGCATGAGGCTAAGCAAGAATTAGCCAATGTAGAGAAAATGTTTGAAGATCTATCGAGTTACAGAATAAGAGTTAAAGAGGATGAGCTTGTGGATATGAGTCTAGGAATGGAACGAGAGCCATAGATGTTCAAGGTATCTACTGAATTGGATTCAATTTTCAGTTGCAAACTTAAAGCATTGTTATAGAAATATGAAGATGTATTTTCTTGTTCCTATCTTGACATTAAAGAAATGGATCCGATGCTCTATCAACAAGTGACTAAACTAAACGTGAATGTAGTCCCACTCAATCAGTAATGATATAGGATGAACCAAAATTACACGTAAAAATTTAAAGAAGAAATTGAAAAGATATTGGAGGTTTTGTTTATCTATCTAGATGAAAAGATGTAATAATTGTCACCTATTATAGTTTTCCCAAAGAAGAATGAGAAGATTCATGATTGTGTGGAATATAGAAAGTTCAATATAGTAAGAATTAGAAATCCTTTTTCAGTGCCCTTTTCAGGTACAATGTTGGATGTTGTGGCAAGCGCTAAAATGTGTAACTTCTTAGATGGGTTTGATAAGTACAACCAAATGAAGATGGCACCAACGAATAGAGACAAAATAGCACTTGTGACTGAATGGGGAGTGTTCCCATCAAATGTGACAAACGTCAAGTTGAAAAAATTACCCCCAAAATTTCCAAAATGGGCAATGCCGGTGTTGACATCCTATTTAAAAATGTTTATGAAAGCCTTTTAATGCTTTCATGTTTCAATAGTTGGGTCACAAAATAGCATTTATGATCAAATGGGGAGTATTCATGTAGAATGTGATGATCTACAATTTGAAGATGCATTCCCCAATATTTATAAAGTGGATGATCTAGGTGTTTGCATCCTATTCAAATATGTCTATGAAATACTTTTAGGATGATTTTGATGCTCTGGTGAGAAGGTAGAGCATTTTCATCAGTTGGACTTGTGTTTTTAGAGGTGCAAGGAGTTCAAGTTATACATGAATCCCACAGAGTGTGAATTTTTAGTTAAGAGGATAATGCTATTAGGACACATTATTGGAAAAGAAGGAATAGGTGCAACAAGTTATGCAGGCAGAGCTGCCTTGTACAGTCAAGTAGTTGATGAGATTCACTAGACATGTAAAATGCTCTGCCTTGTACAATCAAGTAGTTGATGAGATTCAGTAGACATGTAAAATGGCATTGGAGATTCTTAAAGTACTTGGCACATGTTTATGCGCGATTGACAAATTTAACAAAGAAAATCACCCATTACTTTGGGGCTCATATCATTGGGAGAATTTCGTATGGAGGAGGCAGAATCAAGATGGTACAAATCAATGTATTATGCAAGCAAGTTATTGAGTCTAGTAGAGTGGAGTTGTATGGTGATTGAAAGAGAATGTCTAGTAGTAGTGTTTGGGTTGAAGAAGTTTAGGCACTATCTATTGTCGAACAATGTGGTGATTCATGTAGATCATCATGTATTGGTTTATTTAATTAAAAAAATGGATTTGACTAGAAGATTGACCATATGGGTATTTTTAATGGAAGATTTTGTTCGAAATATAAAGGTAGGATCATATTACCATGTGATATTGGTATTTATGGGTACAAATGTGACATTTGTAACACATGTAGATACCGGAATGGTTTGAGAAACTTAGATTGGATTTTTTTTTTTTTGTACTATTGTTGATGCACTACGAGATGAAACACTTGAAGTTGGTGCAAGAGTAGTGACTACATGATTATCTAGAAGAGTTGAGACTAGTGGATTTGGGTTCCTAGGACCATGAGTTGGAGTGACTATTGTCTTAGGAATTCCATTCACGAATATGGTTAGGCTATGATGTTTAAAGTGTTTTTGGCCATCTACCTTTTGACATTCCTTATCTTCATAGATGGGTAGCAAGGTTGGATCTGAATACTTGGACTTGTGCATGTCCATGTGGTAAGGGCCTCTTCCCATGATTGGTGGTAGAGTCCAAAAGTATTATTTGGTATCCAAAGCAAAGTACACTTAAGGGGAAATCCTGCCATGAATGTCTTTGCTTATATGAATGGTCCTTGTTAGAGATGTTAAAGGTATAGCATTAGGATAAATCTTACTTTAGTCTAGTTGCAGCTTTGAATTTAGACCAAGACAATAATGGACCTCAACCCCTTGTAGAATTATCTTTTTTAGTTTATATGTGATCATGTAATAGGCTCCTATCTTATCAGCTAACAACTCTCCTTTTAGACTATCAACAATAAGGTTTGGGAGGTTTAGATTCCCCCAACTCACCAGATCCAATAATTGAGTGTCCACAATCATTTCTATATATGGTGGCTCTTAATGCATTTGTCCAATAATTGAGTGTCCACAATCATTTCTATATATGGTGGCTCTTAATGCATTTGTACGTGTGAAGATGAGTTTGATTTGATACTCCCCTTTATCTTTTGACATCCAATCTTCTTGCATGTTGGGATCCAAATTTTTCATACCCATAAAACTTGATGAGGCCATCGTTTCTAATTCACGTTCAAATTTGCATGGTGTCTCATACTTCTCCTAATTGAGCCTATAACACTCTTTAGAGATGTTACTCTGTGTTGGTCTATCAGTTCTAATTAACCTACTTAGTATACAAATCATGCATATGCACACTCAATGGGAAAACAAATAAATCATGCAATGTGATTTTTTTTTTTTACTTTCTCAAATTGTATAAAGAATCTAGAGTCATACATTTCTATTAGTAACTTCAATACTTTCTTGGTTCCGTTGGATTTTCTCTTGGCTCAAATCAATCAGTGAAGATAAATATACAACAAGTTTGTATACACCTATGAAAGAATAAAGATGTTGTGCATGCGTATGATTGGGCTAGTAGTAAATATACTAGGTATTTTATAATGCTCTCTAGAGTGAAGAAATAAAATTTTTCTCCTCCCTAGAGGTGGTCTATTCCGTTTGTACCTACTCTTGAAGTTTGGCCAGGTTTCAAGTTCCTCTTCGTGGTCTTTTCTTCCCCTTCTGTATTGGTGAAAATTCTCTAGAGAATCTCTTAATTCCTTGCTCTCACCCAAAGGGCAACTTCAAAAACCCATATCTAAAAATGAAAAAATTATTTTTAACAAAAACTTTTGAAAACATGTGGGATTCAAAGAGACCTATTTGACGAGCACTAAAGCTCAAACAATGGATACTTGAGTGAAAAGCTCCAGTACTAAAGCTCAAACAATGGATACTTGAGTGAAAAGTTATGTCAACTCAAGCTGTTAGGGTAAAAAATGGCAAATAAGACCTAATAGGGATCTCTATTTGTTGCAAACCCTCTCAATTTTCCCTGGAATTTTTATAGCCCCTAAAACTCTCAAGAAAATTGAAAAAATAGTCGCCAATGTAATTTCACAATACCCGATCAAACAACGCTCATCCTAAGTGAAAGTTGAAATATATGACACTTGAAATTCACAACACTTATAATGAAAACACTTGAAAATCCATGATACTTAAGAATATGATACCTCAAAGGTGTCTCAACACTCTTTGCCCATGACATCTATCAGATGGCATGATGCTTGCTAAGCATCAATGATACCTGAAAATCACAATACTTGGACAAATGTTACTTCTATGATAAGCCAAAGTCAGCCTATGAGACAAAACATAAGATACATGATGCTGATGTCATCCGACTATCACAAAAGTAAAACAAGATTACAAAAAGTTAATACAATCTATTGATATATTTAGGTAGTGATGTGTGTGAACACACTAGGACCACCGGGGCACTTTTTTCCCTCTTTAGGAGGTTTTTTTCCCCCGGCTTGTATATACGCCTATTGGCCTAATGGGCTACTTATCTTTGTACATTCTCTAGTGATACATTCAGTATTGTGTGTTTGTGCTCCAAGCTTCTTCTTCTTCCTTGTGCTGTTCGCGTGCTTTCGCAAACATCTATCTCCAACAATTGGTATCAGAGCAGGTCGTCGCTTCATCTAGGACGCCATCGACACTCCTCCGTTTGCAGTCTCAGATTTGCACGAAATTTGGTGAGCATACTCAGAGTGTTTCAGAGACCAAAACGGCTTCGCTTTGTGGTGCCGAAATAGCAATCTGAGCTCGTTTCGGCTCCGAACGCACTATCGCAACGCTTGTGCAGGCTATTTTGTCTTTTTGTGCCAAAGGTATAAACTAGTTTCTGTTCGCCAGTTTAAGCGTCTCGAAGTCTGCTACAGGTCTAGCAGAATTCGTTTGGGCTGTTCCGTTCAACTTTTTGAGATACAGTCAATTTTTTGCATCAAGGTATTTTAGTCACAGGCCATGGCTGAAAGCAGTGATGTATTCTGTATGTTGGCTGTTGAGGATAAGTTGGATGGTACTAACTACCCATTATGGGCGTATATGATGCGACATGTATTGGTTGCAAAAGGATTGTGGAACATTGTGCAGGGTGTTGAAAGACGTCATGTTACACCTCTGACTACAGGTACTGCAAATACAGGTGCTGGAGCTGATGAAGATGGTGTCGAAGATGATATTCCGCAGATTCCTGTTCGTGCTGTTGTTTCTGCTGCACCTATTGCAGAGCAGATTCGTTGGGACGGCAGAGATGCCCAGGCACATGCATTGATAGCTTTGTCTGTCAAACGTGCCATTATTCCTCACATTCGCTCTTGCAGAACAACTAAGGATGCTTGGGATACACTTACCACATTGTACCAAGCTAGGAATGAGGCTCGTGTTGCTTACCTTCCAAAAACAGTTGGAGAGTGAGCACATGAATGAAGGTGATTCTATGGACAGTTTCCTAACGAAGATCAAAGATTTGAAGGAACAGTTGATTTCTGCTGATGAGGTTATACCAGATAGCTCACTTGTACAAACCGTTCTGAATGGTCTTCCTGACTCATATCAGAGTTTTGCTTCTACTCTTTGGTTGATGATGAAAGGCAATCCGAATGCCTTATCATTTGAGGAGTTAGTCTCTGTTTTGTTGCAGGAAGATCAGTCCAGGCAGAACAGGTCCATTATGCGAGTTGCAAATCAAGCTTACCTGGCTAGTCAGAAGGGCAAAGGAAAATGGAGCTCTTCTACTAGTAAGCAAAAATCTGCAAATGTTGCACATTCATTTATATGTGCCAGGGATCAAAAAGAACTTGTTATCAGTTTGTGCATTAGCCAAGATTGGCTTGGTGTTGAAGCTCAAAGTCAAGGACAAAGCATGGAAGCACATCAAAAGGTGGACACACAAGGAAAGGGAGCAAGTAGGGAGCTCCAAGAAGTGTATGTCAAATTTTCAGAAGAATCCCCTACAAAAATAGTGATTTTCATCACTAAAAACCATTGTAAATACCATATCTATTTTTAGTAACTCCATTTTGTTCAAGCCGAGGAGTCCTCGAGCTTGAGGAGTATTAGAAGTACCATCGTACCAATTTTCATAATTTTTAGACTTCGTTTGAGCCCTCAAATAAGCCCTGGAACCTAATTTTTAACTAGGCCGGACACTAGGTCTGGACAGGGCCAAAACTAGTCAAAAAACTATAAAAAGAGCTAGAGAGCTCATTTTTGGGGTTAGCTTGTTGGAGAATAGAACTTTTGTAAGAGAACTCTTTTGCAATCAAAGCTTTCCATTGTTCCTCTCTTTGATCTTACTTTGTGCGCGTGTGTGTGTATGTGTGTGCATGTTTGTGTGCTTTCACTCACGCACTTGTGCCTTCACTTGCTCGTGGTCTACATACCGGTCCTCACGTCTCCGCGGATTGACAAGTAAAGGAGGTGGTGCTTACGCTTGAGCTACACCAAATTTTGGCGTCGTTGCCGGGGAGAGAGCTTCGAGGACGAGCGTTGTGATGGTAAGATCGTAGATTTGCGACGTTGGAAGGTAAAAAAACTGTCATTTCAGTTCATTTTCTGTTTTTTCCTCTTCATCTTCATCATCATCATCATCTCCACCTTCTTCCACCTTCTTCTTCATAGAAAATTCTTGTTTTTTAGTGCATTTTCACCATCTTCATACCATTTTTCATGCATTATTGTGTGGGAAGGAGTTAAGAGAAGCAAGGGAGAGCAAGCGCTGTGTTTTTTTCATGATTTTCTGCTCATACGGAGCTCGCCATAGCCGGCGCTCAGAAATTTGAATTTCCCGCCAAAAAACACGATTCTGTGATGAAAATCGCGATTCTGTGAAAATTCAAAATTTTTTGAAAATCACGATTTTCTGTTTTCTCGCCTAAAAGTTGGTTGAAAAAATCACGATTCTGTGGTCATTCTCAGAATCACGATTCTGTGATTGTGCTCAAAATCGCGATTCTCACAAATCACGATTTTCAGTCAAAAAACACGATTTTGAGAAAACACGATTCCCTACTCAAAATAGCGATTCTCAAAAAATCACGATTTTCAATAAAAAACACGATTTTGTGAAAAAAAGGCGATTCTGTGTAATCACGATTTTTTGCTCAAAATCGCGATTTTCTAAAAACACGATTTTGTGCTCAACATCGTGATTTTCATGCCAAAAACACAATTATGAGAAAATACGATTTTCAGCGGGCTCAAAATCGCGATTCTCACAAATCACGATTTTAAGCAAAAAACACGATTTTGTGAATCACGATTCTCTAAGTCAAAATCGCGATTTTCAAAAAAACACGATTTTGTGCTCAACATCGCGATTTTCATGTCAAAAAACACGATTCTCTAAAACACGATTCTGAGCTCAAAATCGCGATTTTCATAAACACGATTTTGTGCTCAACATCGCGATTTTCATGTCAAAAAACACGATTTTCAGAAACACGATTTTGTGATCAAAATCGCGATTTTCATAAACACGATTTTGTGATCAACATCGCGATTTTCATAAACACGATTTTGTGATCAACATCGCGATTTTCAGAAACACGATTTTGTGATCAAAATCGCGATTTTCAGAAACATGATTTTGTGATCAACATCGCGATTTTCAAAAACACGATTTTCTACTCAAAATCGCGATTTTCAAAACACGATTTTGTGAAAAACACGATTTTGTGAAAAACACGATTTTGTGAACACGATTCTCAAGGTACAAAATCGCGATTTTTTTCAAAAGGTCCTGTTTGCCTGTTTTGACCTCCAGGAGCCTGAATTGGCATAACTTTTTCACCCAAAGTCCATTTTTTGAGCTCTATAGCTCGTTGGAAAGCTCGTTTCAAATCCTACACGACCTCAACTGTTTTTTTCAAGAATAACGCGTTGATTTTGAGATATGATAATTTGAAGTTGACCCTCAAGTGGGACTAGGGAACCAAGGGGACTCCAAAGAATTTTGAACCATACCAAGGGGAAAATTTGGACCCTTGACTAAAGCTTATGAACCTGAGATCTGGTAGACACTTAGGCAAGGATAAACAAAGCATTAGATCTTCTGAGGCTAGTGTCAACCATACATCCAAGTCTTGGGCACAACAACTAAGTGGCCATCTTTTACTAAGTTCAGACACAGAAATGTCTTTTAGTATGGGAAAACCTGCAGGTGGCTCAGGGACTGCCCATCTACAAACACCAGAAGGTCCCTATAAGACACAGTTGGAATATATTCGGACCAACCAATTAGGTGCTCGCATCTATGAGGATGGTCTGAGGCGATCAGTGGTCCAACTCAAAAATCCAGATCAATCCTTTGGACTTGAACACCCGGTGGTCAAGTTCGAAGAGGGTTCATACATTGATAAGGAAGGAACCATGTATGTGGTCACCAACCTACCAGATAGGACTGATGAGTTTGGAAATGTCATTCCTGAAAATGAAATAGGAGACCTAGAACAAGGAAATGTAGGACAAGGACCCCAGACTCCTAGAGGTAAGTCAGTTTTGACCCGAGTGATCACTCCCGACTGGATCCCTCAAGATAACAAAAGCATAGAACTATTTTTGAATAGAGAAACAGAGGAAGCCTTTTGGAGATTCAAGCCAGATCAACCTAGCCAATTGGGCATAGTCATCATCTACGAGTTCAAGGATCCAGAGATGCCAGACAAAGTTGTTTACCTGGATAACACATCAGAGAAAATTTTCTTGGTAACAGAACATGATAGACATGCATATACTTGGAAGAATGAATTGATTTTCCCCCCACCAAGATCCAATGTCTCCCATGGCCTCCAAGGAGTAGGATCATCCCACGCTCATGAAGCCCAGAGAGAAAGAACTAGAGAGAGACTTGAGGTAAGTTTTGCACACACCGTGGGCAGGAATAGATCAGGATTTGAAAATGAAAGACCTGAAAGAGAGAGACATCAAGCACATAGGCAAAAAAGAGATGAACATGATTTTCCATTGCCTAGACCCCAAGAGCACCCAAGAACCCTTAGACCCACTCAAGTGATCAAGGCAATGAAGAATTATTTTGACGGGTCAGGAGATCCTTATGATCATGTGGCCGAGTTCAAACAAGTGTTAAGAGCTGAACAGGTTGAGGATTTATTCACCCAATACGAGGCATTTGGTTTGACTCTTAAGGGCACTGCCTTGGCTTGGTTTCAACCATTGAGTAGTCGCAACTATCGCGATATAGGTCAACTGCTAGACGAATCCATTGTAGAATTTTCCAAGAGTGGTATCAGGCATAACACATCATCCTTGATCCACAGTTTCAAGCAGACACCCCAAGAAACAGTGCGACTAGCAGGTAGAAGGTTCAGACAGTACCTAGAAAGATGCCCTGCTCCCGAGTTACCCACACCAGCCAAACAAGTGGCTTTGTTCTTAGATGGCTTACTGAGCACAAAGTTAAGATCATATGTGTATTTGAAAGAGCCTAGATCCATAGAAGAGTGTGTGCGGACATGCATTGACATAGAAGATAACTTGGGTGAGGAGTTAGGATTGTCCAAACTCTACAAAGATTCGGATAGTTCTACTAGTCATACTTCAAAGATCTCCACAGAAATAGAAGAGATAGCTGAGCAAGTTGCCAAGAAGCTGGGAGTCCAAAATAAACAAACACAGAGAGTCACTCCAGTGAATCGATGTTATACTTGTGGGGGCGACCACATGGCTAATGTATGCCCAATGAAAAACCAAAACATTAGAGACAGGAATGCTCCATATTGCACTATTGAGAGAAAATACACAAACCACACGGCTCAAGATTGTCCCTACAATAGGCAGGCTGTTAGACAAAATTATCAGCAACCTTACCCACAAGGTAGGTATCAAAACCAATACCAACAGCCATATTATAGACCACAACAGCAATATCAGGTACCATATAGGCCACAACCTGTCTTGGGAAACCAACCACCAGCTCCAGCTAACGTGATTCCAGTCAAATATGCTGTGGGAGAGGAAAATCCAAATAGAGCATTGGTGCCCCTAACCCCATGGATACCAGATAATGATTCTCATGCTCATTGTTCAGACTACTCCCATGAAGGTAGTCCACATGCTTATTACACAGAGTCACCTGAACATAGTGAGATTTACTCGTATCAATATGAGGCACCGCCTATGGAGCAAAATTGGGAGCCAGAATACTCCAATGTCATGTACACAAATCCTAACCCTAGGCCCCAATTGAGACAAATGAGACCACAAGCCCCTAGAGGATCTTGTTTTAGATGTCAAGGTGATCATTTCATTCGTGACTGTCCCCACCCACCATCTTCGAGTCAAGGACAGGCTATCACAATACAAGCTTTTTGTCCTGATTGCGGCAAAGACCATCTCCCCAGAGATTGTCTAAGAAACCCCTCCAGTGCACCCAAGATTACACCCATTAATGTGGTAGGCTTAGTGGCAGATTCAAAGTCAAGTAGTAGCAATGTGGCTCCTATACAAGCTGTCACTAGAGCACAAGCCTTAAAACAGGATAAACCAGTAGAACAATCAGAGTCGAGTGAATCGGGAGAGCCTAGTAAGAGGAAAACAAGAACATGGAAGGATACCAGAGAGAAGGCCAATCGCAAGTGGAATAAAAAGTTATCGGAACTAGAAGAAAGCTTAAAAGAAGCGAAAACAAAAATAGAAGACATTGCATCTCAAAGCCCCTCGCATGCCGAAACTCCATCCACTCCACCTCATCCCACCCCACCACCCATTGTAAATAGACCACAACTAGGGTCTGTTCTTGCAGATCCAACCCCAGAAGGCTTGGACATGATGTTCAAGGCCTACCAGGCTCGACTTCAAGAAGGGCCTACAGCTGCAAACCTAGACAAGAGTTACCCTAGAGCAGATTTAGAGATTGAACGGATGAAAATGTGCATGAAGATGGTAGAACAAGCTCAAGCCATACTTGAGACTAGTCAAAAGTTCAATCAGACAAACTCTATCAAATCAGATTTGCATTTCCAGGGCTTACTAGAAAGATTAGAGCAATTGGTAAACAAACCACAAGTTTCTTTACCTCCACAGGCTCAACCAGCTCAACCACAGGCTTATGTTCCTAATTCCACAGACGCTGGAATACCTCCTTCAATTCAACAGTACTCTTGACAAGAGTTCTTGCGGGAAATACAAGAAGATAAATGGGCCAAGGAGAAGGGTAATTCCCCTCCTATTCCTGAGATTGATGATCTTCATGATCAATTTCCCCAAGACATTCCATCTATTTACGGAGATGAAGCAGAACAACAAGAAGACGAAAGGTTAGATTTTGAATCTAATACCTTAGAAGAACTGCCTCAATTTCCAGGCGCATGGGAATCTGAATCTCTCCAGATTAGAGCTCCCACAATACTAGTAAGAAATGAAGACTCAGTGGTTCCAAGGAACACGGATGTCGTGAAGAACACTAAGGTTCAGTGTCATCTCACTGTAGAAGAGCTGCTCAAAGCAAAACCTGAGCTTTGGAATCATGTGAAGGATCAGGTTCCAGAACTTGATTCCAACATGCCAAAAGCAGGCTCCAAGCAAAGGGTACCAGAGATACCTCTAGAAAAAATAGGGGACATGTGTGAGGGTGAAGAAGGTAATACTTATCTCCCAATCACCTACCAAGGTTACACAACCAAAGCAATCATAGATTCAGGTGCTGGTGTTGCTATTGCGACCACCTCCTTGTGGAAGCAATGGGGCAAGCCCACATTAAGACCAACTAGAATGAAGCTTCAACTGGCTGATGGTCATTTTGAAAGACCTCTAGGATTGCTAGAAGGGATCATTCTAACCACTTGTGGTGTAGAGTTTGAGCACACATTTGCTATATGTGACTTTGAGAAAAATAATGTCTATGAGATGATCCTAGGAAGACCCTTCCTACGACAATTGCAAATAGTACAGGATTGGGGAACTAACTCCTTGTACTTACAGCACTTAGGGGTCACCACCAAGGTCAATTTGAAGGATTACACCTTCAGAGATGTACCACCCCTACAGTGGAATTCTATCCACAAAGCAAAAGAAGATTCCATCTCTGTGCATTCTGAAAGTTCACCTGATCCATCATGGCTGCATGAAGATACTCATTTGTGGATGTGCAAGGTCGCAAAGGAAGAGGAAAAACATTTAAAGGCAAGAGAAGAAGGAACTTCGCTAGGAGAGAGACCAGTTAGAGACCCAGCCTACACACCGATGATCTTTCCAGATGAGGAGTTTGAGCCTCATGGCTGGCCAGAAATCTTAGCCACCATGGACATTGCTGTCAATGAGGAACAGTGGACACCTCATTGTGATGAGGAGGGTTATGATATCTCAGTTTTCATGTGTCAACCCTTGCTAGAAGAATGTGACCCTAGTGATGTCATAGAAGAAGAAGAGAATGACGATGATCTGGAGTCTATTGTGATGGATAGTTGCTTTAACTCAGAGCAGCACTATCTAGAAGATATAGGAGTGTTCACCCAGAAAGAAGAAGAACCTCTCACAAGTATTAAAACAGTAAACTCAAAGAATGGAAGTGAGAGTAGTCAAAAGAAAAAGAAAAGAAAAGCAGTGAAACAAGAAGAGGAATCATTGTTTGAAGTACCAGAAAACTTCAAGAAATATGAAGTTGACGACCGCAAAATTTTGGTACGAATGCCTAAGAGAGAGGCCATCATAGGAGAATCATATGATAATAAAGAAAAGACCAAGAAGATTGTAGTGACCATTGAAGAGAACGAAGAGAGATGCACATATATAGGAGATGATCTAAGTGCAAGAGAAGAAATGGAGCTCATAGCTCTATTAAGGGAATATAGGGATGTGTTTGCATGGCACTATAGAGACTTGAAAGGGGTAGATCCAAGAATTTGCTCTCATACTATCCCCATGACTGTTGATGCTAAGCCCACCAAACAGAAACCCTACACATATAATGATACCTATGCAGCCAAAATAAAAGAAGAAATTGATAGGTTGATTGAAGCTGGATTCATCTATGAGATTGAGCATACCGAATGGGTGTCCCCCATTGTTGTGGTACCCAAGAAGAACGGGAAGTTGCGAGTGTGTATTAACCTTAAAAAAGTTAATGCCGCTACGATTAGAGATAGTTATCCACTTCCAATCACAGAACACCTATTGGAGCGTGTTGCAGGCAAGGAAGTTTATAGCTTCCTTGATGGATTTTCAGGTTACAATCAAGTAGCCATTGCCCCAGAAGATCAACACAAAACAGCTTTTGCTACAGAGTGGGGAATCTTTGCATTTCGTGTGATGCCCTTTGGGCTCACCAATGCACCTGCAACATTCCAAAGGCTCATGTGTCATGTCTTCAAAGAGTTCTTGCGAAAGAGCTTAGAAGTGTATGTGGATGATTTATGTGCTCATTCCCAAGAAAGAAGGTTTCACATCCCTGAGCTCAGACAAATCTTCAACAAGTGTAGAGAATATCGAGTGTGTCTGAACCCAGAAAAGTGTGTGTTTATGGTGCGTCAAGGTAAAATCTTAGGTCATATTGTTTCTAAGAATGGAATCTCAACAGATGAAGATAAGGTACGAGCCATAGCGGAGCTACCAAGGCCAAGGAATATTAAAGAGGTACAAGCCTTTATGGGCCATTGTGGATACTACCGTAGGTTTATCCACATGTACGCGATCATAGCTAGACCCCTTTATGCCTTGTTGTCTAATTTTGAGTGGAACGACGAATGCGAGAATTCTTTCAACGAACTGAAGAAACGTTTGTGCACGGCACCAATACTCACCACCCCTGATTGGAATAAACCATTCCATGTCCATGTGGATGCATCCAATCATGCCATAGGATGTGTGCTAGCACAACCCACAAGTGAAGGAAACTTAGATTTGCCCATAGCATATGCTAGTAGACAGCTCACTGCAGCTGAACGGAACTATACCACAACTGAGCGAGAGGGCTTAGGCATGGTATATGCTGTGAAGAAGTTTAGACACTATTTATTGGCCAACAAGTTCAAGTTTTTCACTGATCATCAAGCTTTGTTATATTTGGTCAACAAACCTTGCAATACTGGACGCTTAGTAAGATGGTTCCTCTTACTAATGGAATATGACTTTGAAGTTGTTGTCAGGAAAGGTAGAACCCACCTTCGGGCAGATCACCTTTCTCGCATCACTTTAGGAGAGTCACCGCAAGGAGTGTCTGACGAATTACCCGATGCTTATCTGTTCAATTTAGAAGTTGTTCCTAAATGGGCAAATAAGTTGGTACCAGTCCTAACCTTTGGCCCTGCAAATAAGAATGTGAAAACATCACAAGAAGAAATTGTAAAATCACACAAATATCACATATTAGCAGGAAGCATGTACAAACAAGATACTGAGGGTGTATTAGCTTGTTGTGTGGAGGATGATGAACATAGTAGTTGGTTGCAACAAGCCCATGAAGGAATGCTAGGAAATCACTATTCTAAACAACGAACATTGCAGAATCTAAAACGTTTAGGAGTGTATTGGCCTAGCATGGACAAAGAAATACATGAGTGGATTAAGAATTGTCCAAGGTGCAGAGAGAGACCCCCAGTGGAGCATGCGACCCTTTATCAAGTGTCATTAATTCCAGATTGGAGTGCTCCATTGGTAGAGTTTATGAGATCGGGAAGATTACCCAAAGAGGCTAGTCTAGCAAGAAGACGAAGCATGGAGCAAGAGGCTCAAGGCTATGCCTTAGTAGGGGACAACCTATACCGAAGAGGCAAAGATGGTTACTTAAGACTATGCGTTCATGAATCAGACTATTTAAAGGTCTTAGAGACTGCACACAGCGGTGTTGCAGGTGGACATTTTGGTCCTGACCGAGTGATCAAGACCATTCTATTCTCAGGACTTTGGTGGCCCACTCTTCATATGGATGCACATACCTATGTGAAGAAATGTGACACATGCCAACGTGCACAATATCCAGTTAGAAAAGACGAGATGCCCTTGAGGCCAATGATGGGAGGACGTGCATTTTCGAAGTGGGGCATAGACTTCATAGGTCCTATTAACCCCCCAGCTAGAAACTCCCATGCAGAGTACATCATTGTAGCCACAGATTACCTTACAAAGTGGGTAGAAGTCAAAGCCACAACAAAGAATGATGCTCAGACTACGGCTAAGTTCTTATTCGAGAATGTGTTCACGAGATATGGACTACCAATAGAGTTGGTGAGCGATAGAGGCACACACTTCTTGAATGAAGTCATTGAAAACCTTCTCCAAGAATTCTTGGTGATACATAAGAAATCTGCCCCCTATCACCCACAAGCTAACGGACAAGCCGAGAGTACCAATAAGATCCTCTGTAACGTATTGACAAAACTGGTAAATAATAAACGCTCTGATTGGGACAAACAACTTCATCATGCTGTTTGGGCTTATCGAGTTGCCTACAAAACGGTACTCAACGCCACCCCATTTCAGATGGTCTTCGGACAGAACGCTGTGCTACCATTAGATTTCTTAATCCCTGCCTTAAAAGTAGCACAAGAGTATGAGTGGAATGGGCATGAATTGTCCTCTAGGATCTTTGATCTCGAACGCTTGGGTGAGACGAGGCTACGAGCGGCAGCAGGCATCTACGCTGCAAAGAAGAGGCAAAAGGCATACTTTGATGCACACATCAAGGATAAGGGATTGAAAGAGGGAGATCTAGTGTTGGTATACACACTAAAACAACATGCCCGTAAGTTGGAAAAAAGAGGATACGGACCCATGATCATTAATAGAATTTCCACTAGTGGTGCAGTTCAGTTGGCCACTCTAGAAGGAGATATCTTGCCAAACTATATTAGTGGCTGTAGAGTCAAGCTATATCAAGAACCTCTTACTGAGGATATGGTAATGAGACTCAACACTGCTAAGAAGCGAAAAGATGAAGAGTTAAGAGTGAGAGAAGAAGCACAGGTAGAGGCCAGAGAGCGTATTAGGCGAAATAAGTTAAGGCGATTAGGCCTAGAAGTCAACTCAAAAGCCCCAAAATATCACATGGATATGTGTCAAAAGTCAGGCATAGCGACTTCTCAGGTCATTGACCGAAGACCCTTTGTGACCTTAGAGATAGGACAAGGGAAGGGTGCAAGGACGGTGAAAGCATTAATTGACTCAAGTGCAGCAAGTAGTGCAGTTAGACTTTCCTACTGCCAAGACTTGGGGTTGAACATCAATCCCATAGAAGCTTATCTCATAGGTTTGGGAGGTGTGGAAACCCCTTGTTTGGGCGAGGCGGAACTTCCCATCTACCTTCACGATGTTCCAATGAAATTCACACCTGCAGAAATCTGAAATGGTGTCCTCTTTGCCCAAACCTTAGGCACCTGCAAAACATGTTTGTGAAGGCTGTATTTTGGGCAAAATGCAGCGTTCCTCCTTTCCAAAAGATGGTTCAGTTCGGGCTACACAGAAATTGAAGCTTGTACATAGTGATGTCTGTGGTCCTATGCAGACACCCTCTTTTGGAAATTACCTTTACTTCGTGACTTTCATTGATGATTTTTCCAGGCATGCATGGGTATATCCACTCAAAGCAAAGTCCGAAGTGTTCATGTGCTTTAAACAGTTTTTGGTTTTGGCTGAAAATCTGTCAGCATGTAAAATGGGCACCCTCCGTTCTGACCGAGGGGGAGAATATATGTCTTTTGATTTTAATGCATTTCTGGCTGAACGTGGGATAAAACACCACTGTACAGTGCCGTATACACCTCAATAGAATGGAGTTGCTGAACGAAAAAACAAGTCACTCATGGAGATGGCGAGGTGCATGGTCAAGAGTCAGGCTTTACCACATAGTTTCTGGCTTGAGACTGTCATGTGTGCAGCATATGTACTGAACAAGTGTCCCACTAAAGCACTGTAGTCTATCACTCCATATGAGGCTTGGCATGACCACAACCCATCTATTGCTCATCTGCGTGTCTTTGGTTGTTTGGCATATGCACTAGTGCCTGAACAACATCGCAGAAAATTGGATGATAAGGCAGTAAAATGTATTTATGTTGGGTACAGTTCTGAAAGTAAAGGCTATCGTCTGTATCATCCATAGACTAAACGCATTCTGGTTAGCCTTGATGTTGTCTTTGTGGAAGATGTTATTTAGCCATTGCTTTCATGTACTAAGGAGACATTTGTTAGCTCCAAAGACATGTATGATACTTTGATGCCTCTTTTTACAGGTGGACAGTCTAGTGCTGGTCCTAATGAGGCAACTTCTCAGCCTTTGCACGTTTCATACGATGATGTAGATCATTCCATTTCTGATGCAGATTTACATGATGCACTTGTTGATGAGAGAGCTGATATTGAGCAGGCAAAAACTATGCCAAAATGGCTGGTGCAGACTTTGCATGACAACAAATTAGATGCACCTTTGTCATATCGTACTCGTTCAGGTTCTCATAGTGCCTCCTTTGCATCAGATTGCTATGCTATGTCTGCATCTAGTCTCTGTGATGAGAATGAGCCTGTTTCTTTTGATGAAGCACAGAATTCAGAAAATTGGATGGCTGCTATGCAATCTGAATATGATGCTATAATGAAGAATGGTACATGGTCTTTATGTGACTTGCCTCCTGGCAAGAAGGCCATTGGCACTAAGTGGGTATACAAGCTGAAGCGTAAACCTGATGGTACAGTTGACAGGTATAAGGCTAGGCTTGTTGCAAAGGGTTATGCGCAGGAAAGAGGCATTGATTTTGATGAGACCTTTGCACCTACATGCCGTATGACTACTGTTTGGAGCATTTGTGCACTTGCAGCCCATCATGGTTGGAATGTACATTAGTTGGACATTAAAACAACATTTCTGAATGGTGACTTACATGAAGAAGTGTATGTTTTTCAGCCCCGTGTCTTTGTGCAGAAAGGGCATGAAAACCAGGTGTGCAGGTTAAAGAAGGCATTATATGGTTTAAAGCAAGCACCACGTGCTTGGTATGAGAAGATACATGCCTATCTAGTTGCACATGGTTTTGAGAATAGTCCAACTGAAAGCACCTTATATGTTAAGCGTGCTAATGATGTGCTTCTGATCATTGTTGTTTATGTTGACGACATGCTGCTCACTGGTCCTATTGAGAAGCATATTGCTGATTTCAAGGCTGATTTGCATGCCTCATTTGAGATGTCTTATTTGGGGCATTTGCATCACTATTTGGGCATTCAGTTTATGAAAGTTGATGGTGGAATGGCTTTGTGTCAAATGAAATATATTGACACATTATTGAAGCATTTTGGCCTTGACGACTGTAATCCTATTGCCACTCCTATGGAGACAAGTTTATGATTGAGTCTTCATGATGCTGGAGATGCATTTGATGTTGTTCTCTATCAGCAGGCTGTTGGATGCTTGATTTACTTATGCATTACTCGGCCAGATATTCAGTTTGCTGTCTCATAGATGAGAAGGTTTATGCATTGCCCAGAAGTCACACATTGGAAGGCGGTTAAGCGCATCTTTCACTACTTGAGTGGTACTCGGCTAGTTGGGTTGTTTTATCCCAAGGGGGGATCACTACCGCTAGATTTGCATGCTTTTTTTGACTCAAATTGGGCTGGTTGCTATGACACTCACGTGTCCACTAGTGGCTTTTGCTTCATGCTTGGTAGCTCATGTGTATCTTGGTTGAGCAAGAAGCAGCCTACTGTGGCCACTTTGAGTTGTGAGGCTGAGTATAGGGAAGCTTTCACAGCTACTATTGAGTGTGTGTGGCTCAGACGCCTTATGGCTGATTTGGGTGTTGGCCAGTCTTCTGTCACCACCATCTTCACTGACAGTCAGAGCGCATTGGCAGTTGCGAGGAACCTTGTGTCCATGCTCGCACTAAGCACATTGAGGTGCATTATCACTATGTCAGGGAGAGGTTCTCTGTTGGGGAGATCAGCTTGGCATATGTGCCCACGCTGGAGAACATTGCGGACCTTTTCATGAAGGCTCTGCCTATGGAGAAGTTTGAAGCTTTCCGCAAAGCTTTGGGCTTACTTCCTTTTGTGGAGTGATTTCCACATAGCTTGGCACTTCCTTATACATGAGTGCCAGCTCCTTGTTCACCGCATCACTCCCAAGGGGGATTTGTTGATATATTTAGGTAGTGATGTGTGTGAACACACTAGGACCGCCGGGGCACTTTTTTCCCTCTTTAGGAGGTTTTTTCCCCCCGGCTTGTATATACGCCTATTGCCCTAATGGGCTACTTATCTTTGTACATTCTCTAGTAATACATTCAGTATTGTGTGTTTGTGCTCCAAGCTTCTTCTTCTTCCTTGTGCTGTTCGCGTGCTTCCGCAGACATCTATCTCCAACACCATCTAGTCTCAAACATGTGTGGTAAAATGCTAAGGCTGATGGAGCCCTATCTCTAAGGGTATATGCATGTCTCTATGCTGACAACAATACAATCATGAAGATGCATTTGTCTACTAGCTCCATCCAGTGGTAATGGAGGGGTGGAGGAAAGCTATAGGATCTGTTCTCATCAGGGCTACTCGCTCTGCAATCGCCTCGTGATGTCGGGCTCGAATCTCCTCTATCTGGCGATGGTATAACCTCACTCCTCTGAATGCAGTGACTCATGGTCATCGTCTAGCTCAATTCACCTCAGTCAGTTGTAGTGTCACTCCTCACTGGGAATCAGGTGGGGAGTGGGCTCTAGACCTCTGGAAAAAATCAGTGAGTTGTAACTATCTCCTCTCCACCTGTGTAGTTGTGTGTGTCAGTGGTAAGAGTGCATCTCTATGCCTCTGAATCTCTATCAAGAAGCATCCTAACTATTTCTGATCTCGGGAGTCCATAATCTCTCGTAGGTTGGGCTCTCCTCTAGACAAAGCCTCATATCTATCTCTAATTTGAGTGTGTGCTCTACATCGACATACAAAATGCTCCTCAGTCTCCACCTCCTCTCTACATAGTTTGTAGATCCGCTCTACTCTCGGGACCCGAGTGTGTCTCCCACTCTCGATCTCGAGTTTGTGTGATGCGACCCTCAGTTTGCCAATCGCTACTCGTGAAATTTGTGGCATGTAGATGTCCATATAGTGTGGTCTTTGTATGAATCCATCGGACACAATGGTGAGAAACTGGTCTCTGTAGTATGACATCCTCCCCTCTAAACTCGATGATCTTCATAGTCTCTTGATGTAGAGCCTCCACCAGATTCCTCTCACTACGAGAGAGGTGAGAGAGATAGAAAATAAAGTTTTTTAACGTCTATGACAAGCCAAAGATTGGCCTATGAGACAAGACATAGGATACATGATGTGAATGTCATCCAACTGTCACAAAGATAAAACAAAACAAGATCATAAAAGCTAGTACAATCTAGTCTCAAACATGAGTGGTGAAATACTAAGGGTGATGGAGCCCTCTCTCTCTGGAGATATATGCATGTCTATATGCTGAGGGTAGTACAAACATGACAATGCATCTATCTACTAGCTCCATCCAGTGTCAATGGAGGGGTGGAGGATGTGGTACATAGGTGGAGCTGGTGCTAGGGATGCCTCTATGAAAGCTATAGGATCTGCTCTCATCTAGGCTACTTGCTTTGTGGATGTCTGGCATTGTCTGGATCAAATCTCCTCTATCTGACAATGGTGTAGCCTCACTCCTCTGAACCCTCATGGTCGTCGTCTAGCTCGGCTCACCTCAGCCTCCTAGAGTGTCACTCCTCACTGGGAATCGTTTTTTTTTTGGGGGGGGGGGAGAGACTCTGGTCCTCTGGAAAAAAAATATGTGAGATGTAGTTGTCTCCTCTCCATCTATGTAGCAGTGTGTGTCAGTAGAAAAGTGCATCCCTATGGCTCTCAATCTCTATCAAGAAGCACCCTAACTATCTCTGATCTCGAGAGACCATAATCTATCACAGGGTGGGCTATCCTGTCAATAAAATCTCATATTTGTCTCTAATCTGAGTATATGCTCTGCATTGACAAACGAAATGCTCCTCACTCTCCACCTCCTCTCTACATAGTCTGAAGATCCGGTATGCTTTGGGGACCCTGTTGTGTCTCCCACTCTTGATCTCCAGTTTGTGTGATGCCACCCTCAGCTGACCCACCACTCATGGACTGTGTGGCATATAGATGTCCATTTAGTGTGGTCTCTGTATGAACTCATATTCCAAAATGGTGAGAAGGAGTGGTGCATCTCATGTGGTCCTCATATTGGTCCAATTTCTGTTCCAAACAGGGTAGTGATCCAATTTTGGTTCCACTAGACGGTGGTCCAGTCGTAGTGGAAGGTGGAGTCAAAGAATCGATAAAAAAAGGTACATTGGATAAAAGCACGCATAAAAGGTAATAGAATAGAAAAATGATTGAGTCATTGTGTGTGTGCGTGCACGCACGTGTGCGTGCACATTTGTGTGCGTAGCTCTTGTCATCTTTATTTCTTTTTTTGCTGGAGTGGAAGCAGCGGTACTTTTGAGTGGTGATGAGAGAAGAACCCAACAAGAGCACAAAGTTTTGCCTTTCCCACATCAACACTACTGTTCCCGCAATCCATTAGACACTACAGTCCCAATTTCAAAGAGCAAGCATGTGTGCGTGTTGGGTTTTCGAGGAGTTTTTTTTGGGGGGGGAGGGGGGGATGTTTTGTGTGTCTTCCCACGCGTGCAAACCCACAGGTGTGTATGTGTGCATCTGTGTACTTGAGGGAGAGAGAGAGAGAGCATTTGTATGTGTATTTCAGACTTTGGTGCCCTTTAAGAAAGCATATTAGTGATAACAATATTGTTCCTTTTAGTAATTGCAACTATGTACTTGTTAGATTCCAATTGGGAGTTGTAATGTGCCTCTCTTTGTATGTGCATTTCAGACTTTCAATCCCCTTGACATCCTAACACTCATAGGTATGCACCCTTCATGACATAAGGAACAATAGACTTCAACTTAAATTTAGATATACAAGGGCTAAAAAAAAATAACTTCCAAATTAGGAATGTGGAACACATGGACAATTTCTTTGGGAGAGAATTTCAATGGGATTCAAGTTAGACTCTTATATACATAGTTATGATTGAACACCTAAATATTTGTAAAGGAATTAAGCATGTTACTCCATGTGAACATTAAGTACCTAAAACCCCTTTGATATCTTCATTAGAGTTGCAAGCTTTTGTAGCTACAGATATTAGATATGTCTGTATCAAGATGATTTTGATCTACATTTTTCCTGCACATTCTATGGATTAAATAAGATTTTATTTTGTTTGGTGCAATGTGCATTAGATGTTTGAAAGTAATCTAAAACATTGATGCTTAAATGTAGTGATATATTTAATTTTGATTTGACATTTGGCTTACAACCTGTTAAGCAGGATATATATGATGAGTTATTTTTCACAAGCATGCTTGAAAGTAAAAAAATGTATCACTAAAATCAAATCTAGTTTGTTTAGTGCGCTTTTCAACAAATGCTTTCAAGCGAGCTCATAACATTGCTGCTTAAGTACAGCAATGTACATCTTTCTTAATTTAGATTCAGGACACCACAATTAATAGAGGGTATAAACCATGGGATAGACATATAAAAACATGGGCAACCCAGCAACCCAGTGGGTTTATTTATTTAGCCTCAAACACATAAATATTTATTTATTTATCATTTATACATCCATACAAACACAAATACATATATACATATGTACATACATGCACACATACAAACACACATGTCACACACATATACATGGATGCATGCATACATACATACACACACATGCATGCATCCATGATTACATACGCATGCATATTTACATATACATTTAGAGTTATTTATTTGTTCGTCTATACCTATATACACACATACATAAATACATCTTTTTTTATTCTACAGGGAGAAAAATTACATTGATTGCTTCGGTCAACACTTTACAAAATGCCCAAAGGTAGAATATGTAGAAAACTCAATAAAGTCTGCTGGAAAAATATATGCACACACACACACACATATATATATATATATATATATATATATATATATATATATATATATATATATATATATATATATATATTGTTGAATGTTTCAATTCATAGTAATTCTTTGCAGACACATGCTCATATAGTCATCAACATTTTTAGCCATAATTAGGGCCTAGACAATATACACTTACCATCACAAGTTTTGTAAGGTCGTAGTTTGGGGAGAGTGTCATCCTAAACAGCTTGTGTGAGCTTGTCTACCATATTTGTTTTTCCATCATCTTAAACGAAACAATGCAATATTCCTCATTCATACCTTCTATAGATGGCTTTTGCTAAGATTCGAAGATCTTTAGCTTCCCTTATTGTTTGCTTCTCCTTTGCAATGTAATGATGAAGTGAGCCAAAAGTCAAAATTGAGGCATATGTTCACGCCATATAGGGATCACTTCTAGGTTAAACAAATACGGATTAGGCAACTCCTATGGAGCTCCTTAAGAAGGCTCCTTCTAGGTTGCATTATTCGTTATTCGACAATTCATTTATTCATGAATAATTATGGAATTTTATGGCAAGCTCCTATTATTCGATCGAATTATTCGATGACATGTCAGTTTATTCGGACACGCCCGAATAGTTTTTGCACGGAAATTCGACCCTTTTCGATCAATAATATTTTGATCAAAAAGTTTTCGATCGAAAATTTTTTCACTCGAAAAATATTCTATCGAATATTGTTTTATAAAATAGTTGAATTAGACTCATTTTTTCATAAAAGCTACTTTGTTCTTTACAAACTTAAAGTGTCGTAGAGAAAACAAGGTATAAATTTTTGCCATATTAAATAATTAGAACTATTGTGATTGTTTGACTCATTGATTCTTACTTCACAATAGTATATATATGTGAATTTAAAATCTATTATGATTGATTCTTACTCATTTTTCATAAAAGCTACTTTGTTCTTTACGAACTTAAAGTGTCGTAGAGAGAACAAGGTATAATTTTTTGCTATAAATATTAAATAACTTAAACTATTGTGATTGTTTGACTCAATATTGATTCTTACTTCACAATAGTATGTGTAAATGTATGTGCATATGATTACGAATTTAAAATCTATTGTGATCGTCTGATACATCACTGATTATTACTTCATTAGGATATGTGTAAGTGTATGTGCATATGATTAAGAATTTAAAATCTACTATGATACAATAAATTTATTAATGAAAGATGTAGGTAGATTATGTTTGACTCAATAATGATTTGTACTTCATAATAGTATATGTATGTGTGTGTATGAGTATGTGTATGCATATGAGTGTATAACTGTGAATGAAAAATCTATTGTGATTGTCTGACTCAATATTGATTCTTACTTCACAATAGTATGTGTAAGTGTATGTGCATATGATCAAGAATTTAAAATATATTGTGATTGTTTGACTTAATATTGATTTGTATTTCACAATAGTATGTGTGAGTATATGTATGTGTAAATGTATATGTGTGTATGAATGAAAATTAAAATCTATTGTGATTGTTTAACTCAACAATGATTTTTACTTCACAATAGTATGTGTAATTATAATTTGTATATGGGTGTATGATTGAGAATTAAAGTCTATTGTAATTGTTTGATTCAACGTTGATTGAAATATCTTGTTTGAAATTGATTTATATTGTTTTTTTGTAGGTATAGTCTTCATAAAGCAATTTGGAAGCACTATGGGAAAGGGAAAAGAATGTTCATATGTGATTGTTCATCAAGAGGGTAAAACAATATCCACAATACAATGCAAATGTTGTGGGCATCGTTATGTAGGAAATGCAACGAGACTAAAAGAGCATCTCTTTAGTACACTTAATAATGTGGCAAGATGCTCTAATCCAGATAGTGATATATGGGTGCATTTTGCAAGTTGTGCAAACAAATGTAAATCTCAAGGTATCACATCAAAAAGATTCAAAAGCATGAGTAGTTCACAGTACTTTCGAAGTAGCCAAAGTGTAGAGCAAGAACGAGTAGATGCACCGATGATAGTAGAGGATCATCAGGATATTTCTACTCAAGTCTCCCAAACTTTTTTTAAGAATAACCAAGACACATGTACTCCATTTTCTCCAACTGCATCAAAAAAGAGTGGAGTTGGTGAATGTAGTAAAAATGGTAGATCTAATACTTCGTCACCATGCTTTGTCTGCAATAAATCACAAAATACTATACATGTAGCTTTTGAAAAGCAAGATTGTCTCGAGCTTCATCTTAAATGGACTCAAGCATTCTTAGCATGTGGGATTCCTTTCAATGTTATTCGTAATCCCATTTTCAAAGATGATTTGATATCAACTGCACGAAAAGGTTTCACCATGCCAGATTATAACAAAATGCAAACAGAGTATGTAGATAAACTAAAAAAAAGTACTCAAGCTATTTTAAAGCGAACAATACTTGATTATGTACCCATGTATGGATGCACGAAGCATTGGATGGATGGACAAGTTGTCAAAAGAAACAATTGATTAATGTCATGGTTATATGTCCAAAAGGAAACATGTTTTTAGAAGCTATTGATACTTCTCTTAAAGAGAAAAGTCCGGCTTTTCTTGTAAAGGTATATGAACATGCTATATCGTGCGTGGGTGGTCCAAAGAATGTGACTGCGATAGTGATAGATAATGCCTCTAATTTTGAAGTGCTAGAATTACAATTCAAAACAAGTATGAAGGCATTACTTGGGTTCCATGTGCAGCTCATACATTAAATTGATTTTTGAAAGATATAGGTAGATTATCTTTCATTAAACAAAGCTTATTAGATGCAAATCATGTGGTCAAATTTATTAGAGAGCATCAATTTTCATATTCGCTCTTCCGATCAAAATCTCCCAATAAAGCACTTCAGATTTTTTGTGCCACACGATTTGCAACTGCTTACATTGTACTCAGTGGATTATTAGAAGTTAAGCCATCTCTTGTAGAAATGATTGCTAATCAAAGATGGGAGGCATGGCTAGAGAAGTATTCTTCTTATCAAGTTGCAGCATCCAAATGTACGTGTCTAATACAATCACAAAATTTTTGGCGTAATCTTGAAAAAATTGTTGATATCACTAAACCTTTTGTGGAAATTTTACGAATGGTTGATATTGATAAATTTGTGATTGGAAAAGTTTATTGGATTATGTCAGAATCTATTAAAAAAGTAAAAGACTTTAATCAATTTTCATTACGAGAGAAAACACAGATTGTATCATTAGCAGAGAAGAGATGGATGCAAATGCATAATCATTTGCATGGAACAACATTCGTTTTGGATCCAACATTTCAACTCAATGGTCAAGCGTCAAACAAAGAAGTCATGGCAAAATTCAAAACGACATGTCAATTATTACTTCCAGGTACAGATGGTCGAGATGCATTCCACCAAAGAGTAGCGTATGTAAATCGAGAAGGATCTTTTGGAGATCTATGTCATATTGAAGCAATTCAAAAGCATCCACCTCCTATTTGGTGGAAAGAGTATGGAGGTGAAGCAGTGGAGTTGCAACATATAGCTATGAGATGCTTTCAGTAGCAGCTTCAAGTGGTAGTTGTGAACGTAATTGGAGTGCCTATGATTTTCTTCATTCAAAACAAAGAAATCGCTTAAGTGTAGCATGTGATAATGATTTGGTATATGTGTTTTGTAATATGCATTTGTTACATGCTCCAACCAAGATAGCTTCTACAACAACATAACAAACTTTTGGAGAATTTCAAACTCATGAAAGTTTAACAAATGATTCATGGAGTGATCATGATTTAGATGTAGATCATAATGATGGTTCAAACATGGAAGAAATAGATGATATGGTACCTATCATAGATTATGATATTCAAAATGAAGAAAGTGATGTACTGTGAATACTATGATTATATTCAATTGCAAAATCAAATACAAGTCATGTCTTTGATTACAAAAAAAAGCTTGCCTACTTAGTGTTTTCTTGATTCAATAACTCATCGGTAGTAAACCGATCAAAAGATGATGATGCCTCTGAGAGTCTTCCATATTTTCTCTCATAAGCATCCACAAAAATTTGTACATTTTTCACTTGATTTTGTAGATCATCAATCCTCTTTTGTTGATCATCTATTGTTCTTCATAATGCAGGAATTGTTAATCCTTCATTGTATAATTCTGCCCCTTGTGATGACAAATCATGTATAAGATTATGTTCTTCAGGTAGCAAAATGTAGGGCCGCTTTCGAGGAAGAGGGCCTTCGTTTCCTTGATTACGAAATTCGGCTCAATTTTGAGGACGACCCAAACCGATACCTGCATTCTTCGGACGATCATCCCAATCTACACGTCAATGAAGAATATCTTGTACAAAAACCTTTTGAATGAAATATAATGCTGTTTGATTATTATTTGGTAATGCTCTCTCAACTTGCACAAAGTGTCGAAGTAGCATTTCTGCTAATCCTTTATGTTGTAATTCGGAAAGCTTTAAGGGCGCTGTTTCTTTTGCCCTTCCTATAACCCGAAAGAGAACGTCACGAACAAAATAATTTGGACATAGCTTTTTTACTTCTTTCATTGATAATGGTTCTCCTTCTAATCCCTTTGGCTCTAAATCTTGATGGAATAAAAATGCTAATCCTGATTGTGCAAATTGAGCATTTTGCTCAGACAAAATCCTTTGAGATTCAGTATGATCAACATCATCATTCACATCTGGCATTCTTGCTATGTTTTACTTTTGCAAAATAAAAACACGAATTTTATCTTAAGAGAATACAAATGAATCCACATAATTCAAATGAATCCACAATATTTAATTCACATATGTTAAATGAATCCACAACATTTAATCCACATAACTCAAATGATACCACAACATTTACTCCACTTAATACAAATGATTACACTTCATTTCATCCACTTAACTCAAATGTAGACACTTCATTTATTCCACATAATTCAAATGAATCCACAAGATTTAATTCACATATCTTAAATAAATCCACAACACTTAATCCACATCCCTCAAATGATAGCACTTCATTTACTCCACATTATTCAAATAAATCCACATTGTTTAATCCATATATTATAAATGATTACACTTTATTTCATCCACTTAACTCAAATGATGCCACAACATTTACTCCACTTAATACAAATGATTACACTTCATTTCATCTACTTAACTCAAATGGTACCACAACATTTACTCCACTTAATACAAATGAATCCACAAGATTTAATTCATATTTGTTAAATGAATCCACAACATTTAATCCACATAGCTCAAATGATAGCGCTTCATTTACTCCACATAATTTAGTTAACTCAAATGTAAACACTTCATTTAATCAAGATAATTCAAATGGATACATATCGTTTTCAATATGGTCGTAATCCATCTGTCGTGGATATCTTCAAACCATATCGAGTAAGATGCAAGAATACTCTAAGTAGTTCATGTGCGTCTACTCTTTTTGCTACATCTTTGTCACAAGCTAATTTTAAAACATACTTGAACTTGTAAATCCCATTCTTATCAATGGGATAATTATTGAAATCTATATATTTTAAGAGCTGTAACAGGAGTGTCGAAACTGTAAATATCTCATGACCCCTATTAAAGGGTGGAGGACTAGTGGATATGCATTCGGGTGCAATCCACCAGTGCTTTTGAATCCACTCATTTCCAGTAGATTTTTCTAGATTAGGTAGCTTTGGAAAACTTTTTTTGGTTGGTAAATAGGTCGCTCTACCAAAATCACATAATCCGATGTAAGCCTGTTGATCTTCAAAATGCAACAAGATGTTGCCTGGATGGAGATCGTTATGGGATATATTACAACTGTGTAAAAATGATATTGTTTGTAATAGGCTGTTAATCAGCTTCCAAATATTTGTTTTCACAGTTGTTATATCTCCTTCTGTGTCCTTCACACCTCTGCTTCGTGGTATGTTTAGGTATTCTTTCTTCATTCTTTCTAGCCACATGTCCAATGTACCACCATTCCAAAATTTGAAAATGAGGCATGGACTTTTCCTATGGTGTCTAGCCAAACCAAGTGGACTTATAATTCCACTATGCGTAATAGATAACACTGTGGCTTCATTGATGGCTTCACTTTCTCGTGTTTGTATGTCAGCACCATGTAATTTGAAGAGCTTGGCCACAAACACTTCATTGTTGAATCTCGAGTGGGATATCTTGACTTTATGAATCATGCCATATTGTCCTTCCCCCACGAGAGCTGCATCTTCAAAAAGGATAGAGGAATAAGGGAGCAAAAAAAGATTGTTCGATATTGGATCTCCCATATTCCATATGCATCTCTTGTATTTGGTTCTACCTGTGCTCTCACAAGGTGTTCAGTCGTATCAGGTTTTAATCGCTTTCCTCTCTTCATAGTCTGATAATGTAAATCGATAAATTTAATTATATCGATGAATCCGGGCATACTAGTGATATCCACCACCAATGACTTTGCTACTTTGATGATTTGTCCAAAGATACGTGTAAGCTCTTTTGACATTTGCTCATCTAAGACCTCTGTTCCACTAGACACACTGCCAAATTTGTTCTCAATATTAATAAATGTTGTTCTGGATAACTGTGCAATGAAATCTTTGTAACTAAAAGTGTCCATCGCTATAGTGATTTAATCTTCTCTCATTTAAAACATGTACGAGCAAACAAATTCTTCTAAAAATTTTCGCTCCTGCTTGTTTATTTTACTTCCATATGTACAAAAATAAAAAATGGACTATCAGTACATGTATGGATAAATAAATCAATAGTATGTGTGCACAAATGATAGACATATGCATAGTTAAATAAATAGATTTATAATTAAATAGAAAGTGTAATTATAATCTTGAAGTGAATCTATGTAACTATTAAGAATGTAGTAGTCAAAGAATCAGACATTTATAATATTTCATATACATTCGTTATACTATGTATGAGTTTTGTCACATAACTATATATATCTATTGTGATAGTAAGAGTCAAAGAATCAGACCACAATAGTTTCTATACACCTTGTGACCTACACTAAGTATTCTCATCAGAATCTAACTAACTATTGTGATAGTAAGAGTTAAAGAATCAAACAATCACAATAGTTTCTATACAGTCCCTATACTATTGAGAGAGTAGGCATCAAGGTGGCGATTCAAACTAAGTATTCTCATCGAAAACTAAATGAATATTGTGAGAGTAAGAGTCAAAGAATCAGACAATCACAATAGTCCCTACACACTCCCTATACTATTGAGAGAGTAGGAATCGAGGTGGCGATTCAAACAATCTCAATAGATCTATTAATATGTCCTATACTACTGTGAGAGTAAGAATCGATGTAGCGAGTCACACAATTACAGTAGTGGTTTTCTTTTAAATGTTTCTCATCGATGTATACAAGTAAGAAATGCTTGCACGAGTCGAACATGTATACAATTGATGATTAAAAGACACAAAACAAATTATATAAATAAAAATCAAGCATATGTAAGAGACGCATATGCGAATCATATCATATGAATGATATAATTAGCAAAACAATAAAATAAAACAATAAAAAAAATTAAAACAATACCTCAATGATCGGAAAGAAAGCTCTCTGATAAAAACTGCAGGCTTAAAGCTCTCTAGTACATCAATAAAGCACGTGTGGAATAAATTTTTGATCGAATGTAATAATATATATTTTTGCTGCTGTAAAATGCATTTCGATCGAAAGCACTTTTGATCGATACATATTTTGATCGAAAGTGCTTTCGATCGAAAAATATTTCGATCGAAAATGTATCCGTCCGTTTTTTTCGGTGTTTATTCGGAAAATCACGAATAAAACGAACATATTCGGTATTTTTTTATTGTTCGATCAAATAAATGCAACCCAGGGCTCCTTATTCATCAACCTAAAAAGGTGATAAGCGAAAATGTGTGTGTGTGTTAACTTTTTTCACTACTTCAAAATCAAACTCCTATAAGAATTCTACTTAATTGACAAGCTCATGTGTGAATGGGGATTTACATTATGTACATCACCATGTACTTCTTGGTGAGTCAAGCAAGTCAAATTACGAGTTCTAACTAGCAAAAATGCTCAACTACCACGAAGAAGAAAAGTTGGGGTCTTTTGGTGGTGATTGAAGATTCAATTGATCAGCTAACTTGATCAATTATATATACACATGTTTGGATGGAGTCATGGGCTTCTTCCACGAGAGTAAAAGCTTCTAGTTGTGGTGATCATTGTAGACGTTACCCCCTACTTTCTAAGTTGTCCCCTACTCACTTATCTCTACACATAGGCAGAGATTTATCTGTAGACATATCTCAAAGCACAAGACTTGGATTGCAAGTCTATTGGTTTCATTCTATAGCTTTGATCGTAAGAATTATTTTTATTATACTCTTATGCTTGTGTATTTTTTACATATTTTGATCGTACAAGTGATTGTGAGCATACTCACATACATATCCTGTTAGCATACCTTCTAGAATCAAATTGGAGTGATTCAAAGGTCGTTCGAAAGCTTAGAGGGTCTACTTTATGTGCGGACGGTTAGTAGATCTTCTAGAATCCAATTGGAGTGATTCATAGTTGTTAGCAATGTCCAAGGCAAGGTGTTGCTAACACGTTAGCAACATAGCAGCATTTGGGCCTAGATGTTGCTAAAATGTTGCGAACATGATTTTTATATTTTTGGATTTTCTTTTTTAGTAATTCGGATCCCTAAGCTTCATATAGCTAATATATGAGGATGTGCATCCTTTTACACAAATAAATAAATCTACACAAATATATTATGAATTAAAAGTAGATGTGTGACATGTCGTATGTATAATACATACATGCATACATACATACATGCATGCATACATACATACATACATATTACATACATGCATGCATACATACATACACATATATACATGCATGCATACATACATACATTATACATACGTACATCATACATACATACATTATACATACATACATACATACATACATACATACATAAATACACATCCATATTTGTAATTACATACATAGTTTTTTTTTGGATTTTTTAGGCTTCCTATAGCTAATATATGATGATGTGCATCCTTTTTACACATATAAATAAACACACACACACACACACACACATATATATATATATATATATATATATATATATATATATATATATATATATATATATATATATATATATATATATATATATATATATATATATATATATATATATGTGTGTGTGTGTGTGTGTGTGTGTGTGTGTGTGCATGCAGAAATACATAGTTCAAAAAGAGAGATTTAAATCGTGATTAAAAAAATTGTCTTTTAAATGTTTCATTCATTTTAATCATTAAGTTTAAAAATAAAAATCACAATTTATATTTTTTGGGAATTTTGTTTTTTTTTTAATTATTGTATATAAACACATAAAACATTTTAGTATTTACATATGTAGCATATAGTTTATACATAATGCATGTAACATAGATAAATTGCTTGATAATGTCTCATAATAGAGCAAAATAAAAAAAAATAAAAATAAAAATAAAAATTATGAATAAATTGTTTAAATTTTTTTGAGATTTAAAAGATTTTTATTTTATGAAAAATCGTGATTTTTTTGAACTTTACATACATACATACATATATTCACATTGCATACATACATACATACACACACATATACATACACACACATATACATACACACATACATACATACATAGATACATACATACATATTACATACATAAATACACATGCATATTTGTAATTACATACATACAAACATACATATATAGTATAGTATGGGACATACTCGGACATATATAAATAGATTATCAAGTCTAAATGAGTCCCTACACAATTCAACATTTGTAGTGATGTCAATAGTGAGATCAATCACCATAGAAGAGTACCCTTCGCTTTGAAGGGCCAAGGCCAAGGATGAAGCTTTTATTAATTTGTGTAAGTGCATTACAAGGAGAACATGGGAAATCCAAAAAAGCCATCTATCTCAAGTCAATAAGGCCCTTAAAGAGAATCTTACATAAATGAATCTCTACAGTGTACACTTTTACAGCTTTTTGTGTCTTCCTCATACTCCATGTTTGTTCTATTGCATGTATTTTGGACAAGACTAAGAGACTTTAAATAACATTTTATCACTCAAGAAAATATACTTTTGGGTAATCTTGCACTACAAAGAAAAATGCATCCAAAGCAACATGTTGCCAATGTAGCAATGTTGCGAAGTTTCGGTTGCCATTTGCAAACCATTCGCAACATGTTGTGATTCAACTATGGAGTGATTCAAAGCTTGTTAAAAAGCTTAGAGGGTGTACTTTATGTATGTAAAATCTATGGGGTTCACTTTGAGAGATCAAACACAAAATGACTTTTGGCTCACTCTGGTAGTCAACTCTAAGATCCTAGAAAGGGTCCAACACATTTTTGTTGCATTTTGGGGTGCATATTCTCCATCAATGGTATAAGAACTCATCTTGGAGCATTGAAGACATAAGGATGAGGCCTTGAAGTTGAAAGAAGGCCAAGGTTGAAGCAAGGACAAGACAAGCTTGGAAGAACCATTGAAGAAAGGGGGAGGTTCTAACAACATTAAAGGATCAAATCAACTTGACACTGTTAGGAGGCACAATCATCATCAAAAGGGGAGTTGTTAGGAGGTACAATCATTATGGGTGACCTCAAGACACATATTGAAAATCTTGAGAAGAGCAATCATCCACCATGGAAATTTAGAATCTCAAATTTCTTTATGGGAAAGGGATGAGTGGGGATTGATTAGTGGCACAAAGATAAATCCATACCTAGTTCTAGTTACCCCAACTCAGAATCAGAAGAGAGTTGACAAAGAGTGGGAGGAAAGGAATGGAAGTGAGAAAGAAGAAGAGGAAGAGGCAAAGGTAGAGGAGGTAGATACGGAGGTAGAAACAATTACAACTCCAATGCATGCTTCGATTATGGGAAGCCAAGACATTATGCCAAGGATTGCTATGAAAATCAAGGAGGGAACGACTAGCGAGGGAAAAATAACTATGCTAACTATTCAAATGCATCAAGAAATGAATATTTACTTGTCACGAGACATAGTAATGAAGCTAAGGCAGTTGATTAAGTGCGATATATAGGTAGAGGTTGTAGTAACAACATATAAGGAGGGGAGGATTTTTTTTTGTATACAAGGGGAATTGAGCTCATGACCTATCGGCTAGGAGTATGATGGGCAAACCACTTGCCCGAAAAGCCATGGTTGAGGATTACTTCCTAATCACTTCCTCTTAGGGTGGTTGGCAGTAGCCAGAGGCACAGACGTCAAGGAAGCATGTGAAGACATAGCACAACGAAGTAGCAGGGAGCCAGTCGGATCATTTTTTCAAAGAAAGATGTTTTAAAATACTTTTTCAAAACCATCAATAGTGATTTTCATCACTTTTGTACCATATATAACATAGAAAAACCCCTTTTTGTAATTAGTACCTCCATTTTGTGCAAGCCGAGGAGTCCTCAAGCTTGAGGAGCTTAGGCAGAATGAGCCTACCAATTTTGGCTATTTTTGGACCTTGTTTACCCTTTCAAATAGCACCTAGAACCTATTTTTTAACTATGCCGATCACTAGATGTGAAATTGGTCAAAACTAGTCTAGAATATATAAAAAGAGCTAGAGAGCTCATTTTTGAGGTTAGCTAGTGTAGACTTGTATGAGCTAGAGTGATCTTGAGCTTGTAATTGAGATCTTGAGTAATAGAGTATGTTTTCCTACCTTCCATTGTTTCTTCCTTGTCTCCTACATGTGTGTGTATGTGTGTGTGCATCTCTATGCTTCTCACCTTCACTCTCACTACATCTCACATTCGCGATCTTCATATCACTCCTATCTCTTCCACGGATTGACATTAAGGAGGTGGAACTTCTTAACGTGGTACTTACCATTGTGCTAGAGCAACACCAAATTTGGCGCCGTTGCCGAGGATCGAGCCTAGGACGAATGTGTGATGGTAAGAGTATAGCAAGGCATTGGAAGGTAAAATTTCAGTTTTTGTTGTTGTCTTTGATTAGTTTTTTGTGTTTTTCATCTCCTCTACACTCCTTCTTCATCACCACATCATCTTCTTCCACTCCAAAAAAATTAGAAAATTCACCATATCCACCCATTCTCCTCATTTCCCCTCATTTGTGCATGCGAGAGAGAGAGAGAGAGAGCTTTTGTGCTTGCATGTGCATGTGTGTTTTTGAGTTTTCTTGTAGGTACAGTGCTCCAGAGCAGCACGAAAGCTTCCAAAAGGTCTAGCAAGGGCTATCAAGGGCAAGCAAAGCAAGGCAGTGAAGAACGCAAGGCTTGGGAAGTGCGACTTCTTGGGCATCAGAGTAACCAAAGGAACTGACTCGAGGTTGGAAGAATACTCAACCCCCTGAGTCAATTATTAGCTTAGGCTAAACGGTAGCATTGTGGATTAAGGATGATAGGAACTCATCAAGTATAAGGGACTTTATTTTTGAAGTCCAAGACTAAAGTAAAAGTGTGTGATATGAAAACCTAAAGGAAAGACCTTAAGTCTGACGAATGAGAACACAAAAGTACAACGAAAAGTTGATTCCTGACGCATACATTGAGACAAGAATTTAACGGAATTTAAAAAGAAACAAGCTAATAAAGAACGAAGCAACATTGACGACCAGAGTGCGTACTGAGTGATTTAGGAAGTAAATTGATGAACCTAAGATCGGGCAAGCATATAGGTAAGTCAGACTGACAAAGCCTTAGATCATCAGAAGCAAGTGTAGGAACCACTGCACGTTCGTGGGCTCAACAATTGAATAGCTACCCTTACGAGTTGGGTTTAGATACGAGTGAATCGGAAATGGCTTTTAGCACAGAAAGACCAGAAGGAGGGTTAAACATCACATATCTGGAGAGACCTGAAGGACAATACAGAACTCAATTAGAATATGTCCACACCAACCACTTAGGTGCTCGCATCTATGAGGATGGTTTGCAAAGATTAGTGGTGCAAATGCACAATCCTGATCAACCCATTGGATTGGATTGTCCCGTGGTGAAATTTGAGAGAGACGCATACATAGACAAAGAAGGAACAATGTACATCATAAGTACTCAACCAAATCAGACAAATGAGTTTGGTGTAGTTCAGCCAGATACAAAAGCAAGAGCCCAAGGAAAAGAACCAGTAGGAGAAGAACCAAGGACACCTAGAGGTAAATCTGTACTGACAAGAGTACTAATCCCAGATTGGATCCCTCAGGATAATAGAAGCATAGAGTTGTTTCTGAATAAGGAAACTGATGAAGCATTTTGGATGTACAGAATGGAACAACCTAATGAGGTAGGCTCCATCATAATTTATGAATTCAATGACCCAGTTACACCTGGAAAGGTTTTATACCTAGATGATTCTTCAGAAAGAGTATTTATAGTACCAGACCACGCGAGAAATACCTACACATGGAAAGGTGATTTAGTATTCCCTCCATCTCGAACTAATGTAAACACGAGTCATCAAGGTGCTGGAACATCCTCAGCCCATGGTGCTCAAAGAGACACGTATATACAAGGGGGGGGGAAAACCTACTAAAGAGGGAAAAAATTACCCCAACGGTCATAATGTGTTCATACACATCACTACCTAAATATATCAACAAATTCCCTTGGGATTGATGCAGTGAACAAGGAGTTGGTGCTCATGTATAAGGAAGTGCCAAGCTATGTAGAATCAATCCACAAAAGAGAGTAAGCCCAAAGCTTTGCGGAAAGCTTCAAACTTCTCCCTAGGCAGAGCCTTTGTGAAAATTTGTGCAATGTTCTCCTATGTGGGCACATGTGCAAAACTGATCTCTCTAGTAGAGAACCTCTCCCTCACATAATGATAGTGCACCTCAATGTGCTTAGTGCGAGCATGGAACACAAGGTTTGTCGCAAGTGCCAATGGGCTCTGATTGTCAATGAAGATGGTGACTGCAGAAGAATGACCAACACCCAAATTAGCCATAAGGTGTTTGAGCCACACACACTCAACAGTCGCTATGAAGATGCCCTATACTCAGCCTCACAACTAGAAGTTGCCACAGTAGGCTGCTTCTTGTTCAACCAAGATATGCATGAACTACTAAGCATGAATCAAAAACCATTGGTGGACACATGAGTGTCATAGCAACGAGCCTAGTTAGAGTCAAAAAAGCATGTAAATTTGGTAGTAGTGATCCCCCCTTGGGATAAAACAGTCCAAGTAGCCAAGTGCCACTCAAGTGTTGAAAGATACGCTTAACCGCCTACCAATGCTTGACATTTGGGCAATGCATAAACCTGCTCATTTGTGAGGTAGCAAACTAAATATCTCACCGAGTAACGCATAAGTAAATCAAGCATCGAACAGCCTGCTGATAGAGAACAACATCAAATGCATCTCCAAGATCATGAAGACTCAATCGTAAACCTATCTCCATAGGAGTGGCAATAGGTTTACAGTCTTCAAGGCCAAAATGCTACAATAATATATCAATATATTTTTTTGGGCACAAAGCTATTCTACAATCAACTTGCATAAATTGAATGCCCAAGTAATGATGGAAATGCCCCAAATCAGACATCTCAAATGAGGCATGCAAATCACCCTGAAAATCAGCAATATGCTTCTCATGAGGACCAGGGACCAGCATGTCATCAACATAGACAACAATGATCAGAAGCACATCATTTGCACGCTTAACATATAAGGTGCTCTCAGTTGGATTGTTCTCAAAACCATGTGCAATCAAGTAGGCATGTATCCTTTCATACCAAGCATGTGGTGCTTGTTTCAAACCATATAATGTCTTTTTCAACCTGCGCACTTTGTTTCCATGCCCTTTTTGCACAAAACCATGGGGCTGAAAAGCATACACTTCCTCATGCAAGTCACCATTCAAAAATGTAGTTTTAATGTCCAACTAATGTATGTTCCAACCATGGTGACTTGCAAGTGCACAGATGCTATGAACAGTAGTCATTCAACATGTAGGTGCAAAGGTCTCATCAAAATCAATGCCTCTTTCCCAAGCATAGCCCTTTGCAACAAGCCTAGCCTTATATTTGTCAACTGTTCCATCACGCTTATGCTTCAGCTTGTATACCCACTTAGTGACAATGGCCTTCGTGCCAAGAGGCAAGTCACATAAAGACCATGTACCATTTTTCATGATAGCATCATATGCTAATTGAATAGTGACCATCCAATTTTTACAATTTTGTACTTCATCAAATGAAACACGCTCATTCTCATCACACAGACTAGAGGCATCCATAACATAGCAATTTGATGCAAAAGAAGCCCTATGAGAGCTTGAACGAGTATGATATGATAGAGTTGCATCTAATTTGCTATCTTGCAATGTTTATACCTTGGAAATGCATCATGTAAATTTGCATAAGAAATGGAATGATCTACATCATCACATGAAACTTGTAAAGGCTAAGAAATTGCCTCATTTGGACAAGCACTAGACTCTCCACCCATAAAAGGAGGCAACAAAGTATCATACATATCTTTGTAGCTAACAGATGTCTCCTTAGTACATGAAAGTAATGGCTAAATAGCATCTTCCACAAAGAAAACATCATGGCTAACCAGAATGTGTTTAGTCTATGGATGATACAGACTATAGCCTTTGCTTTCAGAACTGTACCCAACAAAAATACATTTCATTGCTATATCATCCAATTTCTTTTGTTGTTGTTCAAGCATTAATGCATATGCTAGACAACCAAAGACATGCATGTGAGCAAAAGATGGCTTGAGACCATGCCAAGCCTCATATAGAGTGATAGATTGCAATTCTTTAGTGGGACACATGTTGAGTACCTATGTTGTACACATAACAACCTCAAGCCAGAAACTATGTGGTAAAGCCTAACTCTTGACCATACACCTCGCCATCTCCATGAGTGACCTGGTCTTCCTTTCAGCAAATCCATTTTGTTGAGGTGCATACAACATTGTACACTGGTGTTTTATCCCACATTCAGCTAGAAATACATTACAATTAGAAGACATATATCCCTCCTCCTTGAATAGAACCAAGGGTTCCCATTTTACGTATTGATAAATTATCATCCAGAATTAGAAATTATTTGAAGCACATAAACACTTCAAACTTTTCTTTCAATGAATATACCCATGCATGCTTGGAAAAATCATCAATGAAAATCAAGATAGTTTCCAAAAGAGGGTGTCTACATAGGACCACAGACATCATTGTGAACAAGTTGCAATTTTTGAGTAGCTCAAACTGAACCATCTTTTGGGAATGAGGAATGCTGAATTTTGCCCAAAATACATCCTTCAGAGACATGTTTACCAGGTGCCTAAAGTTTTGGCAAAGAGGACACCGTTTCAAATTTTTGCAGGTATAGCAAACTAGCAAAATTCAGATGAGCAAAGCGTGCATACCAAAGCTTAGCGTCTCACATAGCCTGAGAATCATGTGTTGCACATGTTGAATCACTCACAGATTTTTCACAATCTATGAGCTTATGCAGCCCACGACATATAATGTCAGAAGCAATAATGATGTCGCCACTTGACATATTATGAACTCTACATTTGTCATCAACAAATTTGACAACCAAGCCAATCTTGGCTAAAACTGAAACTGATAATAGATTCTTCTTGATCCTTGCACAAATAAAGCATCCAAGAATGTAAAAGAACTACCATCAGCAATCGTCAAAATGATCTTACCAACTCCCATGATAGGATAAGAGGAGTTGTTGGTGCATGTGATAGTATTCCTTGTAGGAGGAGGCTCGAGTGAAGTGAAGAAACTATGCTGCTAGGTAATATGTTTGGTTGCTCCACTATCAAAGTACCATACATCTGAGTCTACTCCAGACATACATTGTTCATGAGAAGATGGGTCATAACTACAAACAATGGTAAATTCCCACTCTTCATTCTGCACAAGATTAGCAGACTCTGTTTTGGGTGTAGAGGCCTCTACAACAACCATTCTAGCCTCTTTCTTATTTGTCTCTTTAGCAGCCAATTTTGGACAAATCTTTATGACATGATCATTTCCTTTACAATATTTGCAAAACAGTTACTGCTTTTCTTTTTTCTTCTCGTCTCTATCATCCTTCTTTGATTGTACACAAGATTGCCCTTACAATGAACAAGTGATTAGACAAATTTACAAACATCCATATCAATAGCAAGGGAGGTTCTAGAATCCATATCAACAACCACCTTACTTTAGGCCCCAACAACCTTATCAACCTTCATACCAAGCTCAACAAAGATGTCAACCAATGCTAGGTCAACAACGTCCATCCCTTGCCAACATTATTTCAATCATGTATGCATCAAGAAAGGACAACTTAAGCAGAGCCCTAATGCCAACACCCCCATTAATGTCTGAAAATGATCCTAATACCCACAACTTTGACTTAACAGAGGTAGATATCCCACCAACTTACTACATGGAGTCACCAAAGCATAATGATATCTACCCTTATGAAACCTCTAGTGAACCTAGTTGGGAGCCAAAGTGTTTGAATGTGATGTACACAAATCCTAACCCTAGGCCCCAACAAAGACAAATGATATGTCAAGTAACTTGAGGGCCATGTAAGAGATGCAAAGGAGACCATTTCATTTGAGATTTCCTACTTCCTACTTCAAGGAAACCCTACTCCATGACTTTCCAAGGGTTTTTCCCTAATTGTAGTAAGCAACACCTCTTAAAGGGTTGCCGAAAGAATCCAACCACTAACAAAAGATCACACCCATCAATGTTATCGGCTTGGTTTTAGACTCTAGTGCGAGCGTGATGACCACAACCCCCATGCAAGTAGTCACTAGAGATCAAGCACAATAGCAAGCTCAAGGTTTGGGAGTGTAAATAAGAAGAGAATGAGATCTTGGAAGGATAGAAACAAAAGGATGAAGAGATAATGGACAAAGAATATGAGTGAATGCAAAAAGAGCCCAAGGGAAATCAAAGACAAATTAATAGAGATCACATCTCACACACCCTCTCAACCCTTACCACTCTCATCACACCAAAATCAACCCATTGTACCACACCAAAATCAACCCAAAGCAGGATCAATCTTAGAGAATCCTACTCCCAAAGTTCTAGACATGATGTTCAAGGTATTTCAGGCTAGAATCCAAGAAGGGCCAAATGTGGCAGAGCTAGATAAGTGTTATCCTAGAGCCGACTCAGAAATGGAAAGAACTAAGCTTTGTGCAAAAATGCTAGAACTAGCCTAGACCATGTTTGAGGCCAGTCGTCTTTTCAATTACACCAACTCAACCAAAGTATACTTGCATTTGAATGGATTGTTAAAAATAATGGAGAGGATGCTAGCCAACCCTAGGAAGTTAGCTACATCTAAGGTAAGTAAGAAGGGAAGTGAAAGGATAAGCTCCCCCCAAGGAAGCTTATGACCCTAATTCCATAGATCCTAGAATCTCTTCTTCTATAAATTAATAATTACAAGCGTTCCTAAGAGAGATTCAAGAGGAGAAATGGGCCAAGGAGGGCAAGGATTCTCCCCCCATTGAGATAGTGGATGACCTTCATGATCAATTTCCACACAACATTCCCTCTATTTATGGAGAACAAGAAGATGCACAAACTAGTGAAGGATTAGAATTCAAATCCAACTCCTTGCATGAATTGCCTCATTTCACATGCCCATGGGAGTCTAAGTGCATTCACATGAGAGCCCCTACTGTCATGGTAAGAAACAAGGAATCATTCATAGGTAATAGGCATGATATTTTTGGCCCAATTAGGTACAATCTCCGTGTTGAATAAATAAGCATCAGGAAGTTCACTTAACACTCCTATAGCATGATTGGATGCATCCACACACATAGCTTACCATTTTTTTTGGGCACTATTACAATGGGGGATACTCATTTGGTATGCACAATTTCATAGATAAATCTAGTCTCTATCAGATGATCTATTTCCTTCTTTATTTTAGTTGCATAATTGTTATTATATGTGTCGGGTTTGTACTTCATTGTCTTGGTTTCTAAGGACATGGGGATTCTATGAGAAGAGATATTTGGGTCTACTCCCTTCAAGCCTTTATAGCTCCATGCAAACATGTCTCTATATTCTCTCAACTATGCAATCACTCTTTCTCTTCTTCTTCGGTCAAATCATGTCCTATGTATGTACATCGTTCTTCACCATCTTCTATGGTCAAAAAATTTTCCTTAGTTTTCTCTTCATTGTCATATGCCGCTCCTATGAGTGCTTCTCTATTATGCATCCTTATAATGACCTTTCAATCTTCTATTTCATATTTCTTGAATTTTTCTTGGACTTCAAAGAGGGTCTCTTCCACTACGACCTTGATGAAAAATTTCTTTTCTTTATTTTTCTTATCTTGACTGTCCTTTGGCAAAGGATCCATGAGGATGGATTCTTTATCTTCATTACTATCCTCCTTGGGTTCATTCGTACTAGATTCACATTCTTCAATAACCGAATCATAGATGACTGTTTCTATCGTGAAAACTAAAATGTCATAGCTATCCTCATTGTAATGGGGAATCCGCTGTTCTTTATTAACAACTATGTCCATGGTGGCTAGAATTTTTGCCCAACCATGGGGTTCAATTTTCTTCATTAGGGAAAACTATGAGTGCATAGAGTGGGTCTTGACTTGTTCTAGGATTCTCCTTAGCACCTAAATCTCTAGTGGTTGCTCTTTTCTCTTCCTCTACTGTGACTTTACACATCCATAAATGAGTGTGCTCATGCATCTCTGAGGATCTTGATCCCATGGAATGTATTGAATGCATGTCATATGATGCTCTATGGATTGGGTTCCATTGTAATGGAGGTACATCACTATGAGAATAGTCTTTGAGATTGACTTTAGTGGTGACTCTTAAATGTTGCAAGTACAAAGAATTGTTTCCCAAATCTTGCACTGTATACAATTGTCGCATGAATGGTCTACCTAAAATCATCTCATAGATGTGGTTATTGCTAATTTGATTGTTCAACCAACTTCACATGCAAACCCTCAACCACTAGATGAATCAGCTAAAGAAGTGGCTCGAAAGTTAGGAGTCTCGAGAAGAAAAGCCCCTAGAATGATCTCTATGAAGCTTTGTTAGAATTGTGGAGGAGATTACATGGAAAATGTGTGTCCCTTGCTACCTCAAAATTCAAGGAACCTAAATGCCCAATATTGCACCGTTGAGAGAAAGTACACACACCATCTAGCTCAAAATTGTCCCTATAACAAGTAGGTAGTTAGGTAAAACTATGAGTAGCCTTACTAATAGCCACGTAGGTATCAAGGTCAATACCAATAGTAGCCTTACTATAGGCCACAACAAAACTACTAGTCACAATATCAAACATAGATCATACCGCAACCGATGCTAGGAGAGCTACCACCAACCCCTACCAATGTTATTTCTATAAAATATGTGACAACAGAAGATAATCTTAATAGAGAATTAGTGTTGTTGGAAGAGATGGATGGATACCTCAAGGAAGTGAGGTGGTACTACCAAAACCTGACTTATGTACTTTCCAAATGATTCTTCAACCAATTGGATCAAAAACAGATTACTTTACAATTAGCTAGTCACTCAAAACTTGTTGTTTTGGTCTTGACACCTGCTGTATCTTTTGCTCAGTGCTCACACTACAATAGCAATTGATAAAACTCCTTCTAAGGGTATAGATAGCTATTGATTACAAGTGGAATCACTTAAAATGATAAACCATGCACTGAGCAATCACTTTAGCAATTGGATGCTTGCCCCCGACTTTTTAGGGAATGTATAGAGAATGACCAGAGAGTACTTCGATGTGGATTTCTCCCAATTGGCTAAAGCAAATGTCTTGAAAATTCGGTACCATGGAGTAGACTTTGAGTTGGTTCAAACAAGCTATAGAACATGAAAAATGATGGAGAGATCATTGAGATATATTCATGCCAAGTTCACTATTCTGAGTAGTCATAGCAGAGAAGTCAACAGAGATGATCAATCATGTATATGTAGTATAGCACATGCGTTTACAAGATCATTGGCAATGTAATGGGGCCCAATGATAGTGAGATGAGTAGGCTATGGTGTAATCTACTCAAATCCAACAAATGATCAGTGGAAGAGCTCCAAGAAGAGGCCTCATGGGCTGCAAGTTTTACAAGGCTTTTTATAAGTGTTTGATTCCAAGTTTAAAATTCAAATTCAAAACTTTGCTCCATTTGAAAGGTGATTCCTCTAAATGAGGAGATATTCTCTAATCTAAGTTTGTAACTAATATACTCCATGATTTGTAGCGTTTTACAAGATTCTCCAAAGGTATGAACCTTTTTACAATGGTAAATGATTGAGTGAGTACAAGATATGGTTCATATGATTCATCAAATGCTTTTTCTTGTAGTCTTCCATGCTAAGCCAATATGTGAAGGCTTGTGTACTTGCATCAACAGCTCCCCCTCAAGCCAAACATCTTGGCTTGCATTTCTTCATGAGTCTTCTTGAATGTCAATCCAATCATAGATTTGAACCTGCAAAGTTTAGTACCATCAAGTGCTTTCGTTAATAAATCTGCACATTGCATGTTTGTAGATACATATGCCAATTGAATCTCCTTGCTCAATAGCTTTTCTTTAACATAATGATAGTGTACTACTATATGCTTGGTTCTTTAACATAATGATAGTGTACTACTATATGCTTGGCTGTAAGATGCAAAGAACTTGTATTGTCACCAAAAGTCATAGGTGAGTGAGTATGAAGTCTCAAATCTGAATATAGCAATCTAATCCATATGCCTTCTTGTTAGCATTGGCTAATCCCCTATATTCAGCCTCAATTGAAGATAGAGCAATAGTAGGTTGCTTTTTGGAAGACCATGAAATGGGCTTATCACCTGCAAAAGGCAAATATCCAGAGGTACTCCTTCTGTCATCTTTACAACCTGCCCAATTTGCATCTGAATATAGCTTAATTTCCAAATCTGATGTGTATGGAAAGTATAGACCTTGATTTTGAGTACCCTTGAGATACTTCAAAATCCTTTTGGCAGCTTCCAAGTGAGGTGCTCTAGGTTTATGCATGAATTGACTTAGAACATTTATTTCATAAGCTATCTCAATCCTTGTCAAAGTTGCATAGTTTAGACTCCAAACTATGCTCTGATATCTTGCAATGTCTTCAAACAAATCACCTTCATGAGCACTTAATTTATGATTTACCTCCATGGGGGTGCTAGCTACCTTTGCATTCTCCAAGTGGAACTTCTTCAACATGTCCTGCACATATTTCCTTTGAGTGATATAAATTCCAGAGTTAGGATAGACTAACTCAAGTCCAAGAAAAAAATTTAGAAACCCTAGGTCACTAATTTTGAACTCATGCACCATTTGGTTTTTTACTTGTTTGATGCCATTGGCATCACTACCTATCATGATGATGTCATCAACATATACACATAAATATATCATCTCCGAATTACTTCTCTTGACAAACAGAGAAGAATCTGCTTTGCTCGTCATGAATCCTTGATCTTGAAGGTATGTAGTTAACCTATGGTTCCATGCCCTAGGTGCCTGCTTCAAACCATAAAAAGCTTTGTTCAATTTGCACACATAATCTACCTTGCTTGAGTCTTCATAGCCAGGAGGTTGAGCCATGTAAACCTGCTCTGAAATCTAGCCATTTAGAAAATCATTATTCACATCTAGTTGATACATATTCCAATTCCTAGATGCGGCCACACTTACCAATACTCTGATGGTTGGCATTTTAGCCACAGGTGAAAGTGTCTCTTCATAATCAACTCCTTGGGTTTGTACAAAACCCTTCACCACAAGTCTAGCTTTATACCTGTTTATGGATCCATTTGAGTTCCCTTTGATTTTGTAAATCCATGTAGAACCAATTACCTTCATTGATGCCTTCTTGGGTACTAGCTCCCAAGTATTATTCTCATGGAGTGCTTCTATTTCTTCATCCATAGCTTCCTTCCATTCTGCCTTCGTACTTGCTTCTTCATATGAAGAAGGCTCTTCAATTGATGAATCCTTAGAAAGATAAATGGAATGATTAGTACCTAATGAAGTATCATACCCATATCTGATTGGCTTCTTACTTTCCCTTTGTGATCTCCTTAGAGCTTGGTTGGATGATTCTGGTATGTCTTCCAACCTCTTCATCTTGGCATTGCCTTTTGATTTCCATGCTTTGAATTCTTCTAAGTTAATGATGTCCTCATCATCTGACTTGATGTCTTCAATTTGACTTGGCTCCTCCTTGGTGAGACTTGGAAACTCCTCTTCCAAATCATATGGCAATTTGACTTTCTTGCATTCACTTTCAAACCAAGAGTCATTCTCATCAAACAAAACATTTCTACTGACCATAAATGCTTTGTTGGAGATGGCCTCCTACCATTCCATGCTTCATATGGGGTCATCCCATCAAGAGATTTGGATGGCAACCTGTTAATAAGATAAGTGGCAGTAGATACACTTTTTGCCAATAAATAATTAGGAAATTTCTTTTCATTAAGCATTGATCTAACTGCTTCCACAATCAACATGTTTCTCCTCTCTGCTACCCCATTTTGCTCAGGGGTATACCTTGTAGTAATCTCCCTTTTGATACCTCTGTCCTACAAGAATGCATCAAATTCATTTGAGAAGTACTCACCTCCTCTATCTAACCTTATCCTCTTTAGACTTCTTCCTGTTTGTTTTTACACAAGTGAAAGATACCTTTGAAGCAACCGAACACTTCGTCTTTATGTTTCATAAAGTACAAGATAGTCCATCTACTGAAATCATCAATGAATGACACATAATACCTTGAGCCTGAAATTGAGGGGTCCTTGCTTGGTCCCCACACATCTGTGTGGACAAGTTCCAAGTAATCCTCATGCATATAGCCTTTCTTTGTGAAGGGTAACCTGTGTGATTTACCAAACTGACAAGCTCCACATTTATAGATCATGTGTTGCTTGGATACATTAGGTATCCCAAGCACACATTGATCTCTACATATTTTCTTCAAGGTTCTCTCACCAGTATGCCTTAATCTTTTATGCCAAATCTCAAGCTCAGACAATGTTTGATCCTTGTAATTATAAAGTGCAATATTTCTAGTGTCCTCAAGTTCAAATGTAAATAATCTACCTGTTTTTTCTCCCTTGGCAATTCTCTTAAATCCATGTTGGGGGTCCTCCACAAAGGCTCCATATTTGGTAAACCTTACCTGCAAACCCTTTTCCACTATCTATCCAACACTCATCAGATTCTTGGTGATAGTAGGTACATAAAGAACCCTGCTCAACAGATTTCTATTCCCATCAGAGGTTTTGACATTTCCTACCTTGACCACGAAATGCTTGGTGTCATCACCTGTTTGTACTTGGTGCTTTCCCTTGGATTCCTCAAGATAAAAAAGAAGAGCTACATTGCTTGCTACATGGTTTGAACATCTCGAGTCAATATAGAAGAGGTGCTCATCATTCATACCTTGTTTTGAAGTCATATTCATAATGAGAAGAGAATCCTCTTGATATTCTGTGTAATTGTTGAAGTCTTTTCTTGATTTGTATCGTCCTTGATAATTGTTTTTGTAATTGTTGTTGTTGTAGCCATGGTTGTAGCATTGATTATGGTTGAATATTCCTCTTGATTGTGAGTAGCCACCTCTTTGATATCCTCTTCCTCTCTGATTCTTGAAGTTCCTATAGCACTCATATGTAGTGTGATTAGATAATCCATATATGTTGCATGGGGAAGAGTTGAAAGGTCTCCCCCTACCTTGCTTACCTCCTCTGCCCCTTCCTCTTGAATTTCTATCTCTCCCTGCATAGTTAGCTTGAGAAGTAGTACCTTCATTCTCTACTTTCTTGTTCTTCCCTTTATCTTTAGACTTTCCTTTATCTGTGTATAGGTCAGAAGAGTTGTTACCTCTTGATGGTTCTCCATTTTTTTTGAGCTTGGCTTCATGGGTAAAGAGTTGTCCCATGAGTGTGGTAAGATCTGGAATCTGCATGTCCATGTATAAGTCCATAGCAGTTGTGAAGGCTTCTCACTTATCATCTGCCTTGATGCCATTGATTATTTGTCTCACTATTTGCTCCTCTTCAATCTCCTCTCCTATGCTTGCCAATTGATCAGCTACATCTTTAACCTTGATCACATACTCTGAAACATTCTGCTTGGGTTGCTTCCTTTGAGTAGTAAACTCAATCCGTAATTGATTTTTTCTAGCTCTTGAGTTGGAAGAAAAATATGAAGACAATGTATCCCAAGTCTCTTGGGAAGTTTTACAGTTCCTAATGTGAGGAAGAAGGAAGTCAGAAATAGAGTTAAGTAGATATGACCTTGCTAAAGCATCTTTGGCACACCATGAGTTGAGTCTTTCAAGCTCCTCTCTTGTAGGTTGACCTTTGCTTCTGAATATCAGCATCTCCTGATATGTATCCATAGAGCCTCCTTCCTTGTAAATATGTCTTCATCCTCAAGGACCATGTTGGATAGTTATTCCTGTCCAAATTATCAATAAAAGAAGGGAAACCATCTTCCATTTTACCTCAACTTGCCTTGATACCACTGTTGGAAGAGATGGATGGATACCTCAAGGAACTGAGGTGGTACTGCCAAAACCTGCTTTGTACCTGCCCTATTTCACTTCTAGGTTATGTAGTAGGTCCTCTTAGCTTGAAAATCTGACACTTGGTCATCCTTTTTTAGCCTTAGTAGTCTTTGGACTATTCTAGCTCCATTTTCATTCTAGTTAGTTCTATATCATCATGGCATAAAAAATTTGCGGTGCATCTGGTGGATATAGGTCTAGTGCGAGTGTTCCTAGTAGGGGCTATGACTTGTAGAGCAAAGAAAATTTTGAGAAATAAAAAATTTGATGGGACAAACTTTGCCCTATGGAAAAATCAAGTTAAAGATGTGGTGATTCAAAGGAGACAATGGAAGCCAATAAATGAAATCTAGATGATTGGGATGAGTTGGATGAAATAGGTAGGTCTACCATTCAATTGCACCTAGCAAATAATGTTTACTTTGTAGTATTGGACTATGAAAGTGTAGAGGAGCTTTGGAAGAAGTTATGCAATACAAATGAAAAAGAAATGGCATCAAATAAAGTGTAACTGATGAGAAAGTTATATGAATTTCGCATGAAGGACACAGATAGTGTTGTTTCTCATCTAAATGATTTTGATGCTCTATTCTTTGAGTTACAAGCTCAGAAAATGGAGATGGATAATGAAATGACAATAGTCTTCTTGTTATGTACCTTGATATCATCATGGGATACATTTTGCACAACTATTAGCAATAGTGCACCTGGTGGTAAATTGTTCTATGATGATATATGTGGAGCACTTGAGTGAGGAGATTTGTAGAAAATATTTGGTTGGCACTCAGAGTGGAGATGCAAATAATGTTTGTGCTTTTATATTTATGATGGTGCGGATGTGTTAACACTTGAGAGTACTATGCCCACAGAGGCTCTTATGGATAATTCTCTTTCCCACATGTGGATGCTAGATTTTGGTGCTTCTTTCCATGTGACACCACATAGAGAATGGTTCTCTAGTTATGTAGCAAAGTCTTGATACCATGAGACTTGTTGACTCTTACTAGTGTGATGTTTTTGGGATTGGAGATGTGGTTGTGTGGTTCATTGTGTGAAGAGATGGATAGGTATGTGCTTGAAGATGAAGAGGTGTTGCAAAATCCTTGATCTACACCAGCCAAATGAACTCCAAGAGTATATGGTGGGCCCTTTTAGCTTGCCAATGGATGTATTAGACACCCTATGTACCTTGGAAGATCACTCTCAAAAAGATAGATCAAAATAGATAAGTTGGAGTTAGCTAAGAGGTGAAGAACTTGCTATTCTTGGTTCATACACCTGTCCAGTGTTTTGCATAATTCTCTGAGCACACAGCAGCAATTAGCTTATCTATTATATTATATCTCCTCTTGGTGAAGTCTAATTAACTTAAAGAGATAACTTTCAAGAGTAATATCATAAAAAATAATGAACCACACACTGAGAATGATGTTTAGCAACTGATGACATCATCCCGATTTTCATGGGCTGCTACAGTTTGAAACCAGTGAGCAGAAAAATAAACATAACTCCAGATTTAAGAATCCAATGATTATGAAAATTTGTATGATTATACTAGACAGTAAGCTGAATCCAAGAAGCTTTAAATCATGGAATTTGGATTAGTACACACTGAGAAACAGCTCTGACAAGATGAGTAAAAAAGTCAGGTACCTGACAGAGAAGTGAAAATGACAAACAGGGTTGACTTCAACTGAACATAATTGAAGATTGCAATACCCAAATGAATAAATTTACCAAGTTAAATCACTGAAAATGATGCACCAAGCTCAGAGAAACCATCTCTGCAATCTGACTAAGAAAACTGAGAGATATGGCAGTGAGTAGTACACTTCACAAGAACATGGAAATATGAACCCAAATGATAATGAAAATGAAAGTATATTGCTTGTACAATACAATGGATTTACTGATACATATGTGTGCCTTGGAAGCACACCTTGATATGGCATAAAGCTCAGCTCTTGGAGGTCTTCACATAGGTCTCTCTAACCACGACTAAAGCTGCCATCTATTTATAGTTGAGTTTGGGAGGCTAACTTCCCTCAATCACTCTCCAATCAATTAGTGATTGATTTGATTCTCTACCTACCACAAATCACGAATTCGTGGCTCCTCTTTCCCTTTTTGATCAAGTGGACTCAACCACTTAAGATTCTCTCACTTTTACATTAAGTAAACTCTTCAAAAGTTACAAGAGGTAGTTCACAAGTGAACTTTACATTGTCTTCATTTTAAGGCTTCTTCTATGACTTTGTGGGACTCAAGCCAATACTTAGGCTTGTCATAGACTTGCTCCAACAGCTCCCCCTCAAGCCAATTATGCTTGAGGTCTTCAATCTTCCAAGATTACCTGTAAACCAATCATAGCCTTGAATTTGGAAAGCTTTGTACCATCCAATGCTTTGGTTAGAATATCTGCACATTGTTGATGAGTGGACACATATGATATTTGAATCTCTTTGCTTAGAACCTTCTCTCTTACATAGTGATAATGAACTTCAATATGTTTAGTCCTTGCATGAAAAATAGGATTAGCAGCCAAATGAATAGAACTCATATTGTCACCATAAATAGTTGGAGTTCCAAACTCCAATCCAAGATCTTTGAATAATGTCTTCATCCACATAGCTTCTTGTGTAGCTATGGCAAGACCTCTGTATTCAGCTTCAGTAGAAGAGAGAGCAACTGTGGATTGCTTCTTGGATGACCATGAAATAAGCTTTGAACCTGCAAAGGTAAGATAACCTGAAGTGCTCCTTCTATCTTCTTTGGAGCCAGCCCAATCTGCATCAAAAAATAGCTTCAAACCTAAATTAGATACATAAGGATATTAAAGTCCTTCATTTATGGTTCCTTTGAGATACTTGAGAATCCTTTTGGCAGCATCCATATGTGGTTTCCTTGGTGTGTGCATAAATTGACTTCGCACACTCACACTGTAACATATATCTACTCTTGTCAATGTGGTATAGTTGAGACTACCCACTAGACTTTGATATGATGTGATGTCCTCTATGAGTTCACCTTCATGTGAGCTCAATTTGTGATTGACCTCCATTGGAGTATCTGCAATCTTACAATCTTGCATCTTGAATTTTGTCAACATGTCCTTAATGTACTTTCTTTGAGTGAGAAACAAACCATGATCTTTGTAGACAACTTCCAAACCTAGGAAGTAGGTAAGTGAACCCAAATCACTTATCTTGAACTCTTCTCTCATCTGATCTTTGATCTTCTTCATACCATCTGCATCATTTCCTGTCAATATAATATCATCTACATATACACATAGGTAGATGATCTCAGAATTACTCTTTTTAATAAAGAGTGAAGGATCTGCCTTGCTTGGTTGAAAGCCTTTGTCCTGCAAGAATGAAACAAGCCTGAAATTCCAAGCTCTTGGAGCTTGCTTGAGACCATACAATGCTTTGTTAAGTTTACACACATAATCAGGATAAACTTGATTCTCAAAACCAGGTGGTTGTGCCATATATACCTCTTCTGTTATCCAACCATTCAAGAATGCATTCTTTACACCTAGTTGAAGTATCTTCCAATTCTTGGAAGAGGCAATACTAAGCAAAACCCTAATAGTAGGCATCTTTGCCAGAGGAGAGAAGGTCTCCTCATAATCAATTCCCTGAGTTTGTGCAAAGCCTTTTTCTACAAGCCTTGCCTTATACCTGTTAATGGAACCATCAGAATTCTTCTTGAGTTTATAGACCCATCTTGAGCCTATTACCTTCATGGATGAAGTCTTGGGCACCAAATCCCAAGTGTTGTTTTCCTCAAGTGCTTCAATCTCTTCCTTCATTGCATGCTTCCATTCTAATTTTGCTTTGGCCTCTTCAAAGGATGATGGCTCCTCTTGGTTTATGTCCTGTGCTATGTAGATAGAATGTTTAGTTACTAATAAGGTGTCAAACCCATACCTTTCTTGTTTTTTCTTTTCCCTCATAGATCTTCTTAGGCCATGATGTGATGATTTTGCCTCATGTCCAAGTTCATGCAATTTTTCTTTACCTTTAGACTTCCATGCTTTGATCTTTTCCATATGAGATTCTTCATCATCCTCCGAGGTGTCTTGTTCTTCAATCTTTGGTTGTTCTCTACCAAGCTTTGGGAAATCTTCTTCAAGATTATATGGTAAATTGACCTTCCTGCATGAATCTTCATACCATGAATTGTTTTCATCAAAAACTACATCTCTGCTTACCAAGAATCCTTTGTTGGTAGGGTTGTATAACCTGTAGCCCTTTTGATTGTTGTCATATCCCATAAATACACACCTTTCTACCTTTGGATCCATCTTGCCTCTAACCTGTGAAGGAACATGAGCAAAAGCAATACATCCAAAAATTTTACAATGATCTAAGCTTGGTCTTCTTCCATTCCAAGCCTCATATGGAGTCATCCCATCAAGGGATTTTGAAGGCAACCTGTTAATCAAGTAAGTGGTTGTAGATACAGCCTCAGCCCATAGATAATTAGGTAAATGCTTTTCATTTAACATGGACCTTGCAGCTTCAACAATTGTCCTATTCCTCCCTTTTGCCACTCCATTTTGCTCAGGAGTGTACCTTGTAGTTACCTCTCTTTTGATTCCTCTTTCTTGAAGAAAAGAATCAAACTCATGGGAGAAGTATTCTCCCCCTCCATCTGACCTTAGCCTTTTTAGTGATTTACCTGTTTGATTCTCCACAAGAGCCAAATATCTTTTGAAACATGAAAAAGCTTCATCTTTGTGTTTCATAAAGAATAGGATAGTCCATCTGCTGCAATCATCAATAAAGGAGACATAATACCTTGATCCAGATATTGAAGCTTCCTTGCTAGGTCCCCATACATCTGTATGAACCAACTCCAAGAGATCTCCATGCATATAACCTTTCTTCATGAATGGTAACCTGTGAGACTTTCCAAATTGACATGCACTTTGGTCCCTGCAAATTTGCTTTAATGACCTTTCACCAATATGTGCTAACCTTTTGTGCCATACTTCCAATTCTGTGAGTGTCTGACTACCATAATTAAAGAGAGCAATGTTTCTAGTGTCTTGTAATTCAAATGTGAACAATCTACCTGTCTTTTCACCTTTTGCAATTCTTCTGAATCCTTGACTTGGATCTTCAACAAATGCTCCTGATTTTCTGAACCTGATTTGCAACCCTTTCTCTACTATCTGCCCAACACTTATCAAATTCTCTGTAATGGTAGGGACATAGAGTACCTTACTGAGTAGGTTGATGTTTCCATCAGGTGCTTTGACATTGCCTATTTTCTCCACAGGATGTTTTGTGTCATCTCCTGTTTGTACCTCATGCTTATTCCTTAGATCTTCTAAATCTGATAGGAGTGCCACATTTCCTGCCACCTGATTTGAACAACCTGAATCTATGTAGAAAACATGCTCATCAGATTTACCTTGTGGAATCCTTTGTAGCCTCCTTGATAGTTTGAATGATTGTAGTTGTTGTAGTTGCCATGATAATTGTTGAACCTTCCTCTTGAGTAGCCATAACTTCCTCTATTGCATCCTCTGCCTCTTTGATTCCTGGAATTCCTAAAGTTTAGTTGTATGATTAGTTAATCCACAAATAGAACATGAGTTGGAGTCTTGGGATCTCCCCCTGCCTTGTCTACCTCCTCTTCCTCTACCTCTACCATGTCTTCCTCTACCTGCATAGTTAGCTTGATATGTACCTGCTTCATCATCCACTTTCTTTGCCTTTCCTTTGTTATCTTTGGACTTGTTTTTATCAGTGTATAAAGTTGAAGATTGATTACCTTTAGAGCTTTCTCCATTTTTTATAAGCTTTGCCTCTTGAGTAAGTATTTGTCCAATGAGTGTATTGAAATCAGGTACATGCATGTCCATGTACAAATCCATAGCTGTGGTGAATGCTTCCCACTTGTCATCTGCCTTCAAGCCATTGATGGCCTGCCTTACAATTTGCTCTTCATCTATTACCTCTCCACTGCTTCCCAACTGATCTGCTATGTCCTTGAGCTTTGTGACAAAATCAGTCACATTTTGTTTGGGAGCCTTCTTGAGAGTTGTGAAATCAAGCCATAGTTGATGCTTCCTAGCTTTAGTACTTGAAGAGAAGAAAGCTTCAAGTGCATCCCACACTTCCTGAGATGTCTTACAACTTCTAATGTGAGGCAACAAAAAATCTGAGATAGAGTTGAGGAGATAAGACCTTGCAAGTGCATCCTTGGAGCACCATGTGCTCAATCTTTCTTGCTCTTCTTGTGTTGGTTGAATTTTGTTCCTGAAACTTGGCATGACTTCATCTCCAGCCACATAACCATATAAACTTCTACCTTGGAGATAAGCTTCCATTCTTAATGACCAAGCTGAATAGTTACCTCTGTCCAATTTGTCAATTGATGAAGGAAATCCATCTGCCATGTTGTCCAACCTTGCTCTGATACCACTGTGAAGAGATGGATAGGTATGTGCTTGCAGATGAAGAGGTGTTGCAAAATCCTTGATCTACACCAGCCAAATGAACTCCAGGAGTATATGGTGTGCCCTTTTAGCTTGCCAATGGATGTATTAGACACCCTATGTACCTTGGAAGATCACTCTCAAAAAGATAGATCAAAACAGATAAGTTGGAGTTAGCTCAGAGGTGAAGAACTTGCTATTCTTGGTTCATACACCTGTCCACTGTTTTGCATAATTCTCTGAGCACAGCAGCAATTAGCTTAATTCCTCTTGGGGAAGTCTAGTTAACTTAAAGAGATAACTTTCAAGAGTAATCTCATAAAAAATAATGAACCACACACTGAGAATGATGTTTAGCAACTGATGACATCATCCCGATTTTCACGGGCTGTTACAGTTTGAAACTAGTGAGCAGAAAAATAAACATAACTCCAGATTTAAGAATCCAATGATTATGAAAATTTGTATGCTTATACTAGACAGTAAGCTAAATCCAAGAAGCTTTAAATCATGGAATTTGGATAAGTACACACTGAGAAACAGCTCTGACAAGATGAGTAAAAAAGTCAGGTACCTGACAGAGAAGTGAAAATGACAGACAGGGTTGACTTCAACTGAACATAACTGAAGATTGCAATACCCAAATGAATAAATTTACCAAGTTAAATCATTGAAAATGATGCACCAAGCTCAGAGAAACCATCTCTGCAATCTGACTGAGAAAACTGAGAGATATGGTAGTGAGTAGTACACTTCACAAGAACATGGAAATCTGAACCCAAATGATAATGAAAATGAAAGTATATTTCTTGTACAATACAATGGACTTACTGATACATATGTGTGCCTTGGAAGAACACCTTGATATGGCATAAAGCTCAGCTCTTGGAGGTCTTCACATAGGTCTCTCTAACCACGACTAAAGCTGCCATCTATTTATAGTTGAGTTTGGGAGGCTAACTTCCCTCAATCACTCTCCAATCAATTAGTGATTGATTTGATTCTCTACCTACCACAAATCACGAATTCATGGCTCCTCTTTCCCTTTTTGATCAAGTGGACTCAACCACTTAAGATTCTCTCACTTTTACATTAAGTAAACTCTTCAAAAGTTACAAGAGGTAGTTCACAAGTGAACTTTACATTGTCTTCATTTTAAGGCTTCGTCTATGACTTTGTGGGAGTCAAGCCAATACTTAGGCTTGTCATAGACTTGCTCCAACACATTGATGGGTCAAAAATTAGTGTGCATAATGTACACAATGTACCTTAGATTTCATGAAGTTTGATGTCAATTGGTCAACTTGAGGACCTTGGTTACAAGGTGCTTTTCTATGTGCAGTCCTTTCACATATCAAATGGAAACATGGTTATTGCAAAAGGAAGCAAAGTTGGCTCACTTTATCCTTTATTTGTATCACAAAAAGAACACTTGTTAGCTATTACTTAATAGCCTATGGCCTGTATTTGGCATGGCCATTTGGGCCACATATCTCGTAGTGGAATGAAAAATCTTCCTCCTTCTAGTTACTTACCTATGTTATCTTTCTCTAATTTTTAATTTTGTGAGCATTGTCAATATGGAAAGGAAATTAGGATGTGTACAAGATGCACATTGACTCTTCAATTCAGCCTTAAGATCTCATTCATACAGATGTGTGTGGTCCTATTCCCACAAGTGTATTAGATGGTTCTCTTTACTTTTTCACTTTCATAGCTGGTGCTACTAGGAAAGTATGGATATATCCTATCAAATTTAATGATGAGCTATTCCCTACTCTCAAAAAAAATCTTGATTTAGTTGAGATTAAAAAGGGAACTAAGCTCAGGCTTTACAATTCAGATAATGGTAGTGAGTATACCTCACATGAACTCAACCTTTTTTGTGAGTCTAGATGAATTCATAGAGAGTTTACAGTGCCTTATACTCCAATACAGAATGATGGAGCCAAAAGGACGAAAAGAACTATTTAAGATAGAGTAGTTTCTATGTTGCATCATGCACACCTTTCACAAGGATTTTGGGTAGAAATGCTCATTAGCTCATATTAAATCTCATTGTAATGATGTTCTGCCCCACGACTAAAAGATAGTGTATATATACACTTTGTTAAGCTTGTGAGTGGTTGCATCTTCTAACTAAAAGGCAAGTTTTTCTCCTTTGCTTTTATAATTGATTGAGATAAGTTCAAGGCTTTAACCTTTGAAAGGTCACGCTTTACCACATAGCTTTTGACTTGAGGTTGTTCTATGTGTAGCATATGTACTTAATAGGTGTCCCACCAAAGCACTGCATTCTATTGCTCCATTTGAATCTTGGCATGGTGGCAAGACATTTTTTTCTCATCTACATGTTTTTGGTTGTTTAGCATACGCATAAGTGCCTAAACAACAACACAAGAAATTGGATGATAAAGCAGTGAAATGTATTTTTGTTGGGAACAGTTCTGAAAGCAAAGGCTATCATCTATATCATCCACAAGCTAAATGCATTTTGGTTGGTTGTGATGTTGTTTTTGTGGAAGATTCAATTCAACCATTACTTTCATGTATCAAGGAGACTTCTATTAGCTCTAGAGATGTGTATGACACTTTGATACCTCTTTTTACAAGTGGACAATCAAGTGTTGGTCTGAATGAGGCATTTTCTAGCCTTTACACGTTTCACATGATGATGCAGATCATTCCACTTCCGATGTAGATTTACACGATGCACTCGTTGATGAGAGGGCTGATATACAGTAGGAAAAAATTATGCCCAAATGGCTAGTGTAGACTTTACGAGATAGAAAATTAGATGCACCTGTCATATAGCACTCATTCAGGCTCTAATTGTGCTTCTTTTGCATTAGATTGTTATGATGTAGCTGCCTCTAGTCTTTGAGAATGAGCCTATTTTGTTTGAGGAAGAACAAAATTCGAAAAGTTGAATGGCTGCTATGCAATCAAAATTTGATGACATTATGAAGAATGGTACCTGGTCTTTATGTGATTTGCCTCCTTGAAAAAAAAGTCATTGGCACTAAGTGGGTATGCAAGCTAAAGTGTAAGCCTGATGGAATAATTGACAGGCATAAGGCTAGGCTTGTTGCAAAAGATTATGCTCAAGAAAGAGGCGTTGATTTTGATGAGACCTTTGCTCCCACATGTCGAATGACTACTATTTGTAGGATCTGTGCACTTGCATATCATCAAAAGATTTTTTAATAATCCCAAATGTCTAATATGCATTAGCATCATATTTTATTTAGTTAGTAGTTTTCCTTGCTAGTGTGGCATAGAACATCTAATGTCTTGTGAATTGTCTCTTGAGTTACCAAAGACCTCATAATTATTTAAAAATGCAAGCCATGGTCTACTACTCATTTGCCAGATTGATGTTGTGAATAGTACTAGATTTTGTTCATTGATTTCCAAGACATTTCCTTTTTTAGGATTCAATGGTACACCAATATCTAAATATTTATCCTTGAACTTATCAAATGCTTTGGAAAAATGCATCCTCGATTCCTCCAGAGTAGAATGTGGTTCTAGAAAATCTTCTGTAGAGTGGTGTTATTATAGGACATTGTTCATCTTTGCATGTAACTAGAGACGATTTGCAAAATGATTCCTTAATTATTCTCTTTCGACGGAATCCAAAACAAAATCTTCAAAATTGGTGGGTTACCAATTCCTAGATCTTGTGCATAGCATCCAAAAATGGTATGCATCTTGGGTCGTGAACATAGGGCCCAAATGACACTAGTATGAGCTCATGAAGTTATCAAGCGTTTTTATAATAATAGCAAATATGCTAAGAAATTTCCATAGTATGATTGAATGCTACTAAATCTATCATAATGTATTGTAGTATATGATAATTCATCATATAAACACCGAAATGATAGTGGATTAAAAAAAACAAAAATCTAAAAATGAAAGACATAAAAAAAACCATCACATTCCAATACCAATCCCATCATTTTCTCCATTTTTATAATCATGCAAGTACAGGAGATTGGTTTTGAGAATAGGGTAGCTAAGTTAACTATTGTTTTAGTTCCTTAACTCATCAAAAACTATTACAACATCATACATGAAACATGGTACAAGTACGCACATAGAGTACATGATAATTTAACTAACTAAGTGATCAAACACCAAACTAAAAGAAAATTATCCAAGTACTATAACAATGCTTAGAAAATCAACTAGAATAAATATTTGTAACATGGAAATCAATGAGTACACAAATCACTAACACACCATTGAGTATGCAAACCACACAAATATGGAAAGTACAATATGATAGAAAATTTTGTTGAGCTCTCTTCTCATTCATCAACATAATTAGAAACATCAGCATTATCTAAATTTATTCCATTATAATTTATAGGTGTTGGTACCAAATTGATACATCAATCTCCATCAAACTTTCCATAATTTTTTTTGGTAAAGCTACCAAAATAATTTATCAAAGAATTATTGAATTTACAATCCATCCAATTTCAAACAAATCCATAGGATGTAAAAAGAAGGAGAAATAGCGTAAAAAGAAAAACACATTACCATGCTTACATAATCAAGAAATAAGAAACTAGAATGTGAAAGACTCCTAACCAACTTAAGTAGAAAAAATCACATGCCATGAGTGGCAATGTAGAAATAGATTTTTTTCATTGAGTTCAAAGAATATTTATACATGAAGGTACATCTTTAGGTATCTTCCTACTAGAACATCCATTCATCCTTGATAGAACCTTAGCATAGATATTTTGAGTAGTATTACCCCCTAGTTCCCTTAATGCTTGGTGCACATCGCCTAGACTCCACTATCTCTTGAGTGATTATATCCCTCGTAAGATGAAAATTTTATGGATACCATTTATAGGCTACACATTTTTTATACATACAATGTGGCATGGTTGAGGCAATATTTCTCATGTACCATCTAAAAATAACAAAAGGAGAGAACAAGGTCACACTCCCATGAATATATCTCATCTCATACCCATATGTAAATATCAAATCTCATCCATAAAGAATTTCTATATGAATCCTCCATTGTGTTGTAGAATAGCACCTCTCTTTGAATTGTTGGAGGAGATGGTGGATAATCACAAGAGAAGAGATGGTGTAACTAAATCTTGCTTCGCACCTGCTATAATTGATGGCTGGAGAGTGTTGTGGGCCTCCTTAGCTAGCTAATAAGCATAAATTCTTGGAAGATGATGCACAAATGATAGGATCAAAACAGATAGGTTGGGATATGATCCAATGCACAAAACTTGCTATTTTGGTTGAGACACCTACTCAATGTTTCACTTATTTCCTTGTGTACAACAACAATTAGTAAAATTCCTTTTGGGGATCTTTAATTAGCTCAACAAGCTACTCTTTGCCTCCTCTATATCCTCTGCTCATCAAAAAGTGCATCATGTAGATTTACATAAAAAATGGAATGGTATGCACCATCATGTGGAACCTATAAAGCTCATAAATTGCCTCATTTGGACTAGCACTTGATTGTCCACCTATAAAAAGAGGCACAAAAGTGTCATACACATCTTTGGAGCTAATTGATGTCTCCTTAGTTCATGAAAGTAATGGTTGAATTGCATCTTCCACAAAAAATACATCACAACGAACCAAAATGCATTTAGTCTATGAATGATATAGATGATAGCCTTTGCTTTCAGAACTGTACCCAACAAAAAAACATTTCACTACTTTATCATCCAATTTTCTACATTGTTGTTCACACACTAATGCATATGCCAAACAATCAAAGACATGGAGATGAGAAAAAAATGTCTTGTGAACATGTCAAGCCTCATATGGAGCGATAGATTGTAGTACTTTGGTGGAATATCTGTTAAGTACATATGTTGCACACATAACAGCCTCAAGCTAGAAACTATGTGGTAAAGGTTTACCATAAGTTCGTCATCTCCATGAGAGACCTATTCTTTCTTTGAGAGACACCATTTTGTTGAGGTGTATATGGCATTGTACACTAATGTTTTATCCCACTCTCAACTATAAATGCATTAAAATCAGAAGACATGTATTTGATGGAGTATATCCACTCCTAGTTGTAGTAAAAGAATGATAGGCCCTTCCTAGGACCAAACAGTTCAATACCAGAGTCCACCAAAAGTTGAATTTCTCTCTAGACCTGAAGATTGAACTTATGCAATTTTGCACAGTACAAATAGACAGTATGGGCTTTCCAATAACCCAAAGATCACTCAATTTGGATTATTTTAGAGGTATCAAGCTCCCTTCACAAGATAGACTAGAAATTGTCCAAATAGGTAGCTTGCACCTATGTGTACCTTCCAACACACATATACTTGGGAATATGCAGAGATCAAACTAGAGAGCTTTCAAGCTCAATATACTCAAGATAATGGACACTTGATACAAGGATTATATCCAAAAGAAAGCTTACAATCATAGGAATAAAATGAGCTATCTTTCAAATGAATCGTACTACTACACAAAGAGATATGGGTGATCAAAGATCACTTCCTATGAGAAAAATCTAGCAAGAAAGGGGCTTTCTTAGCGGTCAAATTTACAATCTGTGACTGACCAAGACACTATATGTTTTAATAAAGAACATATACAAAGAAGTGTTCAGTGTCCATTTGGCCTTTCACATGGACACTAAGAGTAACACCTCTTCCTTTTCCTCTTGATGATTGACCTTCATCTTGGCTCAATTGACTCCCTTGATAGTGTTAGTTGCTTCTACATCTTCCTCTTGAAGCACCTCTATTGCCTTTGCGTCTTCCTCCTTTGCCTGCATAGAAGAGTTGATCTTGGCTACCCTTTGACTTGTTGCCTCCATGATTGAGCTCCTCAATCACCATAAAAGAAGTAAGTTGCTCAAAATCTGGTAATGAATTCCTTTTATACACAGAGGTTGTGAATTCCTTCAATTTATCATCTTCTCTAAGCCCACTAAGTGGGATGCATTACAAGTTCCACAATTCAATTACAACTTTTGTATTCTGTCTAAGATTCTATTATGTATGAGGAGATATGCAATCCATTCTTGTAGAGGCTCCATGCTATGTATGTTAGTACATTGGATCATGTGATACATAGATCACATTGACACTTTTGATGTTTACAATCTGTGGCTATGAGGGCATACTTGACAATATTGCTTCTGGTGGATGCGATAGTGACACTATAGACATGCACATGATGCAATTTAGATGATTGTTTTAGGAGAGTCTATGGTGGTAAATTATGATAGCGATGATAATGGTGATGCAACAAATTCCTATGGTTCATTCTAAGATTCCTCTTCCTCATTGGATGAGACAAATATTGTTTGTTTTCTTGATGCATTAGTACCTTTTCATGTTACTTCAGTTTGTGAGTGGTTTTGTAGATTCTCAGGTGAGAGTCATGGATGTGTGCACATGATGATGTTATGACATATGGCATTGATTGTACATGATATTTGTGTCTTTCACTACATAGTGGTGCATTGTATACACGTAGACATGTACGCTATGTACTAGCATTCCCTATGAGCTTGATTTCAATTAACTTAGTTGTAGGATGCTAGTTTATAGATTTCACTTGGTGAGCCTCATTTGATATGTTATTCTTATTAGAGGTTCCAAGAATTGATATAGGTATCCATTTCAAGTATTCCATGTGAGAGACAATCTCATCTAAGTGGGAGTTCAACCTTATGTGTGGCATGAGACCTGTCATGTCTCATTTTGTCTATCTACATATAGGATTATTGACATTCATAGTGCACACGTATTGAAAGATTTAGGTGTGTAAATAGCTACTTATGATGATCAATTAGAGCATGTCTTGGATGATCATTTGACTACTCTTTTAAATCATGATGTGGATGTTCATATAGAGAAAAATAATGAAACTCTTTCAGAGTTTAGTCATGAGTTTGAACTTGATGTTGAGGCTCATGTCGATCATGGTGATTCATTTGGTGTGTAGAGGAGGGTAGCTCCTATGATACATAGTGTATTGTAGAGCAAGAAAACTCTTGTTATGTATAACTAAACACATCTATTGTTTGATAGGATGGTTGATTTAGATGTTGAAGATTCACCAATTATGCATTCATTCTCAAATTCCATCATGCTAGATATTTACATGGATATGTCAAGATATTCGTCTTGATAATGGTGCTACTTAAATGCAAGCATGATTGAAATGGTTAGGTTAGCCAAGTTAACACAATTTTTGTTAGCATTTGGGAGTTTCATTATGAGATGTTATCCTTGAGACCAAACATTCAATTCATATTGCAAAATTTGCAACTAGAGTTTTCAGTTATGTGATATTGACGCATGCATAGAGTGATTGGGACTCTTGCAAAGGATTCCTAGGTTCCTAAGTCAATGACATGCAAGATTCACTATTGTTAATTTGAGTTTAGAGTGTTTTGAGATGCACCGATGCACCCTCTCTTTGGTGTACGCTGATAGGTATGGGTTGAGATCTTAACTCATCTTATACATTAGTGTATACTTCTATATCATTCCTTGTGTATGTTTCCACTTATGTTCACATTGGACATATGTTTAAACAATCCTCAACCATTCAAAATCTATGCTCAATTTGGTTGTATGGTGATGGATATCCAAGTTAGTTCATCCTCTCAAACTTTCAACTCTATCATAGATCAGAACTTGTTTTGATACCTAAGTTTTTGAAGTTTTACAATGTACAATCATTCAAAATGTATACTCAATTTGGTAGTAGATGAAAGATTGGATTTATACTTCACACTCATTAGATTGAGGATGATGAGGCCACATGAAGATTATGTAACCTTACAAAACACCAAACTAAGTCTCTTTGATAATTTGTCAAAAAGAGAACATATTTATTCTTTCTTTAAAGAAGTGCCAAGCTTTCCAATTTGAGTTTCCATCCAATGAGTCCTCCATTGTAGAAAGGGGAGGGGCATCAATGGGATTATTGTCTCCCCATTGGAAAATCAAGAAAGCAAACAAGGAAAAATTTGCATTGATCACTTGTGGCTTGTGACCGTGAGCATAGAAAGCAAAACGCATTCACTTGCTTTTCCAATTACGTAATCCCATTGGCATTCATGGATTTGGTTCGTCGATTGACCCTTCGGTCAACGGGTACGTCTGCAAATTGAGAGTGCAGAATCTAGTCTCATGAACATGATCTGTGTATGGGGCGATGGCGCAGAGGAGAGCTCATCCGCATCAGGGCTGGTCAGCCCTGACCCGCGCCCACAGAGATGCCCCCTCACTGCAAGATCCCGTTATTCCCTCTTTCTCACCTGAGCTCTCGGTTCCCGATCCCTCAGAATTCGTTCCTCTTTCTGTCCATACTCCCCCGCCCGATTCTCTCCCTATTCTCACATTTGCAGGAGTTGTCAAGACTCCCGCAAAAACCATTCCAGGTGATTTTTGCTCTGATTCGGCTCCTTGTTCCACTGTGGCCCCGATCCATGGTGCTTCCGATGCCGACATCGGCCCGGAAACAGACGCGATCAAGCGTCTGCATGGTGAGGCAGTCGCTCGCCTCCATGCCCTACATGATTGGGCGGACGTTGCTCTTATATCCGACATTCTCCAGTCCCTTAATCTGGACGAAGACAGTGCGTCTGCTTTCCTCATTTCGATGGCAGACGACAACATACAACGACTGTCTGCTGCTCCTGATCATGTTGAATGTGTTTCTTGTTTACAAGAAACGGAGAAAAAAAAGAAAAATTGTCTGCGGATATGTTCGACCGATGAAGCTTTCCACGATCTAGATGCAGAGGGAAGTGAAGACTCCGATAACAGAGAAAGCTCTCTGAGCACTAGCAATTCTGTGCCCATCGAACCAGAGTGGGAGGATGATGATCTTTATATCTCAAGCAGAAGAAACGCTTTGAAGATGTCCAGGTATTTAGGAATTCAATTGTGACTTGCTCGTAACTTTTGGTACAAATTATCTTATCGAAGCACATATATTTAGTGATTATGATTCTACTCTGAAGTCTTTGCTTTATAAGAAAGTTTATATAGTTCGAGTCTGATTTGTAGGTAGCTTTTGGAACCAAGAATTTTTACCTTTTAGTAGGGGCACTCCACATTTAACTCCATAAAACTTGGTAGTAGATGCAGCATTTGAGAATTTCTTTATATCCGAGTAGGGTAAGTGCATTGAACTCTGGAAAGTAATTAAAAAATTGTCTCAATTGTGTCTACCTTGCGATTTTTGATACAAGTATTCTTGTTAGAAAAAGATTTACTTATCCTGAGGCAGATATATTGATTGATTTTGATTCTATTCTGTAGTCTTGGATTTATAGGAAAGCGTCAATAGCTCGGGTCAGGAAAACATGTAGCTTCCAGTACCGATAACGTTACGAGCATGACATATTTTGAGTTGTAGGAAGATCATGGGACTTGGTAGCAGGGGCACCTCATATTTAGCTTTCTGCAACTTAGTAATAGATGCAGCATTTGAGGATTTCTTTGAGTCTGAGGATAAGGGCATTGAATTCTGGAAAGTATTCACTGCAGATACTAAGCTAAATAGCTTGTGTTTTCTAAATCACTTTCTAGGACTAGCAGTGCTAGATGATTAGGTAAGTTTGTGATGGCTATAAAAATATACCAACATGACCATCATGATATGGTTGTACCAGAAACTGATATATTTTGATGGGACATCATGGTTTGATGTTTCACTAAGCTTTTATTCTTTTCACAAGGATCAAGGTACTTGACCGAGTTTAGCTTGATTATAGGTGCATACGCTTGTAGAAGCTGTTTGTCTTTTCTTGTTATGTACGTTGTTCTTTTCATACAATAGAACTGTGATGGGGAAAGAACTCTTAGATTTTAAAAGCTAGTCCCTGAAAAAGTCCTTAAAAATTCAATTGCCATTGGATTAAACACCTACTTTTGGATTTCAGCAATTAAAGGTTAAATGAACATGACATTGTTATGCTATAGCAAGTGCATGACCATCCAAGTCTTTTCTGCCTTAATTATGGGCACTTTTATTTTGTGCCTTTAGAGTATGAGAGGACAAAGTTCTCAGGCATCAAGTCGTAATGTTTATCCCAAAATAATGTTCTGTATTATAAAGGTGAATGGGTTAAATTTTGGCTTATTCTGGAGTTAATCATGTCTTTTTTGTAATAATAATCTACAACATACTGATCACATAATATACAATTTTCCTAGCAGTGCCGTTTATAGAGGAATTTATTTTGAGCATTCATAAAGTAAAGGAAACCCTGAAATGGCAGATCTAGCAAACATCAGATACCAATGTTGAAGCAGTGGACCCATCATGATTTTGCAGATCAAATGCTTTTCTGTGGTAATTTTCCTTGAATAAAAATAAACAGTATTTTGGAGTATGTATCAATCTCTCCATATAGCTTTATGTGTTTTGATTTCTTTTTTGGTCAAATGGTTACAATCAATGAATTTTGTTTTTAATGCCAGACCCCATTTTAGTTCATTTATGTATGGTTTTGAAAAGTTTATGAGATAGTGCTCATTATTTTTCAGGATCAGTGGAAAGCATTCCCGAGGGGCATATAGAGCTTTTGTAAATGGGGACCATAGCAGAGCAAAGCTCTTGTCAAAACAAGCAAGAGAGGAACGATTAGAAGCTGACAAACTGCATGCTGAAGCAGCAAAAAAAATTCTTGTTGCTCGCAATGCAGAGCCTTCACAAGATCCATGGCAGCTAGATCTCCATGGATTGCATATCAAGGAGGCAGTTGCTGCCCTCCAGGAACGTTTATTAGCAATTGAAACAGGGATTCTTGATTCCTTGTATCTTCAAGATGGTGTCCTAAGCAGTAGAGAAAAGATCCTCAAGAAATCTGTTTTTCAAGCTCACTCTATGCGGAATGAATTGAAAGTCATTACAGGTCATTACTGCATTCTCTGTAGTTTTTGGTTTTCTGGAACTTAGCTATGTTATACGTGAAAGTAATTAGTTTTCTTAGGGAATTGTTCCAACCACAATTTTTCTATCAAAACTGGCTCAAGTGGGCCTTTTTTTCCATGGTTCACGTGTGTGGATGTATTTGGTTGTTCTTCTGCATGAGATGAAGTTTGGCTTTGTTTCAGTTGACGCCTTTGACTAGCCTGGATAATGATCTCGCTGATTCGCTTCGCATTTGTAACATATCTTTAGGCCAACTTATCCAATGAAAGACATGCACTGCCAAGCAAAGTGCTAAAGCCTTGTGTCTTGCTCATAGTTTCTCATATAGCCCATGTTTTTATCAAACATCATCAAGCGACACATCAAATGTAGCTCACGAGCATCAAGCTAGAATAGCAGTAAGCCCTCTGAGGAGAATTTTGAAAGATGTATTAAATATATTTGTGGTTCATACATTCTTTTGAAAATCCTGCTTTCTGAGAGGAACAAGGGCTGTGTTTATATCTGCTCCTTAATTTAGGAACCAACACACTTAAGAGAACATTTGAATATATGTTTGAGTGCTGTAGGTGTCGGCAAACACAGTCGTGGTGATGGCTCTCTACCTGTGGCTGTAAGAAATTTTCTAATACAAAAAGGGTGAGTGTTTAATGTAGCATTAAGTTCATGTTTTTGGGTATGCATGCCTTTGCACCATAATGTTGCTCCATGTTGTAATAATGATGCCTTGTTGCTTGAAGACAATTTTAAAGCTGGAGATTTGTTACTGCATCAGAAAAAATGCTGAAAATACTCTTCTAGTACCATAGTCATATGCTTTGGATGTTTCAGTTGAAATTGAGTTGATGCCTTCTCATATTTGGTGGTCACCATGTCCTTCTTCTGCAACTTTCTGTTGATTATAGTTAAAGGATCAGGATGTTTTCCGGCACATAATGGATGATGTTGCCAGGGTCTCCATGCCACATGCCACACTATAGAGGATAATTGTTGTTCTGAGTCTGGTAGTGAGATTATATTTGTTCTCTAATTATCCAGCATGCTATGTATCATTGTTTTAGGGACATTTGGATATCATGAATGAAACTACAAAATACTGCACACAATCACGACTTTTGACATACACAACAAAAATTTGAATGTACCGATCATTTTTTCATCCACAAGTGCATTTGGATACATCATGAATAAAACTACAAAATACTGCACACAATCATGACTGCTGACACCCACAACAAACATTTGAATGTACCACGTCAAGTTTGTCTTTCCTTCTACATGAGACAGAACTGTGATAATTTTTAAGGCCCTTGCTTCCGAAGCACTGATTAATGAAAATAATGAGTAACATAGTATGTGCAGTCCTTTCTATCTTATATTCTCTATATTTTGCATAAAGCATTTCTAGGGAAGCTCAAATAAGACATTTTCTTGTTTCTTTCAAAGCTTGAATTTGATGAGACAATGTTATACCAATTTACTTTAGTTCCTTTTGTTCTTTGCCTTTGATATGTCTCCTTGGAATATTTCTTATTTTTCCTCAATTTGGTTGCACTTGATCCACTTACGGCTGTCTTCTATTCAACCATTTTTGGATGCAGAACTATTGCTATGCTATTCCTTTTTGTTATCCTTAAACCTAGTGAACTTTCCTAAGAGAAGGGCTAAACAATACTAGCATTTTTAACCAGTTGGGTAATTGATGAGATTTGTGTTTTGGTAGATAATTCTTAAGTTATGTAGGGAGCCTAAGTCGATATTTTATCTATCATCTCTCTGAATAGTGAATGTCTCTAAGAGTAGACTACATGTAAGGATTTCCAAGGCGTTCTATTGTATTCATGTAGATTTTTGCATGTCAAAGCATCTTTTTTCTACTAAGAAGTCTTTCTATTTCCATGATTTGTGCCAAGAACTAAGTCATAACTTGTAGTTGAAAAGTTTGTGCCTAGAAGTCATGCCACTTCCACTTTAATGGTTTGTGCTAAGTAAGTCATAACTTGTACTCGAAAAGTTTGTGCCTAGAAGTCATGCCACTTCTATGTCAACATTTTGTCCCAAGAAGTCACGAGTTCTTTAAAATTATTAGTCAATCAAGCATATGAGAAAAATTGCTTCAATTCAGTATCGACTAAGTTAGGAGTTTATCCTTGCATGATGAAAATAGTCCATTGTAATGCATTGCCTTTCAAAATAGTGGTTTCTTTTCTCACTTGAGAAGACGTAATGAAGCTTCCTTACATAAGCAACATTAATGGATGAAGTAAGTTCATTCCTTTTATTTTGCATGCTGCCAAAAGAATCTGCGCCTCCCTCTTTGAAATCTTTAAGTTTCTCCTTGAAGACCATGGTGTTGTCTAAGAGCTTGCGATATGGTTGCCTCAATTGGATATTGTGTCTGTTGTTGAATTGTGTGGATGGATTTGTTCCCACATAACATATGATTATTTCAGCCATAATGCATGAGCCACAAGCAGATGCATATGGAACACTTCTCATATAGCTGGCAGCTCCATCATTTTTGGGACAATCTTCCTTGGGAAGTTTCACATGTGGCTGCAATGGCACTCCAAGTGGGTTTGCATCAGCCATCTTAAATCTTTTCAGTGTTTTTCCAATATACTTTTCCTTAGATAAGTGCAATGTGTGCTGTTGTCTACGCCTTTCTATCTTCATACCAAGGATATGTTTAGAT
>CM035421.1:130281280-130296280 GCA_020310875.1 Ceratopteris richardii | reverse complement strand
ACCGAATGGTATAGGAAGGTATGGTGCGTCGTTACAAATATATAAATTCATAAGAATCTAATATTTAGTATATACATATATATTATGCATATTAAAAGTTAAAACTTACAAATAACAAATCACAACCATAATCCATTAATGAAGTTTGAACTATTCAACCCTGTAACTACTAACATGAATCATAAATGATAAAACACAATATAGTCAAGGCTTGAGGGAGAAAACTCAAAATTATGAACTCTAATAAATCATAAATGATAAATATGAAGTCAAAAACCCTGAATACTGTCCACAATCCAATGTCAAAAAATATGAATCCAAAAAGTAACATGATACATCATACATCTGACATCAATGATCATAATACATGCATGGTAAGATAAATCATAAACATGTACCAAAAAGTCTGAATCATCATGTGTAATGTCATAAGTGTGACCACTGAACACTAAACAGTGTTATCAATATGTCAGATACATCAATGATCATAGTGGTAAGTGCCAAGTGGGCATGACTCATAAGTCTATCTACTCTCTAGTATCTACTCTAGATCATCTGTGCTAAAGGACTCATCTGAAGATGAAAGAGAAATATCGTCTCTAGGAATGACATTCCCTTCATCATCATACTCTGGATCCACAATAGGAACCATCTCTGCAAACCCATGATCCTCTGGTGCATCCTCGACAATGTCCTCGAGTTGAGCCTCTGACACCATGGACTGCCTCGACGTCAAGGACGCATCTTGCGTCTCCTAGTATAAACCGGTGCCATGCTCGTAGACGGACCCTGCCCCTCGGGTGGATCACTTTGACGCCTAGCAGTAGCATGGGATCGCGCTATCGTAACCCTCCTATCATAGCTCTCAAGCTCTGCATGAAGCATCTCGTAAATCTAATCCTGCTCATCGTCAATGGATGCTTCTATGCTTTCCTCTCATGCGAAAGCACTCTCAAAATCAATAGGTGAAGTCTGAAAAAAAACAGAATAAATTTTAAGAATATTATAATTTATCACATAAGAATAAATTAGCAAATATTTACACAAATTTTAATTATAAAAAATATTACCTGCCTCGGACCTTTAAGAGATCGTAATGAACGTAAAAGTCGTAAATTGGCCTTACAAAAGACCACATGATGCAGCTCCTCCACACTCAAACAATTGCGGAGCTTGGTGTGCACTAAGGAGAATGCACTCCAATTCCGCTCACATGTGCTAGAAGAGCAATCCTACAATTATCATTGATCATTAAAATTGATTATTCATGAATATTGGATTATAATTATCATTTATGTAGCAAATCACGATTCACAAATGATAAGTCAAATTTCAGTATATAGTATACCTGTGTCAAGACCCTCGGTGCGTATGGTGCAATGGTAAGGTGACCATAACCGTAATGATTCCACCACTCAAGAGGTCGAGATGTGATATCTGACCTCAATGAGGTGGATCTAGCATAGGCAAAATCACTATCAAATGCCACATGCTGATGAGGAGTCATAATGTGCTCCATGTGTAAGTACTTCATATGTCGCATGTGTGGTTATGACCATAAACGTGGACCCTTAAAGTAAGGGTGTAAAAGTGCTGCAAAACTATGAATCGGTCGTGATAAAAACTGCCATCGAGATTCCACTAACTCCATCACATCACGATGTCTACATTAAAAAATTATAAAAGAAAAACCATCATACAATCATCTGTAATGATTAATCATCAATGTAGTCACAAATAAAATAATACTTAATAATTAAGAATTCAAATATACTTGGAAGTTGATAGAGTGATCACTGATGAAATAGCCTCCCGCATCCGTGTGTACATATGATATAAGAAGCCAAGTGTGGATCCCTCCATATGAGCAAATCGTAGTACTATGTGAATCGGTTGCAACACAGGTACGATACGCTCTATCTCTGCCCAAAAATCCATATCGAAAATCTTCCGTTGCACATAATTGGCTGCCTCTGTGCATCCTCTTGCCATGTTCCGCCATCGAGGGTCTATAACTGTCATGCGTAATGCATCCATGCATAATTGTAGTCTAGAAAAGACATGGTAGACATAGCAAAATCGGGTCTCTGCCGGACGAATCAATTCTTTTTTACTATAAGACCGAAAAATAGCTAATGCTTGGTGATTCTTACGTATGATAGAAATCACCTTTTTTGCATCACTGACCACAGGAGATAGCCAAGGGAGCTTCCCTATGTCCTCAATCAATAAATCTAAACAATGTGCAACACATGGACTCCACACAATGCTAGGAAACTCAGCCTCTACCAACTCTCCCATTCTCTTACAGTTTGAGGCATTATCGGTGATAACGTGTACTACATTTTGCACACCGATTTCCTCAATGGCACTTTTAATATGCTCAAATATAAACTCTCCGGTGATGCGTGTGCCCGCATGACTACAATCAATGGCCTTAAGAAAAAAAGTGCCCAAACAACTAGAGACCATTATGTTCATGATATGGAGACGTCGAATGTCACTCCATCCATTGGATAGAATGGAACAACCATATGTCTGCCATCCCAATCTAATGGGCTCTAGAAGTTTCTCGATTCTCTCTTTCTCTTCTATGAGCATAGAGGTACGCAACCGCTTGTAATCAACCCCATGCCAGTCATCACAAGGGCCTACTTGAGCTATTGCTTTTACCATTCTCTTCCATGCATCTCTGCGAACTACATTAAAAGGAATGTTGCACTCAAGTATGCAACGCTCTATCTCTATGTTAGCTACCCTTTGGCATTGCTTCTGCAAGCCACTAGATATGTAGGAGGATTGAATAGAGGACTGCGATGCTTTGAATCTTTGAGATGATTGTCCTTCCAATGGAATAGACTCTTCATTCTCATCATGTTGAGAAGAGGTCCGACTTCTCAGTGTGCTAGCACTAAGTCCTGTATCCTCAACTTCTTCTAGTATATCCTCAGAAGCTACAACGAATTCACGATGACGAGCCGCTTTAGCATCTTGAGCAAGCTTATGCTCTTTGGGCACAACTTCTGCAACCTCTTGTGGGACTTGTGTACACCCAGCAATGCCCAATCCTCCTAGTCCAGGTACATGTCGGATAAGACGTGTAGTTGTGGTACTAAAGGACTTACCACAATACTTACACATCCATCTCCTTGTACCAGAACCATATGATATATCATTATTACTTATATGGATACTCCATAAAGGTGAAATACCACGAGGCATGATGATATATGTGGGTCCAAGACTTCAAATGCAAAAGATGGAGGCTCTTAGGTAAATTCGAACTTCTAATAGGCTCAAGACTCTCTGTATGATAGATGTGGGCTGAACTTTGAAGGCTCTAAGCTCATAGGTTAGCTTTAAACTCACTAATAGTTATTACTAATTAGTCTCTCTCTCTCTCTCTCTCTCGCAAAGGCAATCTGGACTCGTGAGTCGGATTGGCCGCTGGCCTGTAGGTTGTGAGGGAACGTGGAAGGAGCAAGGTTTGATGAAGGGGCAAGGTAGGAGACAAGGGGCAAGGCGGAAGCCGCTGAAGCTACCTTCTAAGGGCTGCAAACGAATGCGAAAAGCTCCTGAACATAACTTCGAATCGGTTCAGTTAGGTCATCGACGAATTTTTTTTAACCTTGTAACGAAGATTTTTTCGCACTGAATGCAAAAAAACGCACCGAACCGGATGAATGCATAAATTTTGCGGTGCTACGCACCGAATCTGCCTTGTAATGATCCAAAAAAGTATTAGATAATTGTCTTGGACTCCTAAGAGTCCATAATGAATGCAAAAGCTGAAGAGTGGCTTTGCAATATATTGGAGTGCATTCTCACATGGACTCACCGAACTGTTTTAAAATTGATATCAATTCTTATAATTTCAACTATATTCCAAATTTTATAATTGAAATCAAATGGAATGGGATAACAATGAACACAGAAAGTAAGAAAAATAAAAGAACACCTTCGATAAGACTTATAATGCATATGGAGCGATAGTGGGGTATCCATAGCCATAATCGTTCCTCCACTCAAGAGACTGTGATGTAACTCATACAAAAAAGAAGTGGAACATGCATATGCTATGTCAATGCTAAATGTATATGTGGATTATTTGCTATCAAAAGCGATCTTGTCACTCTCGTCATGATACACTCATGCACAAATTTTTCATGTATCAGAGCGATCCTTGACTCCAGAATCTTGTTCTTTTGAAGTACGGATGGAGTAATGCTGCAAACCTATGAGTAAGTTGTGACATAAGCTCCCATGGGAACTCCAAAAGCTGTAGTATTTCATCAAGTCTACATTATAAAATGAGAACAAAAGATAAATGTCAAATTTCACAATTCATATCAATAAATGAACATTAAAAAAAAATTTAATATATGTAATGTTATTCATATTACATACTTGGACGGTGATAACATCGTAACCGATTGGCTTGCCTTTGTCATCCTTGTGTATATATGGTACGCAAGTCCACAGGTTGAACCCTCTGTGTCAACGTAAAGTAACACAATATGAATTTGTCTCAAGATAGGCAAGATGTTGCCTATCTCTGTCCAAAAATCCATATCTAAAACTTTTTTTTGAACATGGCATGAAGCCTTTGTGTTTGGTGTTGCCATACTCATCCATCTTCTATCTACTACATTCATTTGCTAGGCGTCCATGCTCTTAGCAAATAATAACCAAAGATAGAGAAATAATAGCACACATGAAAGAACATACTGACATACTCTCAAGAGAATACATAAGAAATAGGCAAAAAGTCATATGCTCCAATTATGAAAGTATGTGTATAAGATAATGATATGCTCCAAATCAAAAGTACAAGGTAACATAGAAATACTCACAATCCATCAATACCAAAGAGAGCATGTGAGGATAGGGACAAAGCGTGAAGAGGCTAGGGTAAGATCTCCAAAGCAACCTCTCTCACAAGAGTAGAGAGACCTCGTATGAGTATACACTTCTCCTTTACCACCTCCATCATTGACTTGTCACTTATGTCATGATTTGATAAGTGACGAAGCTATCACTTATATGGGAGACAACATGGAACAAGTTACAAACCACATGTGACATCATAGTACATACATCATCGACAATATTTAAATTTTAAGGGCCAAAGCAATGAAGCACATCCATATTATAATGATCTCGTCAAAAAAGATTACATTGATTTAGGATGATTAATAATCAATCATCATATCATCTTGATTGCTACTAAACATAAAAAAGAGTACATATCATGAATAAAACCAAAAAGATACTATCATGGGAGCACTAGATTGTGCTCTCTGACTATAGTAGATAAGATTTCGGAAATACACTTCTGATAACAAGAATACCCACGAAGGGAAAACAATACAAGAATATGTGACTGATACAAGATGTCCCACAACCCCGGGATTGATAGGTATGAATAACTCGACTAGAGATGATACAGGAGATCCCACAACCTGGGATCGTAAGTATGAGACAAGATATCTTGATTACAAGAACTCCCATCTCGGAGATGGACTAGATACAAGAAACAACTCGACAAGATCTCGTACTACGAGATTACAAGAGGACAAGACTAGATGTCCAGGATACAATACTAGACAGGACTTGAACAAGGAATAAGGCAAGAACAGGAACTGGAACTTGGAGAGTACTTACTTGGTGGTCACGACTCCTTGAGCTCCCAAGACTGGTATTGGCAAGACTGATTATGAATGTGGCCAACCCCTCCTTATATAGGTTTTCAAGGGCGGTTCATGAAAGGCGGTTACAAATTGATGATGTCATCGATGATGTCATCAATTCGAAACATGAGCTCTGGATATCCGAATCAGGCAAGTAGACAGTCGATCTTAGGGTTTTGGCACGTTCCCGACGCAATGGAAGCATTGGTTTCTCCTAATTCTGAACCAATCATGAGATACAGGGTTCACATGGAATCTAAGGTTCAGGATGGTTTCGTTTGTCCATGACAGATATAGCCATGGTCCATAATAGATGAATCATGATAGACCTAAGAGAACTCAAGTCTCAAGGAGAATCCAAGTCGGGAGTCTTAGCTACATCAGTAGAGGTGGTAGCCCTTGGTGCAATCTGAATCTCCACTTGCTCAATGTATTCTCAATCATGTGCCTCTTCTTCATGTTCTTCACCTTGCATTTTCCCATTCTGTGAAAGGATTTGAAGCCATGCTTTGAGTCTTGCCAAGCATTCTTAAATTTGCACTAACAAAGACAAGGTCACTGGCACATTGCACACCAAGTCTGTTCCTCTTCTTAGAGGCTACATATCCATATACACTCCATCCGATCTTCCCACCATAGAATAGCGCCGACACGAAACCTATCTTCTTGTGCATCTGCACATGAAAATGAAACATCTTTCATAGTTCTATATTTGGATAATTGATCTCTAATAAGCCTCCTTGATTCATAATAAGAATCCTCGATGCATTATCTGGAACAAGTCTCTCCAATATCGTCCTTCATCCACTTGCTACCTCCGGATCAGCATATTGTTTCTTATCTTGGAAGTCGGGGTCCACCATGAATGTCGCTGCATGGAGTGGGGAGTAATAGGCATTCCATCGTCGAACACATATTGATGAAATTTCTTCATACTTCTCATCCTCTTGCACTAGCTTCTTAAGTGACTTTATGGTTCGATCCATAGCTTCGTATACTTTGCCAATGCAAACACATAAACAATTTTCGGTTCGCTAGTACAAGTGCCTCAAAGTCTGTTCGAGTCTTGCAAAGTTTGATTGGGTATTTTGTTCAGCTTTTCGAGGTATAGTCAATTTTTTGCATTAGGGTGTTTAGTCATTGGCCACAGCTGAAAGCAATGATGTATTCTGTATGTTGGCCGTTGAGGATAAGTTGGATGGCTCCAACTATTCATTGTGGGCATATATGATGCATCATGTATTGGTAGCAAAAGGCTTGTGGAATATTGTACATGGCATTGAAACACGTCCTCCTATGTTTGCAAATATAGTGATTGGAGTTGACACAGGTGTTGAAGATCATGATCTTCAATTTCATGGTGTTGTTGTGGTCCTTCTTGCACCTACTGCAGAGCAACTTCATTGGGATGTCAGAGATGCACAAGCAGGTGCGTTAATAGCTTTGTCTATGAAAAGTGCCATTATCCCTCATATTCGCTCGTACAAAATAGCAAAAGAAGCTTGGGATAATGTTGCAACACTATAACAGGCAAGAGATGAGGCTCAGCTTGCTTACTTTCGAAAACAGTTGGAGAGTGAGCATGGGAATGAAGGAAATTCAATGGCTACTTTTTTGAAAAAGATCAAAAATTTGAAAGACCAATCGATTTCTGCTAATGAAAATTTGCCAGATAGTTCACTCATGCAGATTGTTCTTGATGGTCTTCCAGATTCTCATTAGAGTTTTCCTTTTACTCTTTGGTTGATGATAAAAGGCAATCCAAATCCCTTAACATTTGAGGAGTTACTCTTTGTTTTGTTGCAGGAAGGCAGGTAGATGGACATGTATATGTATGCACATACATACCTCTGTATGTATGTATATGTGGTTTCGTTAACTCAGCTCTTTTCATCCAACTTTTGGTATATATGCCCATGTGGATGAATGCGTCATGTGGCTCATGGATGAGCTGAGAGTATGGATTTGGTAGTTCATATGACACTCCAGAAGTACTCCAATTTTTTAGCATATACACCTTTGTTTAACAGGCTTGCCATGGTGACGGCTGAAAACATGCATTCTGGATTCTGTTTGCCATGTGCCACTAATTTAACTCGTATCATTCTTTAGAACTTTCATGGTTCCAAAAAAGAATATGTATTTGTGTGTGTGCACGTGTGTATGTGCCTTTGTATATGTATGTATGCATGCATGTATGTATGTATGTATGTATGTATGTATGTATGCATGTTATGTATGGGTACCTAGATGGACTGGACATCATTGCTACCAGCCTTCACTGTATCTGCAATGTAAAAATAGGTGCTGTATATTTTCTTTTTGAACTTTCATGGTTCCAAAAAAGATTATGTATTTGTGTGTGTGCAGGTGTGTATGTGTGCATGTGCCTCTGTATATGTATGCATGCATGCATGTATGTATGTAGGTATGCATTTATGTATGTATGTATGCATTGTTGCATTCGGACGTGTCCGAATCATTTTTCCGGACTTTCCGGACTTCGTTCCGGACTTCCGCGTCCGAAACGAATTTCAGACTTGACCATTGCAGAAAATTTTGTTGGGGGCGAAAAATCTCGATCTTGGGTCATTTTGACTATCATATATACCATGATATCTAGCATATCTACCATAATTTATATGTATATGTATTTATATCTAGATATACATATACATATACATAAACACATACATATACATATCTACCATAGATACATATAGGTCATTTTGGTGATTTCTAGTATTGCAAGAGAGAACCCTACACATGATGATGATGATGATGATGATGATGAGGAGTAGTAGTAGTACATGGAGGATGATGATGACTGATCATACCTAATTATGTGCATATTTTGACATAACTTTATATTTATATTTATAGACTTTTGGTCTTTCGCGATATCATATGTGAGTTTACTATCTAATTTCAGCATCATACTCTTTGTGTTTATTGAAATTATGCTTAAATCTCATTGATTTATGTTTCTAATATGATTTAGGAATATCTCCAATAAGTTTTGTAAATTTTTCTTGAGGAAAAAAAAGTCACGTCCGATAACGTCCGAAACGTTTTTCCGGTCTCGTTTCGGGCTTTCCAACCCGTCCGAGTCCGAAGTCCGATTCCCGTCCGAATCAACTATGTATGTATGTATGTATGTATGTGTGTGTATGTATGTGTATGCATGTTATGTACTTATATCAGTCTTTAGAACTTTCATGGTTCCAAAAAAGATTATGTATTCGTGGGTCTGCGCGAGTGTATGTGCCTCTGTATATGTATGTATGCATGCATGTATGTATCTGCAATGTAAAAACAGCTACTGCCTATTTTCTTTTTGATGTTTGCATTAAGGGAAAGGAAAGATAATATGGGCAGGGCTATGTCTGCTATTGTCATCGCCTGTCAGAGTTACTATCTAAAGGAGGAAGATTTTCCAAGAGTAGTTATCTTGATCAGTTAGTGAAAAGGGTTGTTTTGTATAGACACTGAAATTTTGTGTACATATAAAGCTTGTACTGCTCAATGTGACGAAAGCTTTCTGAATTATCTTAACTGCATTTGGATAGGCTGCTATTTTTTCATCTCTTTGAAGTTTTGACCGTTAATCCAGTTGAAATTGTTCCAGGTACAATTTTGAAGAAGTGAAGCCAGGAGTAGTAGGAGTACGTCCCAAATTTCATCTTTGAAAACTGAAGTAGCTTGTTCACTTTTCCATTAGGGATCATGATTTTAGTGTACAGGGTTGTTCCATTGCTATCTGTTAACAATTCTTTGTTAAGGTAGGAGTAGCTTACTGTGGTTAGCATTTGCTTCAAAGGGCTTAACCTTAGCATTCCTTTGGGCATTCTAGTTCTCATGTTCCCTGGAATATTCCAGGCGAACCTTTGTTGTAACAGTATGCTTCTAACCTCTGTTGTAGCATTAGTTAACTTTTAGTTGGCAAATTCTCAGTCAGTGTTTAGCTGTTAAAACGGTCTTTTCATGTTGAAAAAGGATGGAAGCACATCCCCCACTTTCAACTTGCAAAGAGATCTATACTTAATTTCACTCTTTTCCCAATTTAGCTGAGAATTATACATGGTATGTGTATCTGTCTGTGAGAAGCTTATTGATGAACAAGGTCATCTTATAGCCCACTGCACGTCAAGTTCAAGTTAACTTTTATCTGGGTTAGCTGCATTGTGAAAGGATTTTTGAGAGATGCTGTTTGATTTTTACAAAGCATAACTACAGCATGCGTTGATGTATAAGATAGATAATTCAAAGACTTGGCCCAGTTTCATTTATCTACAGCATCTGTTCGTTTGTCCTTCTGTTGGATTGTCTGCTCGCCCTGATAGTTTCTACCATAAAAGCAATGGTGAATGTCAGATTCCGTTATCTGTGAGAATGGATGTACATGTCATATGAGGTATACATATACATTTTCCACTTGATTAGAGAATATAGAAAAATCCCATATTCAAGTGAAAACCATTTCATGTTGTTCATGCTATTGGGCAGAAAGGATGATTCCATCCTTGTTTAATCACTTTGGCGCGTTAAATATTTATATCTACATTTTCTTCACATTATTTGAATGCATTAGTATGATGCACTGCAATAACTGGGAGGAGGCTGAGTGCTTAGAGAATAGGAAGGAACACTAATTTTTCTTCTGGTTTTTAGTGGCATCTATGTTAGATATTATGAGGCTTTGTTGTTAATATGAGAGAATCTGATTTTGTGTTCATCAGTATGTTTCATAGCTATGTTTTTGTGTAACTGCTAAATGATGTAAGTTCGCATCATTTTTGCTTGTGGTAAGGAGTTTAAAGATGATGGCAGAATCGAGCTATTATACGGACATGGTAAGGCATGGAAAAACTTCTTCAAATACATATAATCGAGCTGGATATGTAGAACTAAATAAATCATTTACTAGATAAGGAAGAAGTGGCAGACAAACATGTTAAAGTAAAAATTACTTAAGTACAGATTATTTCATATGTTGGCTATTGATGATAAGTTGGATGGCTCTAATCACCCATTGTGAGCATACATGATGTGTTATGTAGTGGTAGCAAAAGGCTTGTGGGATATTATGCAGGGTGTTGAAATACGTCCTCCTACACTTGCAAATATAATGATAGCATGTGATCTAGGTGGTATCTTTTTTTTCCCTTAAATGGAGGTTCGGCCGAGGCCTACTCCCCTTGACTTTAACTTTGAAATTGCAACTGTACAAGGAAGGGCATAGTACCCATGGACCCCCCTTATCCCACAAGAACAGGGGTTTACAAGACTGGGTTAAACGGCGGTCACAACTACCGCGGGGATGGACAAATGGTGGCCAGCAGCCACGTACAACAGCTTTCCAAGATTCATATGTCCCTTACATGTTGCTGCGAGGGGTTGAACCCTCGCCCCCGCCTCAAGAGGCGAGTCAATCGTGCTTTGATTCCCATTGCACTTATTATAGAGAAACTTCTTTGAGATGTGCATCGGGATGGTAAAGATGCATAGGCATGTGCATTGATAGATTTGTTTGTCAAACATGCAATTATCCCTCACATTTGCTCACACAATAGCAAAAGATGTTTGGGATACTCTTACTACACCATACCACTCAAGAAATGAGACTCATTTTGCTTAACTTTGAAAACACTTGAATAGTGAGCATATGAATGAAGGAGATTCAATGGACACTTTTCTAACAAAGATCAAGTATTTGAAAGATTAGTCGATTTTTGTCGATAAAATCTTGCTAGATAGTTCACTTGTGCAAATTGTTCTTAATGGCCTTCCAGATTCTTATCAAAGCCTTGTTTCCACTCTTCAATTGATTTTGAAATGTAATCAAATGCCTTATCAAGTTAGCCTTTGTTTCTTTGCAAGAAGATCATTCTAGACGAAAACATGTCAATTATTTGTGTTGCATATCAGACTTTCTCAGCTAAACAGAAGGACAAAGATAAATGGAGCTAATCTACTAGTAAACAAAAATATGCTAATGTTGCACAATCCATGAAGAAAGATAAAGATGATAAGAAAACAAAAAAGAAGAAATAGGTTTGTAAGTACTATACGACAAATGATAATGTCATTAAAAGTGATCCTAAATTGTCTACAAAAGAGGCAAACAAGAAAGAAGCCCAAATGATTGTCATAAGGGCCTCTATACTTAAAACAAAGTCTTGCTAACCTTGTTCAAAATGAAGAATGGGCTTTTATTACTCATTGTAGCTATGAGTAGGCTTCTCATGAGTAGCGTATGTTTGTAGTAGGCTCAGGTGTTTAGTACTTTGACAGTGGTACACCCATACATATTACTTTGTGATGTAGTTTCTTCACGTCACTTGAGCTTGCTCCTACAAGGAATATTGTCACATGTGCAAACAACTCTTATCTTGTCATGGGATTTGGAAAGATCATTCTTACTACTACTCATGGTAGTACTTTCACATTGTGAAATGTTGTACATATGCCATGGATCAAGAAAAATATGTTATGAGTTTCAACTCTAGTTGAAATTCACTTGGTTTATTGATGATAAGTTTACAATTCACAAATATTTATAGTATCAATGCTTCTTGCATTTTATATTGTGGATTGTATAAGTTTATAGATTATGCAAAATCTAAGAATGATTCAACATGTAGAGTTCATGATTCTTAGGCTATTTCAAATGGGAAACTTTGACATGCACGCTTCGATCGATCATGAACTTTGCTAGTTTACTTTATCTGCAAAAATTTGAAATGGTTTCCTCTTTACGCAAACTTGAACCACCTTCTAAGAATGTCTATGAGGGTTGTATTTTGGATAAAATGGAGCAATCTTCCTTCCCCAAAGATAGTTCAATTAGAGTTGCATATAAGTTGAAGCTTGTTCACAATGATATCTGTGGTCGTATGCAAATACCTTCATTTGGGAATTACCTATACTTTATGAATTTCATTGATGAATTTGCTAGGCATGTATGTGTTAATTCATTGAAAACAAATTTTGAAGTGTTTATGTGCTTCAAACAATTCATGGTTATGATTGAAAAGTTATCAACATCTAAAATGAGAACCCTTCATCTTGATTGAGGGGGAAAGTATATGTCTTCTAAGCTTAATTTATTCATGGTTGAGTATGGGATAAAATATCAATGTATAGTGTCATATACATTTCAATAAAATGGAATTGTTGAGAGGAAGAACATGTTTCTTATGGAAATGTAAAGGTGTATGATCAAAAGTTAGGCTCTACTACAAAACTCATAGTTTGAGGAGGTTATATGTGCAACATATGTACTTAACAGGTGCACTACCAAAGAGTTATAGTCTATCACTCCATATGAGGCTTGACATGCTCGCAAGTTATATATTGCTCATCTACATGTTTTTTGTTGTTTGACATAGAAAATTGAATGATAAGATTATGAATTGTATTTTTGTTGGGTATAGATTTGGAAGTAAATGCTATTTCTTTATATCATCCACAAATTAAATGCATTTTAGTTAGTCGTGATATCTTTTTTGTAGAAGATGTTATTCAACCCTTACTTTCATGTACAAAGGAGATACTAGTCAGCTTGAAGGATGTGTATGAAACTTTGCTACCTCTTTTTACAACTGGAGAGTCAAATGTGTCTCCTAGTGAGGCAGTTTTTTAACCTTTACAAGGATCAAATGATGATACAAATCATTCAATTTCTTATGCAAATTTTTATAATGCACTTATTGATGAGGGAGTTAACATTGAAGAGGCAAAAATCATGCCTAAATGGTTGGTATAGACTTTGAGAGATAACAAGTGCATCTTTGTCATCTCGTACTTGTTTAAGCTCTCATAATGCTTCTTTTGCATCAGATTGTTATGTAATGGCTGCCTCTAAACATTGTGATAAGTATGAACTTGTTTCATTTGATGAAACAGATAATTAGTAAAATTAGATGGCTACTATGCAATCAGAATGTGATGTTACTACAAAGAATGGTACTTGGCACTAAATGGGTATACAAGTTGAAACGTAAGCTGATGCAACAATTGATAGGTATAAGGCTAATCATTTTATCAAAGGTTATGCTCAAGCAAAGGGCGTTAGTTTTTATGAGACCTTTGCTCCCACATGCCGAATGACCACCATTCATAGGATATGTGCACTTGTAGCTCATCGTGCTTGGAATGTACATCAATTCAATATTAAAACCATATTTTTGAATGGTGATTTACATGAAGAAGTGTATGTATTACAACCTCGTGGTTTTGTGCTGAAAGGGCATGAAAACAAAGTATGCAGGTTGAAAAGGGCATTGTATGGATTGAAGTAAGCACGACATGCTTGGTATGAAAAGATACATGCTTGCTTGCTACCACATGGATTTGATAACACTTCAATTGAGATCATCTTATATATCAAGCATGGAGATGATGTACTTTTGATCATTTTTGTGTACGTTGATGATATGTTTCTCATTGGTCTTAATGAGAAGAATATTGCTAAATTTAAGGCTGATTTGCATGCCTCTTTTGAGGTGTTCGATGTGGGGCATTCGCACCATTATTTGAGCATTCAATTTAAGGAAAATGATGCGAGAATTACATTGTGTCAAACAAAATAAATTGAAACATTTTTGGAGTGTTTTGGACTTGAAGTTTGCAAGCCTATTGAGATCCCCATCGAAACAAGTTTATCTTCATGATTCTGCAGATGCATTTGATGTTGTTTTCTATCAACAAACTATTTGAAGCTTGATTTAGTTATGCATAAACTGATATGATATTTAGTTTGCTATCTCTCAAATGAGCATGTTTATGTATATCCTTGGTCTCAAGCATTGGTAGGTTGTTAGGTGTATCTTTTTCTACTTGAGTGATACTTGACTATTTGGATTGCTTTATCCCAAAGAGTAATTATTTTGCCAGATTTACATGCTTATTTTGAATTAGATTCTGCTGGTTGTTATGACACTCATGTGTTCAAAATTGGCTCTTGCTTCATGCTTGATAACACATGCATATCTTGGTTGAGCAATGAGGAACATATTATGGCTACTTCTAGTTGTGAGTTTGAGTTTTCACAACTACTGTCAAGTATGCTTCATATGTCTTTGGGTTGATTTGGGTGTTGATCAATCTTCTTCCACCACCAACTTTACTCAAAGTCAGAGTGTATTAGCAATTGCGATGGGCCTTGTGTTCCATGCTCACACAAATCATATTGAGGTGCACTATCATTATGTTAGGGAGAGAATCTCTATTGGAGAGGTCAATTTGTCTTATGTGCCCACACAATATAATCTTGCAGATATTTTCATATAAGTTCTACCCAAAGAGA
>CM035421.1:130203780-130268780 GCA_020310875.1 Ceratopteris richardii | reverse complement strand
TCCTGCCATGCTTTTGAATCTGCTGGTCTTCATGCCATCCAAGCTCTTTGTCATTATGTCTGCTATCTGATCTTTAGTAGAAATGTACTCCACTTCAATTTCTTTCTCCATTACTTTTTCTCTCAGAAAATGATAATGTATCTCTATATGTTTTGTTCTTGCATGAAATACTGGATTTGCTACAAGATAAAGTGAACTCATATTATCTCCATGTATTGTAGGTGTACCTTGATCAATGCCCAAGCTTTTGAACAATGTCTGCATCCATATGACCTCCTTAGCTGCTTCCACAAGTCCTTTGTACTCAGCTTTAGTTGATGATAATGCTACTGTATGTTGTTTCTTTGAACACCAACTTACAAGCTTATCACCAATGTATATCATGTAGCCATGAGTTGATCTTCTGTCATCCTGATTACCTGCCTAGTCTGAGTCACTATATGCTCTCAACTTCAAATTTGATGTAAAAGGATAATATAATCCTTCCTTTATAGTTCCTTTGATATATATGAGAACTCTTTGACCTGCAATCCAATGTGGGTCCTTTGGACAATGCATGAATTGTGACAAAACTCCCACTGCATAACTAAGATCAGGTCTTGTTAGTGTAGCATAAATCAAAATACCCACAAGAGATTGATACTTCCTCATATCTTTGTATTCTGCACCATCATATTTACTGAGCTTGTGATTAACTTCAAGTGGAGTTGAAGCTTCTCTGCAATTTTCCATATCAAACTTCTTCAATAGATTTAGAAGATACCTTTCTTGTGATACATATATGCCATGATCTGTATAAGTGACTTCCATTCCAAGAAAGTATGATAACTTTCCTAGATCACTGATCTTGAATTCTTTTTCAAGCAATCTCTTTACCTCCTTTATTCCTTCATCTGAAGTACCTGTGATTATAATGTCATCTACATAAATACAAATGTGGATTGTACCTTCCTCTGTTCTTTTGATGAGTAGACTTGGATCAGCTTTTGAACTTTGATATCCAAGTTCATTGAGATACTTCACCAATCTATAGTTCCATGCTCTTGGAGCTTGTTTCAATCCATAGAGTGCTCTTCTCAACCTGCAAACAAAATTTGGATACCTGGAATCTATAAACCCTTGAGGTTGTTCCATGTATACCTCATCTGATATGTATCCATTCAAGAATGCATTCTTTATATCCAATTGACTTAGGGTCCATCCTTTTGAAGCTGCAATAGCAATGATTGTCCTTATAGTTGACATCCTGGCTACAGGACTCAATGTCTCATCATAATCTATGCCATAAGTTTGGGCATAGCCTTTCACCACCAATCTAGCTTTGTATCTGGCTATACTTCCATCTACAAGCTTCTTCACTTTATAAACCCATTTATTTCCAATTACTTTCTTACCATTTGGTTTAGGAACAAGTTCCCATGTCTTATTCTCCTCCAGTGCATTGAAGTCTTCCTTCATTGCTTCTTCCCATTGCTTCTTACCTTTTGCTTCATCATAGTTATGAGGTTCTTCATCATCTTTGACCATGTAAGCATAATTCTTCTGAGTTATGTAAGGAGTATCATAAGAATACCTTTCTGGTTGTCTTCTAGTCCTGCTTGACCTTCTTGGTTCACATTCTTCATAAGTGTCTGGATACAACTCTTCATCAAATATACACTACAAGAAAAAGGGGGGCATAGCGACGCCCCCAAATTTTTAAAAAAATGGGAAGCGTCGCTTATGCGACGTGGTCGTTGCATAAGCGACGGTCAGAATTTTGATTTTTTTTTTCCCCGACACTCGTCGCATAAGCGATGTTAGCGTCGCTTATGCGATGTTAATTAAAGAGCGTCGCTAATTTCATCGCTGCCTAGCGACGGTGGGAGCGACGTTGGCAAACTGCAAAGCGTCGCATATGCGACGCTCTGGAATGTAAAAAAAAAATTTGATTTCTCCCGGCACATTTGTGCCGGGACTTGGACGCGAGCAAGAAGAGACCGAGAGAGAGAGAGTGAGAGAGAGAGAGAGAGCGTGCGAGAAAGAGAGAGGGCTGCACAAACTAACAGCAAGCAGGTATGCGCACACACACACACACACACTTACATACACATACATATGTACACACACACATACACACATGGACACACACACACATACACATACACACACACATACACAAAAATACACACACATATACACACATACACAAATAAGGTTGCATACACACATGCACACATAATGCATACACATGCACACACATATACACACACATACACAGACACATACACACACACACACATACACACACACACATACACACACACACATACACACACACATACACACACACATACACACATACACACACATATATGCATACACACACATAGAGAGAGACATGCACACACATACACATACATGCATACATAATGCATATGCATATGCGTACATCCATACATACTTACATGCATACACACACATATGCATACATAATTCATATGCATATGCGTACATACATACATACTTACATGCATACACACACATATGCATGCATAATTCACATGCATACATACACATACATAATGCATATGCATACATACAAATACATAATGCATACACACACATATGCATACATAATGCATACACACACATACACACATATGCATACATACACACATAGACACATACACACATAGACACATACACACACATAGACACATACACACACATAGACACATACACACACATAAACACATACACACTCATAGACACACACACATACACATGGACGCACACACACATACACACATATATACACACACATACACACATAGACACATACACACATAGACACATACACACATAGACACATACACACATAGACACATACACACATAGACACATACACACATAATGATGCATTCACACACATACACATGCATACACACATAGACACACATATACACACACACATAGACACACATATACACACACATATACACATATACATACGCACTCATAGACACACATAATGATGCATTCACACACATACACATGCATACACACATATGCTCAATTTATACTATGCAAAATTTCATAGGTTTAGAGAGAAATTCAATTTTTGGTGGACTGTGGTAGTGAACTATTAATTATTTTATTTTTATGGATGTTTTAATTGTTTTACTTATTTATGTTTGTTATATGTAATACAAGAGTATTATGGAGAGGCAAATATGGATGAGGTGGGAAGACAGCCACAGAAGGGACGATCTCGATCGTCACAGGGTGCTCACAGAGATACATCAAATCATGCGGATGATCGTGATGATGAGGATGAGGATGAGGATGATGATGATGATGATGATTAGGATTCCTGATTCTGACATTGGATATGTATTTACATTGATATATATATATATATATATATATATATATATATATATATATATATATATATATATATATATATATATATATATATGTGTATATATATATATATTATCTATATATTGTTCATTTCAGTTATGTTTTGAATTGTGTGTATGGTATTAAGTAATGAAACATCTTGTTCTATTGATTTTTATTATTGTTTATATTAAGCATGTGTTTTATTACTTTAATTATATAATTAATTCATATTTATGTGTGCTTGTGTGTATATAAAATGTATATATGCACATGTAGGTATATATTTATATGTGTAAGTGTGTCTATATGCATGTATCTATGTATATATGTGCATGTATGTATGTGCATATGTATATGTGTATATGCATGTATCTGCATGTGCATGTGTAAGTGTATGTGCATATGTATGTGTATGTGCATGTGTAGGTGTGTATATGTATGTATGTATGTGCATGTATATATGTAAGTGTATGTGTATATGTGTGTATGTGCATGTATATGTGTGTATATGTATGTATGTATGTGCATGTGTATGTGTGTATATGTATGTATGTGCATGTGTATGTGTGTGTATGTGCATATGTGTGTGTACATATGTGCATGTATATGTGTGTATATGTATGTATGTACATATGTATATGTGTATATGCATGTATGTGCATGTGCATGTGTAAGTGTATATGTGTATGTATGTGCATGTGCATGTGTGTGTATATCTAGGTATGTGCATGTGCATGTGAAAGTGTACATGTGTATATATGTGCATGTGTATGTGTGTGTATATGTATGTGCATGTATATGTGTAAGTGTATGTGTATATGTGTGTATGTGCATGTATAAGTGTATATGTATGTATGTGCATGTGTGTGTGTATGTGCATATGTATGTGCATATATATGTGTATATATGTGTATGCGTGTGTATATATAGATATGTGCATATGTATTTGTATGTGTATAAACATATACAAGTGTATGTATATGCATGTGTATATGTATGAAACATGCATGTGCATGTGGATGCATTTCCATTTGCATCCATGTGCATGCATGTGGATGTGCATATACATGTATTTAAGTATGTGTTAATGTGTTTATGTGTATGTATATATGCAAGTCTTTTTATGTGGTTGTAGAAATTTTTGTGCATATGCATGTGTATGTGTGTGTATGTGTAAATGTATGTGCACATGTATGTGTGTGTATATATATGTGTGTGTATGTGCATGTGTATATGTGTATATGTGTGAACGTGCATCTTCATCACCTATAAGTGTATATGTGCATATCAATAAGTGTGAATATGCTAAATAATGAGAATAACACAATTCAAATGATATACAAAGAATGGGAATTGTACTTATGATAGTTAGCCATATTTTTTGCTTGGTTAGCTTCTTGAATAACCTACAATAGAGAGAGAGAGAGAGAGAGAGAGAGAGAGAGAGAGAGAGAGAATAAGATAGAGATTAGACAAAAAAGCAATTTTGCAAGCGATTGTTTCAGCTCGTAAGCACAGAGCAATTGTGAATATTGGAGACCTCTTCGATCAGATGTGTGTAGATGCCGATCGAAGAGCCTCCAATGTTTTAAATAATTTTCTTCAACCCATCATGTAAGCGATGCTAAAGTGTTGTAAATGCCTATGCAGATAGCGTCGCATACACGACGATAATTAGCATCGCAAAATCGTCGCTTTAGTGACGCTCGATGTAACGGTCGCTTATCCTATCGCACCACACATCGATAAAAATATCAATTTTTTCATCGTTTAATTGATGTTCTGTGCTCGACGCTTGTTGTGATGCTTTATGCAATTTTATAGTGATGAAATTATGTCGCATTAACTGTCATTATGTGCCCCTATTCCTTGTAGTGAAATGCAATTGAACTTGGATTCTATGGTCAACCAGGCCACTATATGTTTTATTAAAAAACATATACAAAAGTATCTAGTGGCCATTTGGCCTTTCACATGGACACTAACGGTAACAATCTCCCACTAAAGGCCAATATGAACAAAGTGACTATGGGAGAAAAATAAAGAATTATAAAGAATACTTGAGTGGAAGTATACAAACTATACCTCCCACTTGATGGGCATGTTACACAATATACAAGTAATTGTGTAATATCATGAATCAAGTAACCCCCATCAAGTGACAAGAGTGTTGAAAGCTATCCTATGTTAGAGCTTTAGTCAAAGCATCTACAACTTTATATCAAATATGAACCTTCTCAAGAATGATGTGCTCAGTGGCTAAGCAATCTCTAATGAAGTGATACTGCACCTCAATGTGCTTGGTCTTTGCATGATAGACCAGATTCTTAGCCAATGCAATGGCATTCTAAGTATCACTGAGCAAACGAGGTACATGCTAAGGTAGACCCATATCACAAGCAAGGCAAGAAAGCTACAATGATTCCTTACATGCCTCACTCACTGCAACATACTTTGCTTCTATGGTGGAAACCATCGTACATTCTTGAAGACAAGATCTCTAAGAGATAGCACCCCCAACAAAATGAAAAATGTACCTGATTTAGACTTACGATTGTCTACACAACTAGCATAATCAGATTATATGTAACCAATAATGGATGCTTTCCCTCTACCTAAGCATAGACACTTGTCCTTAGTGCCACTTTGCTATGTCAAAATCATCTTGACTGCTTCCCAATGTTTCTTGCCAAGATTAGACATATACCTTCTCACAACTCCCACTGCAAATGCAATGTCTAGTCTCGTAGCTACCATAACATCATTGAGAATACAAACAACAAACTTATAAGGAATTTCAGTCATGAATTCCTTTCCTCATCTGATTTGGGGCAATCATCCTTGCTCAATTTCACATATGTGGGTAAAGATGTACTCAATGCCTTTACACCATGCACATTGAACCTGTGAAGTACTTTGGATATGTACTCACTTTGAGAAGTATATGCATCTTTTACTCTTATCACGAGTAAGGTGCATGCCAAGAATATGTTTGGCATCCCCCAAATCCTTCATATCAAATGTCTGACTCAACTTCTTTTTGAGAATTGAAAATTCATAAGAGAAGTTCCCAACAATCAACATATCATCGACATAAAGTATTAGGCATAAGCATCTCTTTGTGTAGAGACAAGAATCCTCATTACTTTGAGAATAACCTTGAGACTTCATAAAAGCATCAAACTTTTGGTACCATTCTCTAGGGGCCTATTTATATCCATATAAGCTCTTCTTGAGCTTATAAACTAGACTTTCTTTGCTAGGAGCTACATAACCCTCTGTTTATTCCATATATATCTCATTTGTAAGATCTCCATGCAAGAAAGCAGTGTTCACATCCATTTGGACTAGTTCTAAGTTCTCCATTGTAATGAATCCAAGCAACATGCATAGGGTAGTCATCTTGACTACTAGAGAGAAGACTTCCTTGAAATCAACGCCATGTTGTTGCTTAAAACGCTTTGCAACAAGTCATGCTTTATATTTGGAGAAGAACTATCTGATGTGAATTTCAACTTATATACCCATTTACATGGTAAAGCTTTCTTGCCCTATGTGAAAGGTATTAAATCCCAAGTACCATTCTTGTGAACAATGTTGCAAAAAGGCTCACCAACATATGTTAGCATAACAAAATCCAAACTTGGAATATATCTGTCAGGTGGATGCAAGACACGTGTAGAGCATCTCAATGATTGTTAAAAGCGATCATTTGGAGATTGATCTAATTGGACAATTTCTTGACCATCCCTATGTGCAACATTTTTATGCATGTGAATTGACTAATAAGAAATTTTGGTCATGAATTCCTTTTCCTCATCTGATTTGGGGCAATCATCCTTGCTCAATTTCACACATGTGGGTAAAGGTGTACTCAATGCCTTTGCACCCTACATATTGAACTTGTGAAGTACTATGGATATGTACTCACTTTGAGACAAGCATATGCATCTTTTACTCCTATCACGAGTAATGTGCATGCCAAGAACATGTTTGGAATCCCCTTAATCCTTCATATCAAATGTCTCACTCAACTTCTTTTTCAGAATTGACAAGTCATAAGAGGACTTCCCAATAATCAACATATCATCGACATAAAGTATCAAGCATATCAAGCTGCCATTTGAGCATCTCTTTGTGTAGAGACAATGATCCTCATTGCTTCGAGAATAGCCTTGAGACTTCATAAAAGCATCAAACTTTTGGTACCATTGTCTATGGGACTATTTAATTTCATATAAGCTCTTCTTGAGCTTACAAACTAGACTTTCTTTGCTAGGAGCTACATAACCCTCTGGTTGTTCCATATATATCTCATCTGTAAGATCTCCATGCAAGAAAGCAGTTTTCACATCCATTTGGGCTAGCTCTAAGTCCTCCATTGCAATGAATCCAAGCAACATGCGCAGAGTAGTCATCTTGACCACTAGAGAGAAGATTTCCTTGAAATCAACACCATGTTTTTGCTTAAAACCCTTTGCAACAAGTCATGCTTTATACTTTGGAGAAGCACTATCAGATGTGAATTTCAGCTTATATACCCATTTGCATGGTAATGCTTTCTTGCCCTTTGTCAAAGGTACTAAATCCCAAGTACCATCCTTACGAATTGAATCCACCTCACTCTTCATGGCATGCTCCCACTTGACATGATCCATTGTCTGCATAGCCTTTTGTAGCAAGAAGGCTCACCAACATCTATTAGCATAACGAAATCCAAACCTCGAACATATCTATCAAGTGGATGTGAGAAACGTGTAGAGTGTCTCAATGATTGCTAAAGAAGAACATTTGCAGACTGATCTGATGGGACATTCTCTTGAACATCCCTATGTGCAGCATTTTTATGCATGTTAATTGGAGGACTAGTACCCTCAAACACCACTCTTGTCACTTCAACCTCCTTAATGGGCTATTTATGCATCTTACACTCATTTAAAATGACATCATTACTTTTGATCATTGATCGTGTTTCAAGATCCCATAAGTGATATCCAAATTGTCGTTCTGGACCATATCCAAGAAAAATGCATTTCTTTGACGTATGATCCAACTTTGGTCTAGATTCTTGGGTATATGAACATATGCCTCACACCCAAAAACTCAAAGATGATCATAATATGGTGGCTTCCTTGTCCATAACTCTTGTGCCACTTTTATATCTTTGGGTATACTAGGTGAAAGGTTAATCACATGAACTGCAGTCAATACTGCTTCTGCCTAAAAGCCTTGTGAAAGGTTTGCATGATGCAGCATAGAAACTACTCTATCTTGAATAGTCCTATTCATACTTTTAGCTACACCATTTTGTATTGGGGTATAAGGAGCTGTAAACTCTCTATGAATTCCTCTAGACTGACAGAAAAGGCTGAATTCATGTGAGGTATACTCACCCCCATTATCTGAACATAAAGACTTAAGCTTAGTTCCTTTTGTGGTCTCAAATGAAGCAATCCATTTTTTGAAAGTAGAGAACACCTCATCCTTTGCTTTGATAGGATATACCTAGACTTTTCTAGTAGCATCATCTATGAAAAAGATAAAATAAAGAGAACCACCTAATGACCTTGTGGGCATAGGACTACACACATATGTATGAACGAGATCTAAAGGCTGCATTTAAGAGCCAATGTGTGTCTTGTGCACATTTCTAGTTTGCTATCCATATTGACAATGCTCACAAAATGAAAAATCAGAGAAAAATAATACAGGTGAGTAGCTAGAACAAGAAAGATTTTCTATTCCACTACGTGATATATGGCCCAAAAGACCATGCCAAATACAAGCCATAGGCTTTTCAGTAATAGCTAACAAGTGTTCTTTCTATGATACAAATGAAGGACAAAGTGAGCCAACTTTGCTTCCTTTTGCAATAACCATATTGCCCTTTGATATGCGAAAGGACTGAGCATAGAAGACCACCTTGTAGCCAAGGTCATCAAGTTGACCGACTTACATCAAACTATGTGATAACTAAGGTACATGGCATACATCATGCATAGTAAACTTTGAACCATCAATGAAGTACACAACCACATCTCCGATCCTGACAATGTCACACCAGTAAGAGTCACCAAGTCTCACGGTACGAAGAGACTTTGCTGCATAATTAGAGAACCATTCTCTGTGTGATGTCACATGGAAAGAAGCACCAAAAACTAGAAGCCACGCATGGGAAAGAGAATCAGCCATAAGAGCCTCAATTGGCACAATGCTATCAAGTGTCAACACATTAGCATCATCAGAAATAGCATTAATTTCTTCAATCCTCACAGTCGAGGTAGATGGTGTAGGTAGTTGTTTAACATGCCCATCAACATTGTGTCCTTTACCTTTAGCATTCTTTAATGCATAACAATCTTTCTTTATGTGTCCTTTCTTATGACAATAATGGCATTTGATATCCCTCTTCCTTGATTTACTTCTACTCTTATTCTATTGACCATTCTTTTCCTTATTCTTGCTCCTACCACATTGCTGATTCTTTCCTTGGTAAGAATCACGAACATTATATGCATCTCCACTCTTAGTGCCAAACATAGATTTTCTACAAATCTCTTCACTCAAGAGTGCTCCACATATGTCATCATAGACCAGTTTACCACCAGGTGCACTATTGCTAATAGTTGTGCAAAATGTATCCCATGATGATGACAAGGTGCATAACAACAAGACTGCTTTCATTTCATTATCCATATCCATTTTTTGAGCCTTTAATCGGGAGAATATAGCATCAAACTCATTTAGATGAGCAGCAACACTATCTGTGTCCTTCATGCAAAGGTCATATAATTTTCTCATCAGATACACTTTATTTGATGCCACCTCTTTTTCATATGTATTGCATAACTTCTTCTAAAGCTCCTCTGCACTTTCACAGTCTAATAGTGTAAAGTAAACATTATCTACCAAGTGCAATTGAATGGTAGACCTGGACATTTCATCTAACTCATCCCAATCATCTTCATCCATGTCAACAGGATTCTTTGAGATTCCATTTACTCACTTCCATTGCCTCCTCTGAATCAGCTCATCTTTAATCTGATTCTTCCATAGCGCAAAGTTTGTGCCATTAAAATTTTGGATCTCAAAATGGTCTTTTGCGTTGCAAGTTATAGCTCCCCCTTGGAACACTAGCAGTATACCCTGATCCACTAGACGTGCCTGAGACCTCTGATGCCATGATGATAGAGAACTGAATAGAATGATAATGGAGCTAGAAGAGTCCAAAACCCCACTAAGGCTCAAAGAAGGATGACTAACTCTCAGATTTTGGGAGAGAATTCAACAGTCTTCCCAGAAAATTGAATTAATGAGCAGTAATGACCAACCAAAAGGAGCATGTGAGAATAAATGTGCTCACACCAGTAAGTGTATCAAGGAGTAAATCAGCCATTTTATAGTTGAAAAAAATAAAAAATCTGGAAAAATTTTGAAACAGTATCCTCTACAAAACGAGCATATGACCAGTGTCAAATTTACTTGCATAGTGAATCACTGGCTCCACTGGATATAATCAGTTACCCAAAAGAAGCCAACTAGGCTTATCGAGCACTTATGAACAACTATCATACATCTCCTATGGCGAGGCTAGATAAGCCTTCCACCTGCATCACCGAAGAGACCCCGACATCTGGGTGTCTCCAAGTTAGGAAAACCTCACCATGACCCTCTTTATCAAATGTAAAAGGATTTATGCAAAAACATAACTGCTATATCAATGATCACATGGACATACATAAGCAGTATCCACAGAAGTGTACATGGTGTGTATGTGCTCAATATATGCAGTAAAATGACACTGAAAAGCTGAGTTCATAGCCCAAAAAGTCGTCAACTCTGTTGTTTAGGCTCTAAAACCTACATAAATTTGGAGTGGTTGCTCCCACCACAACTGAAAACCTTTTGAGAAACCTGTGTGAAGAGAACCATGCATGGAAGTACTCCAAAATAGCTCCAAAAATCACCCCAAAATTGCTTCAAAAAGAGGCTTTGAAAGCAAAGAATGAAGCTTTGAGGGACCAAAACATGTTCAACGTAATGTTAACCTTAGTCTTTCCCCTTCTTCAGACACCACAAGAGTGTACCTTAGTGGCAAGAGATTACCATGGTTAAGCAAGCTATGGGGGGAATAGTACTGGAATGGGTGACCTCTCGGGAAGTACCAGGAACCTCTATCTTCCTTGATTGTTGAGGTCCTCCCTTGTGTGCAGCCAACGGTGACTTCGATGACTTGGATGACAAGGTTTATGCCTTGGTCACCACCTTAGTCGTAAGTCTTGGAGAAAGCCTTGAGGGGTGGACAGGTGCTTGCTTCACTCACACAAAAGGAACAAACCTTTTGTGTCGAAATGCTCTAATATGAGTGAAGTATTTTGATGGTGATGCACGACAGTGTGCTCTCCTTCTCCAGAACTTCATGATGATATCCTCAGAGTAGAAAACTAAGGTCTAAGCACCACACACAATACTCCACATAGAGGCCGCAGAATATGCAGGAAAACACAGTACACAGGGAGAACAAACACAGACTTCTCACATGTTACAAATTCGGTCAAACTTATAGTCTATGGCTGACCACGACACTATATGTTTTGTAAAAGAACATATACAAAAGTGTTCGGTGGCCATTTGGCCTTTCACATGGACACTAATGGTAAATATTGACAATGCTCACAAAATGAAAAATCAGTGAAATATAACAGAGTTAAGTAGTCAGAATGAGAAAGATTTTCCATTCCACTACTAGATATGTGGCCTAAATGGCCATGCCAAATACAAGCCATAGGTTGCCCAATAATAACTAACAAGTGTTCTTTCTGTGATACAAATAAAGGATAAAGTGAGCAATAATAACCATATTGCCCGTTGATATGCAAAAGGATTGATCATAGAAAACCACCTTGTAACCAAGGTCATCAAGTTGACCAACTAGCATCAAACTACATGATAACTGAGGTACATGGGCATATATCATGCATAGTAAATTTTGAACCATCAATGAATTGCACAACCACATCTTCAATCCTAACAACATCACATTTGCACGAGTCACCAAGTCTCATAGTACCAAGAGACTTTGCTGCATAAGTAGAGAACCATTCTCTATGTGGTGTCACATGGAAAGAATCACCAAACTCTAGCAGCCACATGTGGGAAAGAGAATCAGCCATAAGGTCCTCACTAGACATAGTACTTTCAAGTGTCAACACATTAGCATCATCAGAAATAGCATTGATTTCTTAAATCTTCAGAGTCCATGTAGATGGTGCAGGTAGCTATTTAACATGCCCATCAACATTCTTTCCTTTTCCTTTAGCATTCTTTGACACATAGAAGCCTTTCTTCACGTGTGCTTTCTTATGGCAATAATGGCATTTGATATCCCTCTTCCTTGATTTCTTCTACTCTTATTTCATTGACAATTCTTTTCCTTCTTCTTGCTCCTACCACATTGCTAATTCTTTCGTTGGTAAGAATCATGAGCATTATATGCATCTCCACTCAGATTTCCAATCATATATTTTCTGCGAATCTCCTCACTCAAGAGTGCTCCATACATGTCATCATAGACCAATTTACCACTAGGTACATTATTTTCAATAATTGTGCAAAACATATCCCATGATGATGGCAAGGTGCATAACAACATGACTACTTTCATTTCATTATCCATCTCCATTTTGTGAGCCTATAACTAGTAGAATATAGCATCAAACTCATTTAGATGAGAAACAACATTATCTGTGTCCTTCATGCAAAGTTCATGTAACTTTCTCATCAAATACTCTTTGTAAAGTAAACATTATTTCCGAGGTGCAATCAAATGGTAGAACTTTCGATTTCATCCAATTCATCCCAATCACCATCATCCATAGCAGCACGCTTCTTTGAGATTCCATTTACTAGCTTCCACTGTCTCCATTGAATCAACACATCTTTAATTTGATTCTTCCAACGAGCAAAGTTTGTGCCATCAAATTTTCAGATACAAAAGACCATCAAGTTATAGCTCCTCTTGGGAACACTGACACTAGACCGTGATACACCAGATGTGCTTGAGATTTTTGATGCCATGATGATAGGGAATTGACTAGAATGAAAATGGAGCTAGAATAGTACAAGCACCATTAAAGCTCAAGAAAGGATGCCCAAGTGTTAGATTTTGGGAAAAATGAAGAGTCTCCCTAGAAAAATGGATTAATTGACAGTAATGACCAACCAAAAGGATTATGTGAGAGTGAATGTGCTCACATTGATAAGTGTATCAAGGAGTAAATTGGCCACTGCATAGTTTGTGAAACCAAAAATTTGGAAAAATTTTGCGAGAGTCTCTTCTACAAAAAGAACATATGATGAGTGTCAAAATCTCATAAAATTGCAAGTACTTACATGGAAACGTGCATAGTGAATCAATGACTCCACTGCATATAATCAGTTACCCAAAAGAAGCCAACTAGGCTTATTGAGCACCTATGAACAATTAGCATACATCTCCTATGGCAAGGTTGGGTAAGTCTTCAACCTACGTCACCAAAGAGACCCCAACATCTGGGTGTCTCCTACTTAAGAAAAGCTTACCACGACCCTATTTATCAAATGTAAAAGGCTTTATGCAAAAAACATAACCGCTATATCAATGACCACATGGATGCACATAAGCGGTATCCATAGAAGCGTACATAGTTGGCACTGAAAGGCTGAATTGCAGTGGCTACTCCCACCACAACTAAAAACCTTTCAAGAAACCTATATTACTAGTGTGGCTAAAAAAATAGCTCCATTATTGTAGAAGTACAAATAACACTCTTCTTAATGTTTTTGAGCCTATCTAAAGAGAAGTATGCGTGAAAGTACTCCAAAATGGCTCCAAAAACCACCCCAGAAATGCTTCAAAATAGGCTTTGAAAACAAAGAATGAAGCTTTGAGGGCCCAAAACATGTTAAAAGTAATGTGAACCTTAGTCTTTCCACTTCCTCAAGCACCACAAGAGTGTAGCTTAGTGGCAATATCTCTATCGATTAAGGGAGCTTTGGGGGGAACAAACTGAGATGGGTGACCTCTTGAGAAGTATCGAACCTCTGTCTTCCTTGATCATTGAGGTACTCCCTCGCATGGAACCAACAGTGCCAACCGTGACTTCAATGACTCAGATGACAAGGTATTCCAATGTCTATGCCTTGGTCACCATCTTAGTCTCCGCCTTAGTCATAAGCCTTGGTTGGGTGGTGAGTGCTTATTTTGCTTGCACAAAAGGAACAAAGCTTTTGTGTTGAAATGCTCTGATACCAATAAAGTATTTCTTTGGTGATGCATGATGGTGGACTCTCCTTCTAGAGAGCTTTGCAATGATACCCTTGGTGTAGAAACCCAAACTATGGTGCCGCGCATAGTACTCCACATAAGGGGTGAAGAATACACAGGAAAAACACATAGTACACAGATCACGAACACAAATTTCTTAGGTCATACAAATGTGGTCAAACTTGGAGTTTGTGGCTAACCAAGCCACTATGCATTTTATTAAAGAACATATACAAAAGTGTCCATGACCATTTGGCCTTTCACATGGACACCAATGGTAACACCTCGATGGCACTCTAGCTTGAATTCGGGTTGATCAAAATAAAAAGCTTCTTCGCTCACCCAACTGAACTCTCTGTTCAATCCCACTTCTCCAATTCTTCAAATAAGTTTACCCTCACTCGGTAATTCAGCTTTCTCTCCCCTTCTCTTACCTTCTATGCCATAAGGGTTAGACATCTCTCTTCCTCACTACATATCTCTACTCTACACATGCATACTAATGCTGACTTCACCCTATCCACAAACTACTATTTTGACTTCTTCTATCTTTGTCTACTATGATCTTCTATTATGTTTCCTATTTGACATTCTAATGCTCTTCCTTTACCTATCTTTCTTTGTGCCTCTATGCCTTCCCCTAATGGCCTGATGCTCACTCCTCTACATGTGTGTCTATATATCTCATTAGATATCTCTCTCTCTCTATAAATGTATCTCCTTCTCCCATGATTGCTCCTCTAGCTTTCTTATAAAGAGGCAAAGAATCTGATCCATCGAGTTCCTTCAAGATTCTATCACCGTTGATCCTCCATATTGTATCATCATTAGCCAATGTTCCATTGTAGGAACTACACTATCGCATGTATGAGTTGCGGGTGGGAAAAAGATCGTTTGCAGCACAACGGAGGGAGGTAGTTAGGATGATGGATCTCGACAGGCATAGTGGGATCATGTGAAACTACCAGAGATCAAAAGGGAAATTGGCATACATAGAAGTATGAATTGTAATGGAACATCGAGATTCTAGACCATTGAAATGCTAGAGCTTTGAACACTAAGAAACAACGCAAGACTCCAAAACCCTCTGGCCACTGGGGTGATCGGAGGATATCGAAACTTATTGGACATCAAACCTACCAAACATCAGAACATTAGTAGTAGCTCATAATCCTTGTTTGCCTTGAATTCCAGTTACCTCAAACTTGGAGTTCAATGTGGATCATCACTCCGAGAGTCATAGAGATGCCCATCACTAAAGGTCACTCTACCCTAGGTGAAAGAAAACAAGTTTGGGAGATCAAGTAAGGGGAATGAGGAGTCCTACCTACACCCAAGGATCTGAAGAAGGGAGATCGGCATGGATTTATTATGCAAATCACACAAAACATTCCTTTTCACTTTTTCAATCAAAATGATAAGCGAGCAAAATATCATACAAAAGTTGATGACAACAAGAGTAACAATCTAAGTTCAATAAAGCTTGATCCTGAAGAAATTCACAAGTGGAAGGGGCTCATCTTTCAGTGTTGCAATATGAATTGCTCCTTGACTTAGCAACATGATTACTTTGTATTGTCCTTCCCAGATTGAAGTGAAGTTGCCTCAGTTCTATGTCTGCTTGGCAGGGTTATACGTTAAGGCTTTAGAGATTCTGATTCTATTCTTATAGCTCCTTGTGAGCACAACTTTGAAACCCAAGAACGAAGTGATTATCTTCTATAAGGGAATGGATTTACATCATAGATTATAGTTTCTACCTTCAACTAGTTGTCTAGAACCAACATAAGTCTCTATGTTCTTGTTCTTCTGTGTCTTGTTTTGCAACCAAGCTAGAGGATTCTCTTCCATGAGACATTGTAACATCTCTTTATCCCTTAGTAGCTGCCACTCAGCTGTATCGCCCTTGTGCTCCTCCTGCACTAAACTCTTCCTTTTCTTATGCCTACCATGTGCGGGTTCTCCTATCCTAACAACTTCTACACTAGAGTCTTCCCCTTCAATTGATGAGGGTTCACTACAAATTCCAATATAACATGGAGGAGATTCAACACACCCATCCATATGAGCAAGTTGATCTTCAAATATGCCATTCAACCCTGGAGAATCTAGCATCCCAAGAGTAGAGTAAAATTGTATGATGAGAGAGGAAGCCTTAAAATTACAAAATCCAAGGTAAAATTAGATCCTTGTATCATTAGGACCACTCTTTCCACTATTGCAACAAGATTCACCTTGCTCTAATCTGCCATGGTCATAGTGAATTGCGCATCTCTAGATGGTTGGTGTCCTTCTCATTGCATTGTTGTTTCAGGCATAAGATTAATATCTGACTCGCCATCTATAATAACTTTAGTGATCTCTTGATCGGCTATCTTTACTGCTACTCATGGGTTGAAATAATCGGTTAGCGGGGTTTGTGCCACAAAACAAGTGCCGTGAGTACTACTTATCAATGTTGGTGCACCCAAGGAAGTCACAAGATTTAGTATCTCACTCGGGAATGAAGCATTCATTTTTACTAAATCATAGAGACTTACTTGCTGATAGGTGTTTTTAAATATAGTGTTCATGGAGAGAGGAGTCATGGGTATGCTCATTCTTAGTTCTAGAGTAATGTTCTCCATGTCTTATTGGGCCATCCGGAAGGCATCATCTATGCTTTGCTTTGGGCCTTTCTCTTTGTGCTTCTCCTTGCACAAGTCGGAAGCTTGGTCATGATCTTTAGATTGTAGTTACTGACGTTTTCCCCCTATTGGAGTTTCTTGCTCTATGCTAGATGCTTGACTGTAACTGTGCTCCTTTTGCGAGCCAGTGCCTTGGTTCTCCTCTACAGTTGTTTCTTCTTCCAATGCTTGCTAGGCTCTAGTGTGCACCCTTATTAGTGATATCTCCTTTAGTTGCACAACATTAGCGCTGGGTGATTGGAATGGTGTCCACCATGTAGGAATAGGCTCAACCAAAACATGGAAATAATTTTTTACCTAGCTCGAGGAGGCCTGCTTCGGATAGCCTTTGGTATAGTGATTGTGTAGGTCCGGACAATTTGTACAAGGTGGCAAATCCTTTGGAAAAAGGAACTGAATTTGCGGGACCATTCTACATGCCAGAGTTGGATGGAGACAAGTAGAAGAGTGGAACTCGAGGAGCATTGCCAAGGATGGAAATTTGTGTTGTAGGCATTGGTCACATCATTGGAATGGAGCTCCGGGGGGTCATAGATGTTGTCCCCAATACACAAGAGGCTTCAGCTCTACCATCCCCTTCAAATAGTAACATCCCCTCCCTTCATGTCCCATCTTGCCACATAAATGATAGATGATTTTGTTAGGACACTTAGCGTGTGGATGCTCCTACTCATGACATATTGTACACTAGAGGGCAGCCTTCACTTCTCATTCCCTAAGTTCTTGGAACTCTCATGGAAGATTTACAATCGTATCTTCTTCTACACTTACACACGTTTGCTGCATTTAAAAGTTGTCCGACTCTATTTTGAGTTGTATCGAGAGTCATCCCAGCATCCTACATGGGAGGGAGTTTCATTGAAGTGAATGTAGGCCTTCTCCATGTAGGTTTCCATGGTAGAAAATTCTTCCAATGGAGCCTTTGGTGCTAACAACTCTTGAAGCTTGTGTCTTGTGCTAGTGGGGAGGGCTTTCTCCAACCACTTCTTGATGAAGAAATCACCAAGTGCTCATGGCAATTTGATCATCAAGGCCTACATTCTTGTCATTAACTTGGGAAGGCCGACTCATCTTTGTTCATCTCAATATTTTCTAGCTCGTGGATCACTTGTTTTGTGCTGTTCCTAGTTCTAAACATAGTGGAAAACTCTTCTTTCATGGCTTAACCACATCAAAAAATGTCTTCTTCAAACTGCTTGAAGCATTTCTCAACTAATCCATCCAATATCACTAGTAACAGAGCCATAAATGTACCAGTTTGACCTTCTAGGATAAGTCTTTTTGCACAATGTGAGAAAGCATCTCACATGTTTGTCTAGGTCTTCAGTTGATATTCACTGGAAGATTGGGAAGTTGATGTTGATGTGGGACAAAATGATGCAAGGTGTCCTTCGGCCATGTCCAAATCTAAAAGGGAGCACTTGGGTGGAGAGGATTGCAATTATTTTTCTCTACTACACTAGGCTAGGTTCTTATAATGACTAGTGGCTCTGTTAGGAGTGCAAAAATGGCTAAGAGAAGTATGAAAAGATCATGCTCTATTCATAGAATGCTAAATATGTTTGAACAAAATCATTGAGCCCCTTATGGTTCCGCCAAGCATGCCAAATTTGTACAACATGGCATCGCTACTATTTCATTGGGTTCTTTCATACCCGATTGATGGGGACTATGAGGACTATTCTAGAGGTCTACAATTGCTAACTACAGGAACCTACTGGTCACTTAAACATTAAGTAATATAAAAGATCCATGGTATGACATTGCACCACTATAGCCAAATGGATAGATTATCATTTATAGAACATAAAGAAATGAATTATTGAGCTCCTTACGGCACCAGGATCATGCAAAGAAGAAACAAAAGAATATAGGAGAACTTCCATCTTATTATATAAAATTGAGATTAAAGTGAGTAAGATCGAAACTATGCTAGCTCCAATACTCAAAACACTAGCGTCTCTGATCTTTCTAGGGCCTCTACACAAACCTTGTAGTCATTGATTACAACATTCAAAACCTCCTAAAGAGGGAAAAAAGTGATTCAAATATCCTATCACACACATCACTACCTAAATATGTGAACAAATCCCCCCTAGGAGTGATGTATTTAATAAGGAGCTGACACTCATGTATAAGGAAATGCAAATTTATGTGGAAAGAGATCAATCCATACAAGGAAGAAATTCAAATCTTTGCGGAAAGCTTCAAACTTCTCTCAAGGTAGAGCCTTTGTGAAAAGATCTGCAATGTTATCATGTGTGGGAACATATGCCAAATCAGTCTCTCCAACAGAGAACCTTTCCCTGACATAATGATAATGCACCTCAATGTGCTTTGTGCGAGCATGGAACATAGGATTCCTCGTGACTTCTAGTGCACTATGACATTGAGCAAAGAAGGTGGTGGCAGAAGATTGACCAACACCCAAATTAGCCAAAAGGTGTCTGAGCCACACACTCTCGATAGTTGCTATGAAGCTGCCCTATAATCACTCTCACAATTAGAAGTGGCCACAATAGACTGCTTCTTGCTCAACCAAGACATTCATGAGCTACCAAGCATGAAGCAAAAACCACTAGTGGATACATGAGTGTCATATCAACTAGCCAAGTCAAAGTCAGAAAAAGCATGTAAATCTGGTGGTAGTGCTCCCCCTTTGGATTAAAAAATCCAAGTAGCCAAGTACCACTCAATTAGCGAAAGATATGCTTAATTGGCTGTCAATGCTTGACACCTGAGCAATGCATAAACATGCTCATCTAATAGACAACAGATTTCTAACCAATCTCCATGACACCTTTCATACTTTTTGAGCTTCCCTCAAGAATTAGTGCTAAGAAAGGCTCCTCTACAACATGAACAGTTTCCTCCTTTTCAATTGAGATGTGATCAACCCATATCAAGAAAGCAATGTTTAAGGGGAGCAAGCAATAGTCCTTTTCATGCTCTGTGCATAAATCTAGCTTCCCTGGCAAAGGGGATATCCTTTTACATTTTCTTGTGGATTTTGCCCTTTCTATTGGATCCTTCCCAAGGATGTGAGGATGGACATAGGTTTTCTCACATAAAGAAAGCTCTTTTCTATTGATCAACCCCAAGAAGTTCTCCCACTCATCCCTAAGAAAACTTTTTGATTTCTCTAGGGATTTTTCAAAATCAATCTTGGGGTTGAATATCGTCATTGCATCAGGAAAATAATCTACAGTTAAACCCTCTTGAACCATGAAATCAAGTAGTTTCTCTGATGGAGAGACACTAAGGGTCTCACTCATTCCCTCCATCTAAGTTGCAGCTTCTCTAGTATGTCCTAATGGAGAAGACAACCGATGCAAGCGACTCAAGCTAGTCAACGTGGGTCAAACATGTATAATCGCTTGCATCGGTCATATCGGGGATGAAAGACAAATATGCATGGTAATGGAGAGAAAAATTCTATGAAGGTTGAAAATGTGAAATGGTGAAGAGAGTTGCTATTTATAGGCAAGGAGGCAGGGAGTAATGGTCAAATGATGTGGACGAATCAATGAGTTCCATGTGGCAAAGGTACCTTGGGAATCCCAACAGATAGATGACATGGCCCACTGAAATCATGCCACATGGCAAAGAATGTTGGAATTTGCAACGACTAGATGATGTGGGCCAATCATGGCATGCCATGTGGCACCAACGATCAACTCAGTTTTGAGACCTATTTAAGCTTCCCTATTCACTTTCTCTCATTTTTTTCTCAACATTTTTCCAAGCGTTGAGTTGCCATCGCCACCAAGTTTTTAGCTGCTTCTTAAGAATCTCTATAGAGAACGCTTTCTGTGTGAGGTAATATGGACATGACCGATCCAAGCGATAAGGGACATCCGGGTGTTTTCTGATGACCCTTTTTGCTTGGGTGGGTCGTGATTTTGAAACTGTATCATAGCTTTAAAATAATGTTTCCTTTGATTGTTAGCTATAGTGGAAATAGAATTGATTGATATTTCATGATGATTTAAAGCACGACCGATCCAAGCGATAGGGTACATCCGGGATTTTTGGAGAACCCTAATCGCTTGGATCGGTCATGTTTCTTTAATGGCATCGAGTCCTTGATCATAGCTTGCAAATAATGTTTTGCTAAGTGAAGCATGAGCTGTTATGCATTGTAAGCTATATTCGAAATAGTATTGATTGATATTTCATGATGATTACAAGGACGCCCGATGCAAGCGATTAGGGACATCCGAGGATTTCCGGATGATCCTATCGCTTGGATCAATCGTCCTTCTTAAATGGCATCCTTTGATCATAGCTTTGAAGTAATGTTTTATTTGGTAAAGTATTAGTTGTTATGCATTCCAAGGGAAATGGAATTCACTGATACTTCATGACGACTAGAAGCATGACTGATGCAAACAATTAAGGACATCCGAGCATTTTTGGATGACTCTTATGGCTTGGATCGGTCGTGTTTCTGACATTGGATAGAGTCCTTGATCAAAGCTTTTGAGAGTAAGTTGCCTTGCCTTTCCACTTCCATGCCTTAAGACTCTCACTTTGTGTAGGTTATGGCTAGGACAAAAGAGATAGTAAGGAAGTTGTACCTTGAGGTTCAGGACCAAAATGCCCAGGAGCAAAATGACAAAGGACCAGCTCCCTAGAAGATTCAAGGCAATGCATCAGAGAAGTCTTCAAAGAAAAGGTTCAACTACCATGTAAAGTCCTTGAGGGAAATAAGAAGAGCTCAAAAGTCTGTGGGACTGCTGATCCTTAGACTTCCATTTATGAGAGTTGTCAAGCAGATCACAGCCAATCTCTATTCTTTGATGAAGACCACATCCTTTATCAATGTGAAGTGGCAAACTCAAGCACTGTTATGCCTGCAAGAAGCTGTAGAGGACTTTGCTATTGACTTTATGAATGATGCTTATTTATGTGCTGCTCATTCTCACGGGGTAGCACTGATGGTGAAGGATTATGTTATTGTATCAAGAATAAGATATAAATTTGAAAAATCTCTTGTTCCCATTGATCACCATGATAAAAAATTCTTCGATATTCTGAATATACCTCTAGCCTGAGCACCCAAGTCAATAGTTGTCATTGAAGATGTCAACCCTTAGGTCACTCATGATCATGAAACAAGAAATGAAGCAAATAGTGAGGAGGAGAGGAAAAAGCAGGGATTATTAACAGAGGAAAGTGTCATCTTAAACCAGATTTAGAAGTTACAAAAGGCAAATACAGAGCTCCTTACGAAAGGAGATGGGCAGATAATAGTTGATGTTGCAATGGCATGGCAGGATGAATGTTTCCTTGACATAAGACCAGAAGACAAAAAAATGTTGAGGGAGTTTTATTTTGAAATATTAGATAGTGTAGTCAACATTTCACTCAGGTATTATCTACAGTCCTTAACTGAATTTTTATTTCTTGTATTGCTTAATTTTTTAGTTCCTTAACTGAATTTTTATTTCTTGATTTGTAGGGTTCTTCTTCAACAGTGTGACGAAGCAGTTCAAAGAAAAGTATTTATCATAGATCCTCTTGTGACATAGTGTTTTTTGTATAAACATGGAGATGCCAAATCCTTTCTAAGGAATTTTACTGAAGAGGTAGAATGTGTTATCTACCCATATATTGAAAAGTAAGCATTCATCTTCATTTTGAAAAGTACATTTGTTTCATTAAAGAAAGTATATTTACATGCAACTTACTGACAAGGGCCATTGGAGTCTTATTATTCTTGACTTCAATGCATATCAAGCTCTTTTCCTGAATTCTCTTAAATCACAACATGGAAATTGCAAAGTGTAAGTTGCAAACATTTTGTTGTTCTCTATTTAAGAGCCATGCCATCCATTCTGATTTTCACTTTACAATGCATTGCTGCTAAGCTTCTCAAGATGCATATTGATCAGAATTTTCCTGGAATTGCTAAATTGAATGAACAAAAGCAATTTGGATACATACAGATTCATGTGCCATTACAGAAAGATGTAATGTCGTGTGGATGGAGAATGATTGCAAATGCTATAAGATTCTTGGAAAGAAGGTTTTATAGTCCTGAATTGAATTTATCAGACTATCCAGATGCATGGATCATCTTGATTAGAGAGAGAGCAATAAATGGCATTATGAAACATGCAATCTGCCCCTATGATCCAGAATCACCTCCACCCCCTCCACCAGATGAAAAGAAGTCTAAAGAAAAAAAGAAAGGGCATCCTCTTCACTCACCATTGAAGCATGGGACCAAGAAAAAGAGTCAAGGTGAAAGCTCCAAAAAGGGCCACAAGCATCAAAGAAAAGAGGGCTTCCAAAGTCCAAGATTTTTTTTCCACCTTCTATAGTCATATCCTAAAACCAGAGATTGTCGACATATCTGATATGAGATTGAAAGGAAATTTGGACTAACATAAAGCTTTTGAACTTCTTTGCTATCCCATTCCCTACCTAAAACATCATCAATCTCTGAAATAGAGACTCTTCTATTCAACCACATTGTTTTTGTTTTCTATAATAACATGTTTTTAGAGCATGCTACAAAGACATGAATAGGCAAAAACCATTGAGTCTTTATCCTTCTCGAAATTTGGCCTGCTGACATTGCCTTTTGGATGTCAAATTTCATTTTGCATAGAAAACTTGAAACTGTTGAATGATCAGGAGCATCCCAATCTAATGAAGAGATGCAAGGAGCAAGCACATGTACAAGATTTCCATAAGAACTCCTCCCTGATGGCACTTGATAATCTGCATATGGACAAATAACTCTATGCTATTGAAAAATTGAACACATTTGTCTGCATACATAAGTTCTGCATATTCCTTATGAAGAACTCTAAATGTTCCTGTTAAACGTTCAACAGGTTGCCATTCCAAATATTGGAAGGAAAGATATCTGCAATACAAAAACATATGTGTTATTATACAAAAACAATTGGCATGATAGAAGAGCATTGTAAAACTTCACTTACAGTACGAAGGGAATTGCAGATGATTTTCTAGAACAAGATCCTTAGAGGTGTACACATGTTGTACTCGTGCAAACCAATTGCATCTCTTCAATTTGAAACTGAGAATACGTCCCTTCCAGTGGTTTCTTGTTTCATCTCTTTTGGCACGCTTGACTTTATGGGCACCTCTACAGCTAGGAAGCATAGTTACCTATTCATTTACTTTCATAGAAAGAGGTTTCCACAAAGAATCCTCTCTTCTGTTGTAAACCTCACATGCGGTTACTGGATTGGAAGGATGATGAGAAGAAGAAGCCATTTGAACTAAAAAGAAGAAGAATGCTCAAAGGGAGAAACCGACATCACAAACTTTGGCAGTATTTATAGAGAAAAATGCTTTGTACACGTGGAAACTTTTGATTTGATGTAAACCCTGTCTTCGAATGATCATGAAATTCTGTGAACCCAAAAATATTTTGTATCTTCAAAAATCAATTCCATGCTTTGTGTAGTGTGCACGAATATCTTTTTTTGCATCAAACCAAAAAATTGTACACTGAATAAGAGAATCTTCATCACTTTAGCAGCATTTTTAGAGAATATTGTATTAAAAAAAGCATTTCTTCATACAGTTAAAAGAGATAGCAATGTTATATTCTTGTACACATGGAAAGACTCTATTTGTCAATTTCCTTAATCTGTCATTAGCAAACAACCTCTTTTCGAGCCATACTGTCCATCATGTTGGATGCTTCTACCTTCGCATTTTCATACCTCTTTATAATACTAGGAGTACCTTGCAATTGAGGCATTGCCTTCCAATGATAGTTTGCAACTTGAGTGTGGTTCTTTTCGAGCTTCTTCCTTAACATAGCTTTACTGTAATCTGAGATGAACCTTACCTTTGGAATGGGTGTACAAGGTACCATAGTCATTTTGCTTTGTGGGCTACTCCAAAGATAGTTTGGTTTTCTTCAAGTTGCATGTCTTGCAAGAATTCTTCTTCTTCATTAATAGAGATAGGATCAATACTTATCTCATGTTTCATAATTGGCTCCATGGTCCATTCTAGCAGGATTTCTGGAAAGAGAACATTCTTTAGTACCATTGAATCATAGGATGTAGCCTGAGGTGCCCATTCATGTTTTGCATATTTTGAAACAACATCCAAATAATTATTAATCTGGGTTTGTTCACTTGGAGAAAAGTGTAGTGATCCTCTATGGTAAAATTTGACCAATGAGGTCAAGTGGCCCACTTGGCAGTTTTTGCCTGCTTGGAAATACCTACAAAAATTGAAGTTGAACACCTTGATTCAGAGAAGGAGAGGGTTACATCGAGAGATTTAGCCCATTTTGGCTTACGAAAGCCTTCTTGTCAATTTGGCCACTACTGGCTAGGTGCCCAACTAGGGCCTCATGACGCCCACGTAGGCCACTACCTGTTAGGTGCCCAACTTGGGCTTTGTGGTGCCCACTTGGGCCACCCTATGAGAGGTGCCCACCTTGGGCTTCTTCGCACCCAATTTGAGCGAGGTGCCTGATTTGGGCCTCAAGGTGCCCAATATTTTCTTCTTCATCCAGTTTGTTGTGATCACATATCTTACCTTTTTCCATATTGTTTAAGTGAAGAACATCAATTTTCTCCTCTTCTTGGCCTCCTTGTGCTGCTTCTACAGAATCCTCATTTATCTCACGTATCTCTATTGTGCAACATTTTGCACTCCCCCTCATCCAATTTAATAGTGTATCATCTTCATGAGGTAAAGAAGGCATCATCTGAGTGTCAATTGTATACCCAATAGCCTTGCTGATGTTTAATCCTTCTTCTAGATGTATCTATAATTGATTGTTAGTACATGTTGAAATCCATATCTTGTTCTTTCCCCAATCCTGTAGAGCCTTTGCTTTCCTGAGCCAAGGCCTTCCCAAGAGTAAAGGGTAGGAGGTCTCCTACAACATGGCAATAACAACAAAGTCCAAAACAAAGTGAAAACCCTGCACTATCATAAGTACCTTTTCAACAATGCCGAGTGGTGCAACCCGGTGTTGATCTACTAGTGTAACTATGAAAGGTGATGCCTTGGTGGGGTTCAACTTTAGTTTCTTCATTGTGAAATCTGGCATCCAATTGATGCTACAGCCTCCATCTACAAAACACGTGTAAGAGCTTCATCTCTTATAAAAACAGATAACCTTGAGCTTTGGTAGTCTCCCAAGGGTGCAGGGGGAAAGTCAACCCTAAAAACATCTATGCTTGAAGGTTGGCTCAAGTATGTAGAGTGTATAACCTTCAACAAATCACTTCTTACTTTTGAATCCACCTTTATGAGTTGGTACATACTAACCTTATGATGAATACCTCTCAAGATTTCCCCAATGTTCACCTCTTGTGTGTCTTCCTGAGAACTTGTCGGTTGGTGCTTTAGCGAAGTACTCACCCTCTCATAACCTCCTTCAATGTGAGCTTGGTCCTTCCAACCCAACCTTCTTTTCCTCATGTCTATCTTTGAGCCCCTGTTTCTCCTCTCTACAAGTTGTTGCTACTTACCTGGTTCTAGTCATCATGGGTACTGAAGAAGGTGAAACAACATAAGACTTAGTGTTCATACCTTCTACTTGTGGGGAGACTACAATCATGTGAATTGGTTCAGGCTAGGTTCTTGGCAAATCTCTGGTATAGCGACCCTTAGCATCTAGACAATGTTGACAAGGAGGTGCACCTTTCAGTAATGAGCACCTGTTCTGCAAGTGGCCATACTTGCCACAGTGATAACACATGAATGGCCTATTATATCTAGGCCGACTTGGATGGTTCTCTTCTCTATTAGGTGCATTTGAAGTGCTTGCATATTATGAATCAAGAAATGGAGGGTTACCTCGTTGTTGTGCACCCTTGAGGTAGTAGTAGTCTCTAGCTTCATTTCCCACAAAATTGATATCTTACCTTGTTAGGACAATTAACATTGGAATGTCCACTATTGCTACATACTATACACCAAATTTGCCTCCTTTTGTCTTGCATGGTTTGCAAATCTTCTAACTGACGACGAAGCTGACATCTCATCATCATTATGGCACTGCGATGGTGGCATGAACTTCTCTTCTTGATGACTTTCCTGCATTTGTAAGGCTTCCAACTCCTTCCTGAGTTGCTCGATAGGATCTAAGTCTGATGCATAATTTGGTTGGGTATCTCCTTCAAAATGTAGCCTAGCTTCTTCAATGCGCGATGTAGCTGCAATAAAATCATCAAGTGTTGCATCCAATCTAAGAGATTCAGGAAGCTTCTGCTGAGATGACTTAGGCAGAGCTTTCTCTATCCATTTTTTAACCAGGAAATCGCCTAGAGCATGTGGCACACCTGAAATAAATGCTTTTATCCTAGTGTGAAGTTCGTGAAAGGATTCACCTAATTTCAACTTTAGGTTCTCTAGCTAATCTAGAGCTCTTTATGAAGAGTCGCTTGGTCGGAACGTCTACGAGAACACCATTTTTAGTGCCTCCCACGTAGTGAAACAACCATCTGCATATTGACTATACCATTTGTCTGCAAGACCTTCCAGTGTAGATGGGAAGAGTACTAGCATTGCATCCTCTCAATTCTGCAAACCTCATCCATGGCATAAGGACATGAATCTCCCCATTTGATCATCCACATCCTTGTAAGCCAATCCCTTAAAAGTAGGGAACTTGATATTCAACCTAGAGAGTAAATGAGAAAGATCCTCCATTGGCACTGGTGCTTCTTCTGAAGTATCGGAGTAAAAATCTAATGTCCTCCTCAGCTTCTCTTTTGAAAGCAGGGTTGAAGCCAAATGAATGGACAATTTTAAGGGTAGAGGGGTACTAGCCGAAGGTAGAGCTGACTTCTTGAGGCTCCCTTGTATTCAAAGGGGCTCTCTATCTACTCAAGTGTGGGTCATGTACCCATTCACAGAATGCAAAAAATCAAGAAAACAATGCAACAACAACTATATATTGCACACTAGGTACCTCACACAAAAAATACGGCTGTCCCACCGGGTGTGCCAAACTGTAGAGGAGGTACTCGGGTACCCACTTCCAGAAATATCAGACTTTATACACTTCCAATACTCCGTCTACTCAAGGGGGGTTCTCCTTAGGAAAGTATACCCTGTAACATTCTTGTGTGTAGGTACATTCATTGACAACAAAGACACCAATAGAAGAGAAAATGTATAGTCGTGGAGAAAGTATTGATGATAAGTGCTCATAAGAGAGGAAACCCAACTTCTTAACTTAGAAAATGATTATAGAAGGCCACAATGCTACAAAGGGATGAAAAAGAGGGCTATCATGCCATTCCAAAGACCAACCAAAAGCAGTACAAGAGTGTTGACCGACACAGTGAATACAAAAAAGGTGATGACTTGATCTACAATAACTTCACCGATGCACGCCAGACTAGATCCAAGCCACTCAATCACCATGTAATGCTAATCCCCAACTCCATTGGGAAGCCCACACTTTGTATACTCATCACAGAGTGACCTCCAATAGCGTGCCTGTAGCAACACAATGCAGAGTGTGTAGACTAGAAAATAACCTCAACTATCATCAACAAATGATGGTAATGAGGATACACATTAGTTCCAAAGATCCACACCTTTGAGATCATATATCAAATGACTTCCGAACATCTGTTTATATAGACTCAAGAGAGGCCAAGGGTGGCCTTGCCAAATCCCAGTCTTAACTGTCACATATACCAAAGTGGTAGCCAAATAGGTGGAGGAGTGGATTAATTATGGCTTTGGTAGCCAACTTCAACTAGGCCTCTAATTTTAGCTTCTGACACCACCAAAGCTTCGCAAGGGTATTCCCTGCATTACTTTTGACTCTGACACTTTACTAACAAAATATACTTTGCCCATCATTTGTCACCCAAGGTAGCTCGTGGTGGAGCCCTCCATAAATTTTTAGTCGCCCTCCAAGTGTGTCATCAAATAGTAGCCCAATTAATCTCTATTTGATGTAGCAAGACTTTAGGTAGTCAGCCCATGATGTGGAGTTAGCCAAGAGTGGTTGGTGGCCTCGCCCCATATTATGCCAAAGTGGTTGGTGGCCTCGCCCCATATTATGCCAAAAGTGGTTGGTGGCCTTGCCCCATATTATGCCAAAAGTGGTTGGTGGCCTCAGCCCATATTATGCCAAAAGTGGTTGGTGGCCTCACCCCATATTATGCCAGAAGTGGTTTGTGGCCTCGCCCCATATTATGTGAAAAGTGGTTGGTGGCCTCGCCCCTTGTATGTGAGACTCAATATAGGCTTCGCTCGATAAGATATGAATGTACTTTCGAGGTGGTCACCCAACTTGTGAGTGAGAGGTGAGGAGGTGGTCGCCCTAGCTTGCCGTAAGCCCTCATGGGTCATTGCCTTAGTGAGGCGTAACACAAGAAAAAGGTGGTTGCCCAATTTTGCTCAAACCTACATGGGGTAGTTGCCTAGTTTTTGCAAGAAGCCCAAAATCTAGTGGTCTCCCTCTTTTGCAACAAGCCACATGGGTGATCAGCCAGATTTGAGAAGCCCGAAATTTGCTGGTCACCTAGATGTGCACAAAGCCCATGGGTGGTTGCCCAATCGCTAGAGAGGTGGTACAACAAATGGGTGGTCACCTAATTGCACCAACCCTCATGGGTGGTCGCCCAAGTGCATGTAGAAGGTGGTGGGTCACACACTTGCACCAACCCACTGGGTGGTCGCCCAAGGGCATGTAGAAGATGGGTGGGAGGTGGTCACCTAGGTTGAGTTAGAGGTTCGGAGGTGGTTGCCCAAGGGGTCTGATGAGGTGAAGGTAATATAGAGGAATGCATAAGAGAGGGAATTGGGTGCATGGTTGGGAGTTAAGAATGGAATTGGGAAATGAAGAATGGATGGTCACCTATATTCCAAGACGATGGATTGGAGTGGGTGGTCCTCCATGAAGCTTAAGGAATGGCATTTGGCTTTGCTGCACTACAGACCCCTACATCAAGACTTTGCACCCTCTAAGTGCAAATACACATTTATTTGCTTATTCCATGAAACAAAATGAACTGCAGAAATGAACAAAACTACGGAACTATGGTATGTACAGTGAGTGAATTTGTTTCTTCTTGATTCACATAGAGTTAGAGTTCACCCTAGAAGTGCAATCCAAGGGCTTCTTGTCCTCCTCCCATTCTTCTATCTGTAAAGCTTTGCAAAACATTTCTTTTTTGGTTGCTGAGTGTTGCTCATAAGTCCTCTTCTTTACTTCTCTCCTAATATCATCAAATCTCTTTAAAGCCGTAATGCCTATCTTTCAGATTCTCTTTCGAGCCATAGTGTCCATCATGTTTGATGCTTCTACCTTTGCATTTTCATACCTCTTTAGAATAGTAGGAGTACCTTGCAATTGAGGCATTCTCTTCCAATGATAGTTTGCAACTTGAGTGTGCTTCTTTCGGAGCTTCTTCCTTACCACAACTTTACTGTAATATGAGATGAACCTTACCTTTGGAATGGGTCTACAAGGTACCATAGTCATTTTTCTTTGTGGGCTACTCTTTGGTTTTCTTCAAGTTGCATGTCCTACAAGACTTCTTCTTCTTCATTAATAGAGATAGGATCAGTACTTATCTCATGTTTCATAATTGGCTCCATGGTCCATTCTGGCAAGATTTCTGGAAATAGAACATCCTTTAGTACCACTGAATCATATGATGTAGCCTGAGGTGCGCGTTCATGTTCTTCATATTTTAAAAAAGCATCCAAATAATTATTAGCCTAGGTTTGTTCACCTGGAGAAAAGAGTGTAGTGATCCTCTGTGGTAAAATTTGACCAATGAGGTCAAGTGGCCCACTTGGTGGTTTTTGCCTCCTTGGAGATACCTGCAAAAATTGAAGTTGAACACCTTGCTTTAGAGAAGGAGAGGGTTCCTTAGAGAGATTTAGCCCATTTTGGCTTAGGAAAGCCTCCTTGTCAACTTGAGCACTACCAATTCGGTGCCCAACTAGGTCCTCGTGATGCCCACTCGGGCCACTACCTGCTAGATGCCCAACTTGGGCCTCATGAAGCCCACTGGGGACACCCTGTGAGAGGTGCCCACCTTCGGCTTCTTGGCACCCAATTTGAGCGAGGTGTCTGATTTGGGCCTCAAGGTGCCCAATTTTTTCTTCTTCATCCAATCACTTGGGATCACATATCTTACCCTTTTCCATATTGTTAAGTGAAAAACATCAATTTTTTCCTCTTCCTTGCCTCCTTGTGCTGCTTCTACAAAATCCTAATTTATCTCACATAGCTCAACTGTGCAGCATTCTGCACTCCCCATCATCCAATTTATTCGTGTATCATCTTCATGGGGTAAAGAAGGCATCATCTAAGTTTACCCAATAGCCTTGCTAATGTCTTATCCTTCTTCTAGACGTATCTATAATTGATTGTTAGTAGATGTCCAAATCCATAACTTCATGAAACAGAGGGCTATCATGCCATTATAGAGACTAACCAAAAGCAGTACAAGAGCATTGATCGACACAGTGAATACAACAAAGGTAATGAATTGATCCACAAGAACTTTACAGATGCATGCCAAATGACTAGATCAAAGCCACTCAATCACCCTGTAATGCTAGTCACCAAATGCACTGAGAAGCCCATGCTCTATATACTCACCACAGAGTGACCTCCAACAGGGTGCCTATAGCAACAATGTGCAGAGAGTGTAGACCAGAAAATAACCTCAACTATCATCAACAAATGATGGTAATGATCATACACAATAGTCCCAAAGATCCACACCTTTGAGATCATAGATCAAATGAGCGCCAAACATCTGTTTATATAGACTCCAGAGAGACCAGGGGTGGCCTTGCCAAATCCCGGTCTTAACTGCCGCACGCACCAAAGTGGCGGCCAAAGAGGTGAAGGAGCGGACTAATTATGTCTATGGTAGCGAACTTCAACTAGGCCTCCGGTTTTAACTTCTGACACTGGCAAATCTTGACAAGGATATTCCCTGTATTACTTTTCACTCTAACACTTTACTGACAAAATATACTCCACCCATCATTTTCTAGCCAAGGTAGCTCATGGTTGATCCCTTCATAAGTCGGTAGTTGCCCTCCAAGTGTCTCATCACATAGTTGCCGAATGAATCTCTATTTGATGTAGCAAGACTTTAGGTATTCACTGATGTGGAGTTAGCCAAGAGTGGCTGGTGGCCTCACCCCATATTATGCCAAAGTGGTTGGTGGCCTCGCCCCATATTATGCCAAAAGTGGTTGGTGGCCTTGCCTCATATTATGCCAAAAGTGGTTGGTGGCCTCACCCCATATTATGCCAAATGTGGTTAGTGTCCTCGCCCCATATTATGCCAAGAGTGCCTCATCCCATATTATGGAAAAAGTGGTTGGTGGCCTTGCCCCATATTATGCCAAAAGTGGTTGGTGGTCTCGCCCCATATTATGCCAAAAGTGGTTGGCGGCCTGGCTCAATATAGGCTTCACTAGATAAGATATGAATGTACTTTTGAGGTGGTCTCCCTAGCTTGCAATAAGCCATCATGGGTGGTCGCCTTAATGAGGTGTAACATAAAAAAATGGTGGTTGCCAAATTTTGCTCAAACCCTACATGGGGTGGTTGCCTAGTTTTTGCAAGAAGCCCAAAATCTAGTGGTCTCCCTCTTTTGCAACAAGCCACATGGGTGGTCGCCCAGATTTGAGAAGCCCGAAATTTGGTGGTCGCCTAGATTTGCACAAAGCCCATGGGTGTCGCCGAATCGCTAGAGAGGTGGTACAACAAATTGGTGGTCGCCCAATTGCACCAACCCTCATGGGTGGTCGCCCAAGTGCATGTAGAAGGTGGGTGGTCGCCCACTTGCACCAACCAACATGGGTGGTCGCCCAAGGGCATGTAGAAGATGGATGGGAGGTGGTCGCCTAGGTTGAGTTAGAGGTTAGGAGGTGGTCGCCCAAGGGGTTTGATGAGGTAACATAGAGGAATGCATAAGAGAGGGAATTGAGTGCATGGTTGGGAGTTAAGAATGGAATTGGGAAATGAAGAATGGATGGTCAGCTATATTCCAAAATGATGGATTGGAGCGGGTGGTCCCCCATGAAGCTTAAGGAATGGCATTCGGCTTTGTTGCACTACAGTGATAAAACTCTTATGAAAGACTATAAAAGTGAAAGAGGTCTAATTTATGGAGTGAATTTGTTGACTTTGGAACTGTTAAAAATTTTGTACTCTACCTTGAGCAATCCAAGAGATTTTTGGAGGACATTTCCCCTTACCTGCTTGTGAGTGTTTGTGTGCGCATGTGTGTGTGGCACCTATAAATCTGCTTGTTTCTCTCTTGTTGTAGGTGTGTGTACTTCCAGCTTGCAAAGTGCGATCTTCATTCTAATGATTGGCTACCTCACAAACAATTTAGTGTGTAGGTCTATGATGTGAACACTTTTGGTTTCATGTATTTTCAACTTTAATTAGATTGATTAGGTAGTTACATAGTTTGGAAAAGGGAAAGTTCATTAGTTAAAATTAAAAATTCTTTAATTTTCCAAGCTTTCCATTAAACCTAGAACTCTTCTTTTTCTTTGTCTTCTCCTTGATAGAAACTTATTGAGATCTATAAGGAATGCACATGGCACATTAGGAGCTAAAAATCAAGACATAGGGCCTCTGAGGTATGTCCCGCATATTGCTAAACTTATTTTCTGCAAAGTAACAATTGAAGTAGAGAAATGAGAAAAGACAAGTGTCATGATAACTTATTTTGGCTATAGGGAAATGACACTTGCATTATGAGCAGACTATGTAATACAGGATGGAGAGGGAGTTCAAAAATACATAATGTTTTCAATTTGAGTGAGTAAAAACCCAAGTATCATGACATTTAGGTTGAGTAAGGTATCATGACACTTGCTTACTCAAGTATTACAACACTTGGTCAAGTGCTGTCAACACTTGGTCAAGTGCTGTCAACACTTGATCAAGTGTCGCAACACTTTTCAAGTGTTGTCGACACTTGGGTAGGTATCATGGATGCCAAGTGTCATTGACGATTAAAGGGTATCATTAGAGTATGAGATACATGACACTTGACAAGTATCATCAACATCCCCTATGTATCGCAATGTAGAGTATCATCAACACTTGGCACATATCACAACGCCTACTAAGAATCATTTACGGAAATGTATAACTGAAACTTTCTTCGTGTCATGTATTATAAGTATCATCAATACTTCTTGAGTATCATGAAATTTGGAAAGTGTCATGAAGGTCAAGTATCACTAACACTTGGCTAGTATCAAAACATTTTTTGAGTGTCATGTGTCATCTTTTTGGTGTATTAGTTGTAGTTTCCCTTGGGTTTCATGTATCCTCTCCCTAAGTGTCACTAACACCAGTCAAGTATCATGTGTCATCTATCATGAAGTCCCAAGTGTCATCTAATTTGACTGTCATTGGCACTTCACAAGGTTTGCGCATTATGCGTCATGTGTAAGTATTGTATATTGTAGATCAAGTATGACGACACTTGTCAAGTATCATTTTCTGAATCAAGAAACAACGGGCAAGAGATGGTTGAACCACACTGTTACTCTAGCACAATGGTAAGTACCACGTTAAGAAGCTCCACCTCCTTAATGTCAATCCGCAGAAGAGATAGGAGTGATATGAAGATTGTGAATGTGAGGTGTAGTGAGAGTGAAGGTGAGAAGCATAGATATGCACACACACATGTAGGGGACAAGCAAGACACAATGGAAGGTAGGAAAATAGACTCTATTACTCAAGATCTCAATTACAAGCTCAAGCTCACTCTAGCTCATACAAGTCTACACTAGCTAACCTCAAAAATGAGCTCTCTAGCTCTTTTTATAGATTCTAGACTAGTTTTGACCGGTTTCACATTTAGTGACCGGCATAATTAAAAAATAGGTTCTAGGTGCTATTTGAAAGAGTAAACGAGGTCCAAAAATAGCCAAAATCGGTAGGCTCATTCTACCTAAGCTCCTCAAGCTTGAGGACTCCTCGGCTTGCAGAAAATGGAGCTACTAATTACAAAAAGGGGTTTTTCTATGTTACATATGGTACAAAAGTGATGAAAATCACTATTGATGGTTTTGAAAAAGTATTTTAAAACATCTTTCTTTGAAAAAATGATCCAACTGGCTCCCTGCTACTTTGTTGTGCTCTGTCTTCACATGCTTCCTCGATGTCTGTGCCTCTGGCTACTGCCAACACCCCCCTCCCTCTCGCTTCTATCGTCCTCGATAGAACCTTGTTGTGGGGTCTGTCGGATATAATTTTGTAGGAGGTCCTGAGCGAGGGTGTGTTCTAAAATGCGGATACCTCTTGCAAGATCTGCTTTGAGTTTTTCCCAATCGATGGGTTGAGGTTCCTCTGGTGGCGGGAGTCTGTAGTGCATGGAGTACACGAGTTGTTCACAAGCAAAACATTGGAGTAGATGTGTGGGCCTGCTGATGAACACCTCTGAATGGTATTCCCAAAAACCGGTAGTAAACATTTCTTCAAAGGTCATTTTATAGCATGCCGATAGATATTTGATGCAACAGTGCCAGGCATAACACACCTGGAGTGATGGTGTCGTACTCATATCATATGCTAAATCTTGATTGCCATGCTCGAATCCCGGGGTGTTCACGTGTGGTGCCTTGACGCGACGGAAGACTTTGAATACGATCTGCATCATGTCAAATATTTTGACGGTCATATGTGCTGCTACATCATCCATTCATTGTAAGCGAGGGAGCTAGTGGCAAATCGTGGCCATCATATATCCTACTGTTGGAGGTCCACGGGGTGGCATGAAATATGGGTAATTGAGCCGGTCCTGGCACTGCTTGTTGTTCTGTACTTTGATTGCAAAGGCCTTCCAAGAGCGGCAACATGGCATTGGTCCCCAACATGGGTTATACTTCAAATGGAGTGGAGCTTTGAACCATGTGCTCATCATTTACGGATATTCCTGTAATAAATCCTTGCACCAAGTTGGTTGATATATTTCTCCGCTCTGCGCGTCTGGTGGTAAATCATCAGGCTCAAACTAAGTTACATGGGAAGGTTTCTTGCGTGTTTCTTTTTCGATGGCCAATCAGTATTCTGCCATTAACATAAAATATGGCTTATATTGTAGCTCATGCCAAGATATATACCTGCGAGGGGCCAAGTGAAGCAAAATAAGGTATTGTAAAATATGCTCTTCGATCATAGCCATTGCATGTAATTGTTCTTCCACTCGTGCCGAGTGGTTCTTGCCAAGCTCTTCTATAGTCTTCATCCATGCAGGAGTAGGGAGTTCAAATGCGGTCTGGCCCTCGGCCGTGACAGGTCCTCCTGGGATGGGTTGGGGTTCGTATGCTTCTTCAAAAGTGTCCTCCACTGGGATAGTTACTGTTTCTTCATCTTCTGGTAGTTCCGGTGAGGAATCTGGCCAGGGGGGTGCTTCGTATGCTACTATCTGTGTTTGAAGAGTCAATACCTAGGCTCGTAAAGTGTTGAGTTCCTTGATGATCTCAATAGGTGTGGCCATAGGAGCTGGTAGTACTTGTTGTACAGGTGCTCGTAAGTGTAATATTTTGTGTTCCTCTTTGAGCTTCTGGTATTCCTCATTCGTATTGTCATTCTCCTCTAGTAGTTTGACATGGTCTTCTAATAGTATCTTCATGGATTCGGAGGGGACAGCTTTGAAACGATTAGGACTCAAGGGTTCATCTGGTTTATCTAAAGCAGATTTGAGGTTTTCTCTATTCTATTCTTGCAAACATTGGTTCTCTTCTTTAGCTGCTGCTAAGTGGCGTCTGAGTAGTCCCATGTTTCTCATGAGCGTCGCATTGCAAATGGTCTGCACCCTTAACAAGTTATCAATATCTGTAACGGCCTCTTTCATCTTCTATTCACTTTCTAGTTCAAGTTTGTGATAGGCCTGGTGTAGCTCTTGGTATCATGTGTTAAGGGAGGCATTCTCAATGGTTAATGAATTTAGCTGCGACTGTAAGTTATTCGTGGTCTGCTGTAGTGCCTGGTAACTGGTGCCTAGAGATGTGAATTCATCTCTTACTTGCGTCATACATGCAAACATTTGACGGAATGCGGTATCGATTGTGGGTGATAATATTAACGGTGATGTGAGTGAAGATGCTGTGGGTGTGGGTGTTGATGCAATGGGAAGGGGAAATAGGGATGGGAAAGTGGATGCAGTGGTGACTATGGAGAAATGTGATGTGCCTAAATGTGGTGGTGAAATGGATGAGGTGAGTGGTGGTGCAGTCGGTGGTGATATGTCCATGTCACTGGACGTGGTGTCGAGTGCAGTGACTGTGAATAGTGGGGTGACAATGGGTGCATGAGTGGGTGTGAATATAGGATTTACAAAGGTTGCCAAATAATTTACAAATGGGGTCTCTTGTACTGCTTGGTGGAGAGGGAAAGAGGAAATACGGTGGGTCGGGGAGGTGAGACGGGGGAGAAGGTCAATGGAGGTGGAAATGGGAATAGGGATCTTGGAGAGGTGGGGAAGGAAGGGATGGATGGATGGAGAAATGGACTAGATAGAAAGGTGGAAGTTCTAGGAGGGTGGCTAGGTTGTGTAGGTGTGGAGAGGGTGAGAGGAATTGAGGCAACGAAGGCTTTTGCTATCACACTATCGAAGGACGTGGATGGTCTGGGAGAGGCAGGGTGTATAGGAGAGACTGGAGGGATGGGAGGTGAAGGAGGAGTGGTTTGGGTGGTGGGTACTTCGACCACAGCAGTGGCATGTACAGTAAAGGTGTGGGGCGGGAAGTCGATGATGATCGTTTCTTCTGCCAAAGATCCTTAAGGAATGAGGCGGGCTTGCCTGGCTTGTTGTGATGACTCGGCATCTATTGGTACACAAATATATTGACCCGGTTTTGATAGTAAGCAAATTTGGCGTGGGTCAAACTGCGGTAATGGCTTTCTCTACAAATATTGTAATGCTTCATTAGTGCATACTGACTTGACCAGTTCTCTGAATCCTTGAATGTAGGCTTCTTCAAAACCTCCTGTGGCAAGTTCTTGCTCTATAAGTGCTTGGCTTTCTTCCTATGAGAGTTGTTTACGTGCCCACACTGCTTGCATGGTGTTGTATAGCTTCTTGATCGCCAGTGTATAGGCCGTATCTTCAAATGTTTCGTCTTCGTACGTACTTGTGTCACCTTGGGTATCAGTGTGTTGTTCCTGTTCATCCGTATGCACATTCTCTTCAGAGTCATAGCTTGCCTGGTTGGCTTCATCGTCTCCATCTTCATCATCTATTTCTATCCTTTCTTCTTCAGAGCTGGAGACTACCTACCCTTGCGGTTGATCAGGGGTTGTAGTGGGGTAACTTGGACGTTCATATTCATGGGAGAATAGTTGTCCTTCTGAAAACTAAAATTCATTTGAAAAAGCATCTGGCATTTCAAAATCAAACGTGGTATTCATTGGTTCTACTTCCAGATTGGGTATCGGAAAAGTAAATGCTTCCACACCAATAGAGGTGGGAATTTCTGCTGTTGTGGTGATGGGTTTCTGAACGGACGTTGCCTGAGAGGTAACTGCACTGGTAGTGCCTTCTGTGATAACCGGTCGTGACAGTCGTATGCGAATGGGTTGTATATGTGCAGGGGGTTCTGTAGGAGACTCTTCTGAGAGGGTTGCGGTGACGAGGACTCTAGAACTTGTAGGCATGGGATAGATCCTCGCATGTGCTTGCCTGCTCGTCCCTTGCTAGCTTTTCTAGATTTCTTGGCAGTTCCTTTGAATGCCTTCAATTCTTCACTTGTCATAGCAGGCTGTATTGGCAAGTCGTATGCCAAACACATATAAACAATTCTCCTGAGAGTGCAACATCCGTGGATAACTTTCTTTCTTTCCCATCTATGTTGTGCTAGATACAACTGATCAATAATCCAACTTGCAAGATCTACTGTTTGGGGCCCAATACATGCCAAATATAAAACAAACCAAATACGTTTGTGGGGCATAGTGAATCGATCCTGAGCTGGTAATGCAAAATGTTGCATATATATACGTAATGGCTTAGATAGCTCAGGTGTGATGGTCGAAATGTCTTCCCATTTGATAACGTCACCACGCTTCATCGGCTCTAGAATTAGCCTTTCTCGTTCTGTTGGCGTGTGAGTTTTGTGTATCTTAATTGCAGCCCGAATCAAATCCTTGGAAAGATAGAACTTCTTGAATGGGGGTTCATTTACCAAAGACACTAGAATAAAAGCACTCGGCAAGTTCTTGTTCTCTGAGATTGTAAGTATGGTCACCAAGTAATAGCATCTATAAAAATCTGATTTGGGTAGTGGATCCCTGAAGTATTCTGTAAAGCCTACTCTAGCCCAAACATGCTTTAAGTCTTCCATATTTTGGAGTGCTTCAAATTCTCTGGAGAAGAATTGATACTTTCCCCACTTACTGCTATCAAAAGTCAAATTGGCATAAAAAATGAAATCCGCATCTGCCAAAGGTCCTGTTAAACCTTGGAACTAGTGTGAATTGCGATGAACTTTTTCTGTATATCCCCTGGGAGGGTCATCAATTGGCATAGATCCTGGGAATCCTTGAAATTCGGGTGGTTGTTTAGTGGGATGAGGCTCTGCCAATAATTCACCAAAGTTGACCACAGGTACACTAGGGCCAGCTTCAGACGGTCCTTCTGTCTGCATGATGAGTGATGCGAGTGTGGAGAAGATCTGCTACAAAAGATTAGCACATTAGTATGGAAATTAATCATGATCCCATTAAAGTGAGACCACAATCCCTTTCCATAACCGATGTGTAACCCGTGTAGCCAAGTGTTGTGAGGTGGTTGATGGAATGATTTTTGCAAAACTAATGCAGGTCACTAGACACCTACATGCTTTAGATAGTGCATACATTGCTTGATGAGATGTTATTACAAGTGATGTTGAGTGATAGTGTGTGAATGTTTTTGCTGAGGGAAAAAAGGTGATATTGGATGTGGTGGTATTGAGGGATGAAAAGATTTTTGAGGGGTATATGTTACATGGTTAGAGTGTTGAGCTATAATACATTGTTTGGGTACCCATATCTGTGTGGGTGTGGGTTGATTTGTAAGGTACTTCTTTGCAATCCAAAGCTGTCTACTGTTCGTACTTGTAGAAGAAGGTCGAGGAGATGTGAGATGGTGACTCTGCTTCTGCCTTAACTTCTTCTTGTCATGGTCTGCATCGTTGAAATCTGTCGTACTTTTTGTCCTTTTGGCACCCATATTTGTCTCGTGTTGCTTTCTTTGTGGTGCTAATACTGTTTTCCTCTTTGTGTCGTTTGATATGGTAGTCGGTCCGGGTTCCTTTGTTGTGAGTGACTCCTTGGTGGTTGAGGTTGAGAGGTCGGATGGACACTCTGCTTTGGAAAAGAAGGGAGGTCCAACACTTGCGCAACTTGCACATTAGGAAGTGCTTTGTTTTGTACCCTTAATCTAGGCCACTCCATAGTAAGTGTGGAAGGATGGGCACTGCAGGGTGTCATGCCCATGTGGCTGCTGATGCAGTCCACTTGACCACTGATGCAACCCTCCTGACCCATTTGTTGGGTGGTGACCCCTTCTAGTTTGCAAGAAGACCAGGGGAAAATCTGCTGACGTTCTCATAGTGGGACCATCTAATCGCACTAGTCACAGCACCTGAGTCAATTAAAGCCCTGAGCTCATGGCAAGGGTTGCCGTGCTCTAGCCTGACTATAATGAATGGTCTCCTATCCACTATGCTAGGATGAGTGATTGACTTTCCTTGACACATGGCCATGGGGTATCTGGGTGTTGTTTCCAGATGGTTATAATGTTCTCTCCCTAGTCCTTGTCTTCTTAACTTCATGCGCTTAATGCGTTCTATCGCTTCTGCCTGAGCTTCAGCTCATATTCTATTTTCTTCCTCCTTATGCTTCTTTGCCAACATGAGTCGTCTAAGCATTTCCTTAGTAAGAGGTTCTTGATAAAGCTTGACTCTACAACCACTAATATAATTAGGCATTATGTATCCTTCTAGGGTGGCTAATTGTACTGCTCCACTTGTTGAGAATCTGTTAATGATCATAGGTCCATGACCTCGTTTTTCTAGTTTCCGTGCATGTTGTTTCAGTGTATACAGTAGGACTAAATCTCCTTCTTTTAAGCCTTTATCTTTCACATGTGCATTGAAATAGGCTTTCTGTCGCTTCTTTGCTGCATATATGTCTGCTGCTGCTTTCAGCCTGGTTTCTCCTAATCGTTCCAAGTCCATTATTCTTGATGATAATTCATGACTGGTCCACTGATGTTCTTGTGCAACCTTAAGGGTCGGTATCAAGAAGTCCAAAGGAAGCACATCATTCTGACCAAAAACCATATGAAAGGGAGTTGCAATGAGTACGGTCTTGCAGGCCACTTGATATGCCCAAACAACGTGGTGTAACTGTTTGTCCCAATCTGAACGTTTGTTGTTCACGAGTTTCGTCAGTATGTTACAAAGGATCTTGTTAGTACTTTCTGCTTGACCATTGGCCTGAGGATGACGTGGTGCGGATTTCTTGTGAATCACCATAAAATCCTGTAACAAATATTCAATGACCTGATTTTAATTTTCAGAGTAGCAGATTAGTTTTTTGCAAAGTCACATGCAAATGGGGAGCCACTACGGAAGTTGCACACATCTCTTGTGCTTGGTGACAAGAGGCATCATGCATCTTCCTTCCACACGCATCTTAGCACTAAACTTTAGCTTATGATGCATGCCAAAAAGTAGCTAGAATCATTGTATGAAACCTTAGAGGAGTGAGTTTGCAATGGTTTGTGGAAGCTGAACTAAAATCTCTGCTCTTGAGAGTGAGAATTCATGCTACGGAGAAGCAAGCAAGGAGAAAGATGAAACGATGGTGCCAAATTCATATTTATTCATGGCCACCTAGAATCTGTTTGCAATAAAATTTCTACACAAGGAAGGAGAGAGAGAGAGAGAGAGAGAGAGAGAGAGAGCCTCTCTACTAAAAATTGTATGTTTGCACCTAAATTAGAAGCTGAAGAGTGCTCTGGCACAGGTAGAGACTTGGAAGGCAAACAGAAGAGAAAGTCGATTGCGAGATTCTTAAGAGGCGCTGCAACATGCGAGTCCTTGATTGAGGTGAACAGAAGGTGACTAGGCCATTCAAAAGTCTGTGGTGCTTCTGTAGACATCAACTTTGGTAGGAGCCACGTGGATCTTCCATTTCCTTGAATTGCTAAGGGATTTGACATCATACATGATATAACAAACTGGTACATTGAATCTAGGACGTGTTGGTATTAGTGAAAAATGCGAATAAAGTTACTTTTTGAAGCACATTGAATTTCTTTCTTATTTTAGAGTGATAGTAGAGAGATCACACTTACCTTTTGTTGACGACTCATATCTTTACCTAACTCTCCATAAGAATCATTATTGTGAGGATATACTTCATGAAAAGCATTTTTGTCAAATTATACTTCACATGAGGAAGTTCTATGTTTCCATATTTTGCCTTATTTTCTTGTCACTCCATATGCTTTCTAAGTCAAGTCATGAGACTCTCATCAATTGGTTCTCCTCTTAAAAGCAATATTACAATTCTTGTAGCACACAATACCTTCATCTTTGTACTCTCTTGCAAGGGATTATTTTGTATTCTCCAAAGAAGTATAAAGCCTCATTTTGGCATTTAAGGGGTTATGTTGTATTTTCCTAAGGGTCTATGCCCACAACTTTGGCACACCATTTGGCAGTAAGTGCCTTATTATCTTAGTAACAACAAAATATATAAGAAAGACTTTGTGTGTCCATTTGTGGGTTCGAGGCTAGTCTAAGCCCACCCACAAGATTTTTCGAGTCCCTAGCCTACTTTAAGACTATTCGGTGTGCAACGGGCTACTCTAAGCCCTCTTCCTGTGTCGACTCCTCTCATATTTGGTGTCAAGTGTAGGGCCATTCTAACCCCCCTTCTCCAACAGGTCTCTCTCATCATCAAGTGTAGGGCCATTCTAAGCTCCTCCCCTGCCCCATCACAACTTTTGTGCAAATTTTTGTTGGAGATAGATGTCTACGGAAGTATGCGAACAACACAAGGAAGGAGAAGAAGCTTGGAGCACAACACACAATACTAAATGTATTACTAGAGAATGTACAAAGATAAGTAGCCCATTAGGGCAATAGGCATATATACAAGCCGAGGGAAAAAAACCTCCTAAAGAGGGAAAAAAGTGCCCCGGTGGTCCTAGTGTGTTCACACACATTACTACCTAAATATATCAACAAATTTCCCTTGGGAGTCATGAGGTGAACAAGGAGCTGGCACTCATGTATAAGGAAGTGCCAAGCTATGTGGAAATCACTCCACAAAAGGAAGTAAGCCCAAAGATTTGCGAAAAGCTTCAAACTTCTCCCTAGGCAGAGCCTTCATGAAAAGGTCTGCAATGTTCTCCTGCGTGGGCACATATGCCAAGCTAATTTCCCCAGCAGAGAACCTCTCCCTTACATAGTGATAATGCAACTCAATGTGCTTAGTGCGAGCATGGAACATAGGGTTCCTCGCAACTACCAATGTGCTCTGAGTGTCAGTGAAGATGGTGGTGGCAAAAGACTAACCAACACCCAAATCAGCCATAAGGCGTCTTAGCCACACACACCCAACAATCGCTGTGAAAGCTTCCCTATACTCAGCCTCACAACTGGAAGTGGCCATAGTAGGCTGCTTCTTGCTCAACCAAGATATACATGAGCTACCAAGCATGAAGCAAAAGCGAATAGTGGACACACGAGTGTCATATCAACCAGCCCAATCAGAGTCAGAAAAAGCATGCAAATCTGGCGATAGTGATCTCCCCTTGGGATAAAACAAACCAAGTAGCCGGGTACCACTCAAGTAGCAAAAGATGCGCTTAACCGTCTACCAATGCTTGACTCCTGGGCAATGCATAAACCTGCTCATCTGTGAGACAACAAATTGAATATCTGGCCGAGTAATGCATAAGTAAATCAAGCATCCAACAGCCTGCTGATAGAGAACATCATCAAATGCATCTCCAACATCATGAAGACTCAGTCATAAACCTGTTTCCATAGGAGTGGCAATAGGTTTACAGTCTTCAAGGCCAAAATGCTGCAATAATGTGTCAATATATTTCGTTTGACACAAAGCCATTCCGCAATCAACTTGCATAAATTGAATGCTCGAATAGTGATGCAAATGCCCCAAATCAGACATCTCAAATGAGGCATGCAAATCAGCCTTAAAATCAGCAATATGCTTCTCAATAGGACCAGTGAGCAGCATGTCGTCAAGATAGACAACAATGATCAGAAGCACATCATTAGCACGCTTAACATATAAGGTGCTTTCAGTTGGATTATTCTCAAAACCATGTGCAATCAGATAGGCATGTATCTTCTCATACCAAGCACGTGGTGCTTGCTTTAAACCATATAATGCCTTCTTTAACCTACAGATCTGGTTTTCACGCCCTTTTTGCACAAAGCCATGGGGCTGAAAAACATACACTTCTTCATGCAAGTCACCATTCAGAAATGCTATTTTAATGTCCAATTGATGTACATTCCAACCATGATGAGCTGCAAGTGCACAGATGCTACGAACTGTAGTCATTCGGCAAGTAGGTGCAAAGGTCTCATCAAAATCAATGCCTCTTTCCTGCGCATAACCCTTTGCAATAAGTCTAGCCTTATAGCTGTCAACTGTACCATCACGCTTACGCTTCAGCTTGTATACCCACTTAGTCCCAATGGCCTTCTTGCTAGGAGGCAAGTCACATAAAGACCAAGTACCATTCTTCATTATAGCATCATATTCAGATTGCATAGCAGCCATCCAATTTTTTGAATTTTGTGCTTCATCAAACGAAACAGGCTCATTCTCATCACAGAGACTAGATGCAGCCATAGCATAGCAATCTGATGCAAAAGAAGCACTATGAGAGCCTGAACGAGTACGATATGACAGAGATGCATCTAATTTGCTATCACGCAAAGTCTGCACCAGCCATTTTGGCATAGTTTTTTCTTGCTCAATATAAGCTCTTTCATCAACTAGTGCATCATGTAAATGTGCATCAGAAATGGAATGATCTGCATCATCACATGAAACCTGCAAAGGCTGAGAAGTTTCCTCATTGGGACCAGCACTAGACTGTCCACCTGTAAAAAGAGGCAGCAAAGTATCATACATGTCTTTGGAACTAACAGATGTCTCCTTAGTACATGAAAGCAATGGCTGAATAGCATCTTCCACAAAAACAACATCACGGCTAACCAGAATGCGTTTAATATCTAGATGATACAGACGATAGCCTTTACTTTCAGAACTGTACCCAACAAAAATACATTTTACTGCTTTATCATCCAATTTTCTGTGATGTTGTTCAAGCACTAATGCATATGCCAAACAACCAAAAACACATAGATGAGCAACAGATGGCTTGCGATCATGTGAAGCCTCATATGGAGTGATAGACTTCAGCGCTTTAGTGGGACACCTGTTAAGTGCATATGCTGCACACATGACACCCTCAAGCCAGAAACTATGTGGTAAAGCCTCACTCTTGACCATACACCTCGCCATATCCATGAGTGATGTCAGTTCCCTTGCTCTGCCACCGTTTCCCAATGACATCCCATCATTTTAGTGTACCTCTAGCCCTGCACAGCTCTCGATATGCATACGAACATATAGTCCTCAATCACACGGAGATCCTTCCAAAAATGTGCCGCCCAGTCGCGTACATACTCCTTTAAGTCTCTCTCTCTCATTTAATTATATGGTCTATACATGGGTGCCACATGGCACTCATGTGTGAACCCATCTAAATGGAGTTAAGAGGTGGTTCACACCTCCTCCATATGTTGACTCCACATAACATTTCCTTCCCCTTAACTCCATTTTTGTCCTCAAAAATGGTACTGGAAGGTCTAATAGAAAGAGATGATCAAAGGAATAGTACTCCCACTAAATCCCCATGCATAAAAATACATGGTGTTGTCTCCGTGTTGTTTCCCCATATCCTTCCCCTTAAGAAGACTCTTGGGAAGGTAATCTAAAGTTGGGAAACTGTCTCTGAAGGGTGCTAACCCGCTCCCATGTGGCACTATCTTCTGAACTATCTTTCCACTTTATTAGACACTCTTTATATAAGTGACTTCTCGTCCATTTCTCTCGAGTGTGTAATATGCTCTCAGGCTCATGTGGAATAGATTGAACAGAAATAGGCTCTACTACCTCACTATTTGGAATGAGGTTGTCAGATTCACCCAACCTTTTCTTAAGCTGGCTAACATGAAAAACTGGATGGATTTGACTGTTCTCTGGAAGTTGGAGCTGGTAAGCCATCTTTCCTATTCTCTTAAATATTTAGAGTGATCCACAATACCTAGGAGATAGTTTTGGACAAGGTCCCATCTTCATGGTTTCAGATCTAGATGGAACTCTAAGATAGACCTGCTCTCCTACCTCAAAGTTGATATCTCTCCTTTGAGGGTCAGCATAGGCTCTAGCTCTATCCTGAGCTCTCCTAATGTTGTCCTTATCAAGTCTAAGGATATCGTTCATCTTTCCAAGAAGTCCTTTGTAGCTTGAACTTTTTCATTATGCAAGCCTACTGCATAAGGAGCTCTTGGTTGAAACCCATACAGAAGCATAAATGGACTATGCCCAGTGGAAGAGTGCTTGGCACTATTATATGCAAACTCTACTATAGGTAAGTACTCTTCCCAATTAGTTTGCCTTTCATTCACATATGCTTGAAGCATATCCTCTAGGATTTGGTTAACCCTTTCTGTTTGCCCATCGGACTGTGGATGCTCAGCCGTACTCATGCTAAGTTTCGTGTCCAACCTTTTGAAGACCGCTCTCCAAAAGTGGCTAGTAGAGTTCATATCCCGATCGGAAACTATGTCTAAAGGAAGACCATATAACCGGTATAGGTTCTCCACAAAAATTCTAGCCAACTCTGGTGTCTTCACTGTAGTACGTGTTGGAATAAACCTAGCCATTTTGGTTAACCTATCCACAATTACCCAGACTGAGTCGTGCTCTCTCTGTGTCTTGGGTAATCCGACTATAAAGTCCATGGAGATACTCTCCCACTTCCCATTAGGAGTATCCAGTGGGTGGAGTAGCCCTCCAATCCTCAACCTCTCAGCTTTGTTGACCTGGCATTTATTGCACTTAAGCACATATTCTAGGACGTCCTTATGAAGTCCAGGCCAATAAAACTGCCTCTTAACAAGATCATAAGTCTTGTTAACTCTTGGGTGTCCCGCACTAGGTGTGTCATGACACGCATACAAAATATGCCGTCTCCTCTCAACATCTCTAGGGACACACATCTTACCTTTGTATAACAGATATCCATCATGGACACTGTAATTCTTCCACTTGAATCCTTCTTGAGTACCCGTCGATACTCCATCCTCACTGGAAGCCCATATATCACGATCCCCATTCTCTATGGCTTCCCAAATCTCGGAATATGTAGGATCAAGCCTACATTTTCCTCTAATGGACTCAAGTAGCTCACTAGTGATCTGAGTGAAACTCAGTCCATTGAGCATAGGCATGCGGCTAAGTGAATCAGCCACTACATTAAACTTTCCCTTCCTATACCTAAGCTCATAATCAAACTCCTGAAGGGTCTCTGCCCATCGGGCCTTACGACCTTTAAGGTTTGTTTGATTAGAGAGCCACTTAATGCTCTCTTGATCAAACACTATCGTGACTTTGGCACCATATAAATAATGATGCCACTTCTTCAAAGCATGGACAATTGCATACAACTCCTTCTCATAGACGAAGTAATTCTTCTGAGCCGATTCTAGTTTCTTGCTCTCAAAAGCTATTAGTCGACCATCCTGTACTAAAACCGCTCCTATGGCAAAATCACTCGCGTCAGTCTCAACCACAAATGGTTTGTTGGGATCTGCTATATGTAAAAGTGGAGCTGTAGTAATTGCTGCTTTCAACTTCTCCATACTTTGCTTCTGTTCGTCTCCCCAATGGAAGGCTTTTCCTTTCCCTTTAAGCTGTTTCGTTATCAGGACAGCGATCTTGGCATAGTTCTTAATGAATCTTCGATAGAAACCTGATAAACCTAGGAAGATCTGCAGCTCTTCTGAGTTCCTTGGATGTGGCCATTCCATAATAGCCCTTACTTTTTCAGGATCCATCTGGATTCCATCCTGGGAGACTATATGCCCAAGGTATCTAACCTCTATCTTGAAAAATTCACACTTTGACTCCTTAGCAAAGTGAATTTTCCCTTAGCACTTGAAATACTTTCCTCAAGTGTTCCAAGTGCTCCTCTTCTGATGCACTATAGATCAGATATCATCTAAAAGATCTACCACAAAGTGTCCTAGATAAGGCCGTAAGACACTATTCATGAGTTTCATGAAAGTGGTAGGAGCATTGGTGAGACCAAAAGGCATCACCAAAAACTCATAGTGCCCATATCTAGTCCTAAATGCAGTCTTAGGGACGTCCTCTGCCCTAATCCTAATCTGATGATATCCTGACCTAAGGTCAAGCTTGGTAAAATACCTAGCTTGATGTAACTGATCAAATAGATCTTCCAATTTAGGAATCGGAAACTTATTTTTGATAGTTATCTTGTTAAGTGCTCTATAGTCTATACATAATCTCATAGAGCTATCTCTCTTTTTAACTAGGAGCATTGGCGATGCCCAAGGTGAGTTACTAGGTTTAATGAAGCCCTTATCTAAATAATCCTACAATTGCTTCTCAACCTCCTCATGCTGAGAAACACTAAGCCTATAAGGTGGCCTGCAAATAGGATTAGTGTTCGTAACAACCTCAATGGCATGGTCAATGTCCCCTCTCTCAGGTGGTAGCCCTCTAGGTAAGTCAGTGGGAAAAACATCTCTATACTCAAACATAAGATCCTTAAAACTTTTAACTACACACTCTTGCAAAAAAGAATAGTAGAAAGTCTTGTTCATATTTACATTCCTAGCATGAAAATATACATCAGATGAGCTGTTTGTACAATGCTCCATATCATGACTATACAATAAAAACATGTCATGTACATGCTCAGAATAACAAAGACTATACAACTCTAGTGATGAAATGAGAGGTGCACCAGGTACATCTCTCTCTCCCTGAATACAAACTTTACTTCCATTCTTTTCAAATTCAAGTGTGTTGTTTTGATAGCTGCATTTAAGTGTGTCTCCCAACCCCCATAGCCACTCTTTCCTAAGACTAAATCTGTCCTCTCCATATTCATAATTTGGAAGTCCATAAAATCTGTATAGTCCAGCATCTTGACTTCCAGATTGGATACGATAGTATCCCATATCCTCTTATCTTACCCTTGTATCATAGATACAATCTATTTATGGGCACTAGGCTCCTAGGGAATCTTTAATTTCTTGAACAAAGCATATTTTATAAAATTATGAGTAGCAGAGTCATTTATCATGACCCACACCATGGTCCCGTATACACTACCATGTAGTTTAACTAGGTCATGTGGTCCAAATTGCGATGATCACAATGACTGAGTCAAACAACAGGTATGCACCTCTCTGAGTAATCCTATCCCACTCATCCCAATTCCTCTCCTCCTCATTCTCAGGAAGAAACTCTTTAAGAAAAAGGGTCTCAAACTGAGTCCAGTCAGTAGGGATAGAGTTTGCCTCCTTAAGACTCATCCACCACTTGTAAGCACGCGGACCGAGGGAGAGACTCGCCTCTAGCACACGATACTCTGGTGGGGTGCCCTTCAATTGATGCAAATCATGCCACTTTTGTAAAAGAGTGTAGATTGCATCCTTATTCCTGTCTCAGTCATCCCCATAAAGGTAGATGGCTTCAAGTCTTTTAGGAGGGGAGCTTCCCTAGAGCTCTCTCCTTTATGCTTACTAGGAAGAGAAGTATCTTTCCTAGTGAGCTCCAAAGGAATAGGAGGGCTCTCTCTTTCTTTCCTAGCTAGGAAAGAGGTGACACTAGTCTCAAGTGAGATCATTTGAGAATTAATTTGTTGTATAAGAGATGTAATGCTACCAAGATCTTTCTCTAATTTAATGGTTTGATCTTTCAAATCTATGAATTGATCATGAGTGAAAAATGCATCTAAAAGTTCCTCATATGTATATTCTTCCTGTGAAGGCTCTTTTTCTTCTAGGTTCTCTTCTATTTCTTGCCCTAATTCTACTTCTTCCATTCTAGAATCAGGATCATCTAGTTGCTCTTTAGATGGAGAAGTGGTTTCAACTACTTGTTTACCTTTAGATTCCATATTTCTCTTCCCTTCCCCTGTTTTCTAACTAGAGTATTGTTGGTGCAATTCAGAAGCCTACACATTTGGCTTGTAATACGTACACATTTGGAGAAGCATAGGAACAAATGCTAGTGGTTAATTACCACTTTAGTCTTTTGTAAAAGTCACATTTGACTTAGAATCTTTGTAAACACCTACCAAAAGGAACTCGTAGAAAAAGTTAGCTTTGATTGATGGAATATCTCCTAGGATGTAGGAGCATGATTATAGGGAGCCAAAAGTTTGAATTAAAGTTCAAACTTTAACTCAACTACTATAAAAATGATCATGGAAAAGTCGCGGGTAAGACTCATCATTCCTGAGCTCATCTTTGTCAATTCTGAGTGTGTGCGAGGCCTACACTCTAGCCCACACCTATCTACACCATTAGGCAATGATTTTCATGCCTATGGCATTGTATACAAGTGTTCATTAATACATATATCTACATTGTTCATTTTTTAGTTCTCTGTCATAGTACTTGAAAGTCTGTCAACTTGTGGAGAGCATATATCACTCATTTCTTCACCAAATTCAAATATCTATAGCTTGTTGGAACCAACTTCTACATGCTGTCAAAATTTGAAGGAATTCTATTCAGCCATTTCAGAGAAAAGCTCGTCGAGGTAATCACTGGTCAAAGTCTGCAATAGTCCTAAAAAATCGAGGGTAAAGGTTTACTTGCTAAATTGATTGCTCTGAGCATAGTTAATCTTTTTATATCATTCCACTTGGAATAGTTATCTTACTAAGCTAATTAGATAGCCCTAAAAGGAATTTTTCCAATTCCTACTGTGCTGGTCATACTGAGCAAAAGATCAAGTAGGTGTCAAGTAAAAAATAGAAGGTTTTCTTGGAAGCTTGAAGTTCAAAGTTGTCTGTTTTGATTCAATCTTTACATACATCATTTCCAAAGTACATAGGCTATTTTACGGTGTCATTGGAAAGCTAAGGAGGTCCACTTATCAACTCTAAAGCATGAAAGGGCTGGTACAAAGCAGGATTTGGGAGTACCTACTCAATCTCTTGGAGTGTTCATCCATCATTCCCAACAGTGGTATCAAAGCAAATTAAGGTGAAATGGGAGATGGTTTTCCTTCATCTATTGATAAATTGGACAGGAACAACTATCAGGCATGGTCTCTCAGGATGAAGACATACCTACAAGGAAGGAGTCTCTATGGATACATCTCAGGAGATGAGGAATTGCCCTCATTGAAAACCAGAGGACTACCAACAAAGGAAGAACATGAAAAGCTCAACACATGGTGTGCTAAGGATGCATTAGCAAGGTCTTATTTACTCAACTCCATCTCTGATTCTCTTTTGCCACATATTAGAAACTGTAAGACATCCCAAGAGACTTGGGAAACCTTGTCATCCTACTTTTCTTCCAACACAAGGGCCAGAAAAATCAATTGTGGATTGAATTCACCATATTAAGGAAGCAACCTAAGCAGGCTATTTCACAGTTTGTGACTAAGATTAAAGATGTAGCAGACCAGTTAGCTAGCATAGGAGAAGAAATTGAAGAAGAGCAGATTGTAAGGCAATTGATCAATGGGATTAAAGCTGATGACAAATGGGAATGCTTCACCACTGCCATGGACCTTTACATGGACATGCAGATTCCAGACCTTACCACTCTCATGGGACAATTATTCACTCATGAAGCCAAGTTCAACAAGAATGGAGATACATCCAAAGGTAATAGATCTTTTGCCCTATACACTGATAAAAGTAAGTCTAAAGATAAAGGCAAGAACAAGAAAGGAGAAGATGAAGGCACTACCTCCCAAGCCAACTATGCAAGGAGAGGTAGATCATCAAGAGGAAGGGGCAGAGGAGGTAAGCAAGGTAGGGGGAGATCCTATAACTCGTCACCATGCAATATTTGTGGTTTATCAAATCATACTACAGATGAGTGTTTCAGGAATTACAAGAATTAGAGAGGAAGAGGATATCAAAGAGGTGGATACTCGCAGTCAAGAGGTAGGTTCAACCATCACCAAGGCTACAACAACAACTACAACAACAATTACAACAAAAACTACAATGACAACTACCAAGGAGGATTCAAATCTAGAAACGATTACAACAACTATACAGAAGAGAAAGATGATTCTCTTCTGATCATGAACATGACTTCAAAACCAGGTATAAATGATGACCACCTATTCTACATTGACTCAGGATGTTCAAATCATGTGGCTGGCAATGTAGCACTACTCTCTGACCTTGAAGAACCAAAAGGTAAGCATCAAGTACAAATAGGTGATGACACCAAACACTCAGTAGTTAAAGTTGGAAATGTTAAGACTTGTGATGGAAATCAGAACCTGTTGAGTAGGGTACTCTATGTACCAACCATTACCAAAAATTTGATGAGTGTTGGATAGATTGTGGAGAAAGTTTTGTAGGTTAGATTCAACCAATTTGGAGCATTTGTGGAGGATCCAAGGCATGGGTTCAAGAGAATAGCAAAAGGAGAAAAATCAGGTAGACTTTTTACTTTTGAGCTAGAATACACAAAGAATATTGCACTCTATAGTTATAAAGATCAAACACTTTCAGAACTTGAGATTGGGCATAAAAGATTAGGGCATCTAGGAGAAAGAACCTTGAAGCAGATATGCAGGGATCAATGTGTAATTGGAATACCCAATGTTTCCAAACAACACATGATATATAAATGTAGTGCTTGTCAATTCGGGAAGTCTCACAGGTTACCCTTCTCAAGGAAAGGCTACATGCATGAGGACTACCCAGAGCTTGTTCATACAGATGTATGGGGACCAAGCAAAGACCCCTCAATCTCAGGATCAAGGTACTATGTATCTTTTATCGATGATTATAGTAGGTGGACTGTATTGTACTTCATGAAGCACAAGGATGAAGTGTTCAATTGTTTTAAAAAATATCTTGCACTTGTTGAGAATCAGACAGGAAAGAATCTAAAGAGGCTAAGGTTAGATGGAGGAGGTGAGTACTTCTCCAATGAGTTTGAAGCATTCTTGAAGGACAGAGGCATCAAGAGAGAGATCACCACAAGGTATACTCCTGAACAGAATGGGATAGCTGAGAGAAGAAATAGGTTGATTGTTGAAACAACTAGATCAATGTTAAATGAAAAGAAATTACCTAACTACCTATGGGCATAGAGTGTTTCTACTGCCACTTATCTCATAAACTGATTGCCATCTAAGTCCCTTGATGGGATGAATCCTTATGAAGCATGGCATGGTAAGAGACCCTCACTAGACCATTGCAGGATATTTGGATGTGTAGCATATGTACACATTCCTTCTCAGATAAGAGGTAAGCTAGACCCTAAGACTGAGAAGTGTATCTTTATTGGATACGATCTGAATAAAAAAGGATACAGGTTTTACAACCCTTCAAATAAGGGATTCATGTTTAGTAGAGATGTTGTCTTTGATGAAAATGATTCTTGGTATGAGAATGAATGCACGAAGTTTAAACTACCCTATGACTTGGAGGAGGAGTTTCCAAGTCTTGCTAAGGAGGAACCTACTAAGAATGAAGATACTACTTCAGAAGATGAAGATATTATCAACCTTGAAGAGTTCAAGGCATGGAAGTCCAAAGGCAAAGTAAAGATGAAGAAACTTGAAGACATACCTGAATCTTCAAATCAATCAATCAGAAGGTCACAAAGGGAGAGTAAAAAACCTATCAGATATGGGTATGATTCATCTCTTGTTACTAAACACTCTGTTTAAAGACTTGTCAATAGAAGAACCAGGATCATATGAAGAAGCAAAAACCAAGACAGAATGGAAGGAAGCTATGGATGAGGAGATTGAAGCACTCAAAGAAAGTGACACATGGGAGCTAGTACCAAAGAAAGAATCCATGAAGGTAATTGGATCCACATGATCTATAAACTCAAAAGAAATTTTGATGGGTCAATTAACAGGTACAAAGCCAGATTGGTAGCCAAGATGTTTGCACAAACCCAAGGCATTGACTATGAAGAGACATTCTCACTTGTGGCCAAGATGCCAACCATCAGAGTGTTGGTAAGTGTGGTTGCATCAAAAAATTGGAACATGTATCAATTGGATGTCAAAAATGCATTTCTTAATGGATGGATTTCAGAGGAGGTATATATGTCACAACCTCCTGGCTATGAGGATCCAAACAAGGTAACATATGTGTGCAAATTGAATAAATCTCTTTATGGATTAAAGCAAGCACCTAGGGCATGGAATCATAGGTTGACCACTTATCACAAGACCAAGGTTTTGTCATGAGCAAGGCAGACACTTCTTTATTCATCAAGAGAAGCAACTCAGAGGTAATATACCTATGTGTATATGTTGATGATATCATACTTACAGGTAATGATGTCAATGGAATCAGAAAAATCAAGAACCAGATGACGAAGGAGTTCAAGATCAGTGATCTTGGTCTACTAAAGTATTTTCTTGGACTTGAGTTAGTCTATACTAACTCTCGAATCTATATTACTCAGAAAAAGTACATACAGGATATGTTGAAGAAGTTTCATTTGCAGGATGCCAAAGTTGCAAGTAGTCCAATGGAGGTAAACCTAAAACTAAGTGCCCATGAAGGTGATGAAATTGATGATGTTACAGGTTACCAAAGTATAGTTGGAAGTTTGAACCATGCTACCTTAACAAGGATAGATATTGCATATGGAGTTAGTGTGCTAAGTCAGTTTATGCACAAGCCAAGGGTACCTCACCTAGAAGCTCCCAAAAGAATCTAAAGTACCTCAAAGGCACTCAACATCATGGTTTGTATTTCCCTTACACTTCACACCTTGATATCAAGATCTATTCAGATGCAGATTGGGCAGGATGCAAGGATGACAGGAGGAGCACTTCTGGATACATTTCATTTGCAGATGATAAACCAACATCATGGTCTTCAAAGAAGCAACCTACTGTTGCTTTATCTTCTACTGAGGCAGAGTATAGAGGATTGGCAAATGCCACTCAAGAAGCCATATGGATCAAGCTACTGTATACAGATTTGGGTTTATATACTAGGTCACCAATGATCTTTGGAGACAATACAAGCTCACTTCACCTTGCAGCTAATCCTATCTATCATGCTAGGACCAAGCATATAGAGATCCATTACCATTATGTGAGAGAGAAGTTATTAAGCAAGGACATTCAACTAACCTATGTATCAACCAACATGCAATGTGCAGATTTGTTGACTAAAGCTTTGCTTGGAACCAAACTTTGCAGGTTCAAATCAATGATTGGATTGCAGGATATACATGAAAACTGAAGGTGAAGACCAAGCCAAAATGTTTGGCTTGAGGGGGAGCTGTTGGTGCAATTTATAGGCCTACACATTTGGCTTGTAATACATACACATTTGGAGAAGCATAGGAACAAATGCTAATGGTTAATTACCACTTTACTCTTTTGTAAAAGACACATTTGACTTGGAATCTTTGTAAAGACCTACCAAAAGGAACTCGTAGAAAAAGTTAGCTATGATTGATGGAATATCTACTAGGTTGTAGGAGCATGATTATAGGGAGCCAAAAGTTTGAATTCAGATTCAAACTTCCACTCAATTACTATAAAAATGATAATGGAAAAGTCGCGGGTAAGACTCATCATTCCCGAGCTCATCTTTGTCAATTCTGAGTGTGTGTGAGGCCTACACTCTAGCCCACACCTATCTACACCATTAGGCAATGATTATCATGCCTATGGCATTGTATACAAGTGTTCATTAATACATATATCTACATTGTTCATTTCTGAGTTCTCTGTCATAGTATTTGAAAGTCTGTCAACTTGTGGAGAGCATATCTCACTCATTTCTTTACCAAATTCAAACATCTATAGCTTGTTGGAACCAAATCAAAGTTGTCTACATGCTACCAAAATTCGAAGTAATTCTATTCAGCCATTTCAGAGAAAAGCTTGTCGAGGTGATCACTGGTCAAAGTTTGCAACAGTCCTAAAAAATCGGGGGTAAGGTTTACTTGCTAAATTGATTTCTCTGAGCATAGTTAATCTTTTTATATCACTCCACTTGAAATAGTTAGCTTGCTAAGCTAATTAGATACCCCTAAAAGTAATTTTTCCAATTCCTATTGTGCTGGTCATACTGAGCAAAAGATCCAGCAGGTGTCAAGTAAAAAATAGAAGGTTTTCTTGGAAGCTTGAACTTCAAAGTTGTCTGTTTTGATTCAATCTTTACATGCATCATTTCCAAAGTACATAGGCCATTTTTTGGTGTCATTGGAAAGCTAAGGAGGTCCACTTATCAACTCTAAAGCATCAAAGAGCTGGTACAAAGCAAGATTTGGTAGTACCTACTCATTCTCTTGGAGTGTCCATCCATCATTCCCAACAGGTATATAAAAATGAATGGAAGCAAAGCTCAAATATGCAAGAAGAAGAGAAATATATCACAAGAGCACTTTCCTGTTACAAAGTAAAGCTGCAGAAGCGATATCCAAGTGATCCTCGAAGCTTTAGGTCACTCATTTTGAATCCTCGCTAGGCCCAAACAAAAATTGGAAATGTCCGGTTGGTCCGGGGAGGTTCTAAGCACTAAAAACTATCCAAAACAATGCCAAAAGCACGTGGGAATAGCCCCAACCGGGCATACTGAGTGAAACTGAGCAACTTTTAAGATTTGACAATCTTGGCCACTCCAAAAAATGTAGCCCAGCACCTGTACTTCAAAAATTTGAGACTATCCCAAGTGGAAAAAGTGAATTTGGACAATAGATGATAAAAAACTAGGCTCGGGAGTAGCTGCCTAGTTCTTGCTGAAGTGTTGTAGAGAGATTTTGGTGGGGAAAATCTCATCCAAATCCAACATCAATGGTCTCTAAGAAAAGCTTAGGAGTGTAGCTTCGTAACATGACCAAAAATTTTGAAATCCGATATTGTATGAGTAAGTTGTGGTGCGGAGAAGCCGGGTAGGTCACAAGTAGGAAGTGAAAAAACTCATCTTCATGAAGTAGTAACTTTGAGAGCTCAAAACTGATGAACTAAAGCTTTTCAAGAGAAACCCATGATCCATAGCCCTTGTCCACAGCCCATATTACATATATACATGATAATTTTTGCACAACTTTGATCCAAAAGGTCCCTTTTGCTCCTCTAATTCAATAAAAAAACTCAGTTTTATAATGCTTTCTTCATCTCCAAAAATTTTCAAATTCGCTGGCCTATAGACTGAGGTGAATTATCCCATATGTGTTGTGGAAAACGCACTCTTCTCTCTATATAAGGGGGAGAAAATAGTTGATATTGTCATCCAAAAGGATGGGAAGAGGGAGAGTGGTCTGTTCTCTGCGCCAACGTCCATCATCTGACTGACTGGTCCGTCGAATTTGGGCTTTCTCGATATTCACGTGCCTGCACTTCGATACCAACTGTCAGTTCCCTTTCTCTGACGCCGTTTCCCAATGATATCCCATCATTTTAGTGTACCCCCAGCCCTACACAGCTCTCAATATGCGTACGAACATACAATCCTCAAGCACACGGAGATCCTTCCAAAAATGTGCCGCCCAGCCACGTACATACTCCTTTAAGTCTCTCTCTCTCATTCAATTATTGGTTGAATCACCTATGGTCTACACATGGGTGCCACATGCCACTCATGTGTGAACCCATCTAAATGGAGTTAAGAGGTGATTCACACCTTCTCCATATGTTGACTCCATATAACAAGTGACTTGTTATTTTGTTCAACAACTCCATTCTGTTGAGGTGCATACAACACTGTACACTGGTGTTTTATCCCACGTTCACCTAGAAATGCATTAAAATCAGAAGACATATATTCCCCCCCTCGATCTGAACGGAGGGTGCCCATTTTACATGCTGACATATTTTCAGCCAAAACCAAAAACTCTTTCAAGCACATGAACACTTCGGACTTTGACTTCAATGGATATACCCATGCATGCCTGCAAAAATCATCAATGAAAGTCACGAAGTAAACATCATTTCCAAAAGAAGGTGTTTGCATAGGACTACAGACATCACTATGTACAAGCTATAATTTCTGAATAGCCCGAACTAAACCATCTTTTGGAAATGAGGAAGACTGTATTTTGCCCAAAATACAGCCTTCACAAACATGTTTTCCAGGTGCCTCAAGTTTGGGCAAAGAGGGCACCATTTCAGATTTTTGCAAGCATAGCAAACTAACAAAATTCAAATGACCAAATCGTGGATGCCAAAGCTTTGCATCTGACATAGCCTAAGAATCATGTACTGCACATGCCGAATCATTCAGAGATCTTTCATAGTCTATGAGCTTATATAGCCCACGACATAAAATGCCAGAAGCAATAATCACATCCCCATTTGATAGATCATGAACTGTACACCTGTCATCAACAAATTTCACAACCAAGCCAATCTTGGCTAATGCAAAAACTGATAACAAGTTCTTCTTGATCCCTGGCATAGATAAAGCATCTGACAAAGTGAAAGAACTACCATTAGTAGTAGTCAAAATGATCTTACCAACTCCCATAACATGATTAGAGGAGTTGTTGGTGCATGTAACAATATTCCCTATAGGGGTAGGCTCGAGTGAAGAGAAGAAACTGCACTGTGAAGTAATATGTTTGGTCGCCCCAAAATACCAAACATCTGAGTCTACTGCAGACATGCACTGCTTATGAGAAGATGGGTCAAAGTTGCAGATAGTAGTAAACGCCCATTCTTCTTCTTGTACAAGATTAGCAGACTCTGTTTTTGGTGTAGAGGCCTCTACAACAACCATTCCTGCCTCTTTTTTCTTTGCCTCTTTTGCAGCCAGTTTAGGACAGTTCTTTATGATATGATCAGTTCCTTTACAATACTTGCAAAACAATTTTTGTTTTTCTGATTTCTTTTCATCTTTGTCTTCCCTCTTTGACTGTGCAGAATTAGCAAATTTCTGCTTACTAGTTGAAGAGCTCCATTTTCCTTTGCCCTTTTGACTAGCCAGGAAAGCTTGATCTGCAACTTGCATAATGGACCTATTCTACTTGGACTGATCTTCCTGCAACAGAACAGAGACTAACTCCTCAAATGACAAGGCATTTGGATTGCCTTTCATCATCAACCGAAGAGTAGAAGCAAAACTCTGATATGAATCAGGAAGACCATTCAGAACGGTCTACACAAGTGAGCTATCTGGTATAACCTCATCAGCAGAAATCAATTGTTCCTTCAAGTCTTTGATCTTTGTTAGGAAAATGTCCATAGAATTACCTTCATTCATGTGCTCACTTTCCAACTGTTTTCGGAGGTAAGCAACAGGAGCCTCATTCCTAGCTTGGTACAATGTGGTAAGCGTATCCCAAGCATCCTTACCTGTTCCACAAGAGCCAATGTGAGGAATAATGGCACGTTTGATAGACAAAGCTATCAATGCATGTGCCTGGGCATCTCTCTCATCCCAACAAATCTGCTCTGTAGTAGGTGCAGCAGAAACCGCAACACGAACAAGAATATGCAGAATATCATCATCCTTCGACACCTTGTGCATCAGCTTCAGTACTTGCTGTTGTAACAGTTGCAGGTGTGATAGGACGTTTTTCAACACCTTGCATAATTTTCCACAGTCCTTTTGCAACCAACACATGTCGCATCATATAAGCCCATAACGGGTAGTTGGTACCATCCAACTTATCCTCAATAGCCAACATACGGAATACATCACTGCTTTCAGCCATGGCCAGTGACTAAAATGTCTTGATGCAAAAAATTGACTTTATCTCAAAAAGTTAAACAAAACTCTACAGACGAGTTCTACTAAACATGTAACAGACTTCGAGATGCTTATACTAGCAAATAGAAACAGGTATATACCTTTGGCACAAAAAGATGAAATAGCCTGCACAAGCACTACGATAGTGCGTTCGAAGGCCAAAATGATATCGGAAACACACTGAGTATGCTCACCAAAATTCGTATGATTTTGAGACTACAACCGGAGAGTGTCGAGGATGCCCTAGATGAAGCGGCGATCTGCTCTGATACCAATTGTTGGAGATAGATGTCTGCGGAAGTACGCAAACAACACAAGGAAGGAGAGGAAGCTTGGAGCACAACACACAATACTGAATGTATCACTAGAGAATGTACAAAGATAAGTAGCCCATTAGGGCAATAGGCGTATATACAAGCCAGGGGAAAAAAACCTCCTCAAGAGGGAAAAAAGTGCCCTGGTGGTCCTAGTGTGTTCACACACATCACTACCTAAATATATCAACAATTTTGACTTCAATTTTGCAAGTGTGGTATTTTATTCTTAATGACGACGATGTCAAAAATTTTAAATGCAACATCATCGATTCAATGGTATTTAACCTCATTCATGTCAATCTTCATGCTGAAAGATGAGGGACTCAATGGCAAAAACTACAATCTCTAGAAGGACACCATTAGGGCTTACTATTATAAAAACCTCTTATATGAAGTAGTTAAAGGAATTGAGCAAGAGTTCCACAAAGAAAGTGATCTAGGAGACTGGAATGTGTGGAAAGTTAAAGATAAGAGAGCTTTGGGTCAATTACTTCTATCTTGTGATGAGTTAACCAAGGGTCATGTTACCTCTTGTAAAATATCCAATGAGGGTTGAAAGATCCTAAAGGACGTGTATGAAGATAAAACTCCTAAAAGACATGTGTGATAAAACTTCCTAAAAAATTTACACCTTAAAAGCCAAATTTGACAACCTATTAATTAGGTCTCAAGATCCTATTTCTAAATTTATTTCCGCATTTGATGATTATGAACTTAAGCTAGCATTGTGTGGCAGCCAAGTTTCTGGTGAAGATATGGCCATCTGCATTCTCAATAAACTCCCTAGATCCTATGACATATTTGTAACCAACTTTTATAATCGCGGCCAAGTATTAACTTGCGAAGAAATTCCATGACTTTTTCTCCTCCATGACTCTCGAGCAAATTCAATATCCTCACAAGAAACTGCGATGAAGACTGAGGGACCCCTCAAAGAAGGAAAGCATGGTAGTCATAACACTTGCAACACATCCAAATAAGGCTCCAACACCATAAAAAAAGTTCAATTATAATTATTGTAGAAAAATGGGGCACTTTGAGTAATTTTGCTACAAAAAGAAGCACAACTTGAAGCCCTCTAGCTCTAGGAACCCATCAAAATGCTCTTAGTATAGGTCTCACTATTCTAGTGAAGACCTGTTTATTTCAACCAAAGCCAATGCCCTAGATACTTCTAGTTTCTCTCAAGGTTGGATATTTGAGAGTGGAGATACATCATACATGTGCAAAGATCGAGACTCCTTTCAAGAAATTGAAGACCATAATGGAGAAGTTTACCTAGACAACAACAAGAGTATACCCATCAAAGGCAAAGGCAAAATACAAATCACCAATGATTGAGGGGAGTGTAAATCATTGTTCAATTTATTATTTGTTCCAAAATTATGCATGAATTTACTATTAGTTAAGGCCATCATTGACCATGATAAACAAGTGTTATTTGATAACACTTCTATAAAGGTGATTGATAGTAATACCAAAGACATGATTGCACAAGGCATATAGGAAAAAGGGCTATACAAATTATCCTGCTTTCTATCGAAGGAGTCGTTTCCAACCTCATCAAAGGTATGATCACACCTCATATTTACCAAAGATTTTTCATCATAGCTAGTTAAAGGATTTCCCAAGATCGGAAAAATGAATGATGTCTTCCAAGCTTGCACCCAAGGCAAGCAACATAGGGCTCAAGTTCCAAAAGAGGCTTCCATAAGAGCTAGGAACCCTTTAGCCCTAGTCCACATGGATCTCTTTGGACCCATGAATACCCTTTTCACTTAGTGGATCTATCTACTTCTTTCGTCTAGCAGATGACCACTTAAGGACTATTTGCAGAACAATCGGCACAAGCCGCACCAGACTGTTCAGGAATATGCAACATTGTTTAGAACTCACTTAAGACAACTGCCTCCGGCACATGCTAATCTACCGTATGATGTTATAACCCAGTGGTTCATTAACGGTTTGACCCCACAGTTAAGACAAATTATGATCATCCACTGTGTGGGGGCTATGATTGACGAGATGGAGGCAGTGAGTTCATCAATCATGACTTTGAACCTCATCTTCTTTCCAGATATAGCAAGGACTAGTGTCACTCAATATCTACACCACTTGATCCAAACATCAATCTCACACTATAGGATTCATCATCACTTATCGACATGCATACTTGTCGACAAGTTGTTGGCTCATTACTAGACTAGATAGTAATGAGCCAACAACTAGACTAGATATTGTCTATGTAGTTGGTATACTCAATTAATTTGCACATCAGCCTTGTCAAACAAATTGGGATGCTGCTCAGAGACTTATTTGATACCTTGCCCTCACTCGACATCATGTCATTTGGTATAGAGGGGCATGGAACTCATTAGATATTTAGATTCAGATTGGGTTGGTAATCTTGATTCTCAACGATCTACTTCTCAATACATATTCTTGCTTGCTCACGACGCATCTATTGGGCAAGTAAGAAGCAGCCTATAGTTGCTCTCTCATCCATCGAGAGTCGATTACCGAGCATCGATATTTACAGCATGTGGGATCATCTAGCTTTGATGATTATTATATGATATTGTTCTTTTATAGGTTACTCCGGCATGCATCTGCATAGACAGCGAGTTAGCCTTGGCCATCACCAAGAATCTAGTGTTCCATGCTTGGACGAAGCACATTGAGATCCAATATCATTTCATCTACAAGAAGCTCCTATCTCAAGAGATTTTTCTGGAGCAGTGTACCTTTCAGGAGAATCTGCCATACATGTTCATGAAGTGTCTACCTCCACTTTTGCTTTAGCACTTTTTGGACCTCTGCAACATTTAGTGGCTCCAAAATGGAGCTATAGAGGGGGTGTTGATGACATGATTACTTCTACATCATTTACATTTTTATCCGCATGAGTGCATCTTCATTTTGTATCTAGGAGACACTCCATTTCCAATTTATTTCCATTGTATCCCTTTTGTATTTGGGTACCTTGCCATTTGCTTATGCCCGTGTATTCATTCTCCTTCAAGGGGAATTGCCCCACATCTGACGTTCACACATATACACATATACACATATACACATGCACAAACACACACATATATACACACACATACATGTGCACATACACTTACACATACACATGCATATGCACAAACATTTCTACAACCACATAAAAAGACTTGCATGCAAGCATCATTGCATATATATATATATATACACATACTCACATTAACATATACTTAAATACATGTATATGCACATCCACATGCATGCACATTCACATGCATGCACATGGATGCAAATGGAAATGCATCCACATGCACATGCATGTTTCATACATACACACATGCATATACATACACTTTATATGTTTATACACATAGACATACATATGAACATATGTATATATACACACACACATATATACACATGTATATGCACATACTTACACACACATATACACATACACACACATGCACATACATACATATACACATATACATGCACATTCACACATATACACATACACTTACACATATACATGCACATACATACACACACATACACATGCACATGCACATACTCATATACACACATATACACTTACACATGCACATGCATATGCACATGCACATACATGCATATACACACACATACATATGCACATGCACATATTTATATATACACATATACACTTACACATGCACATGCACATACATTCATATACACACACATATTACACACATATACATGCACATACATACACACATATGAATGAATTGTATAATTAAAGTACTAAAACGCATGCTTGATATAAACAATAATAATAATCAATAGAACAAAACGTTTCATTACTTAATACCATACACACAATTCAAAACATAACTGAAATGAACAATATATAGATATGTAAATACATATCCAATGTCATAATCAAGAATGCTAATCATCATCATCATCATGATGATCATCATCATCATCAGCATCATGATCATCCTCATCCTCATCATCATGATCATCCGCATGATCTGATGTATCTATGTGAGCACCCTGTGACGATCGCGATCGTCCCTTTTGTGTTTGCCTCTCCATCTCATCCACATCTACCTCTCCATAATACTCCTGTATTACATATAACAAATATAGATAAGTAAAACAATTAAAACATCCATAAAAATAAAATAACTATATAAAATTCAAGATGATCTCACATATACTCACTCAAATGCCGATATCCAAAATGTGTAGCATACTCCATCTCATGTTTCATAGGGTATCGGCCACAATCCTT
>CM035421.1:129961280-130198780 GCA_020310875.1 Ceratopteris richardii | reverse complement strand
ATGTATGTGTCATTCAAAAGATCAATCCATTGTGGATACAAGAAAATGTGATCAATACTAGGATACATGATCTTGGTCAGGCTATGGATAAATTTTCTTCAGCAACTATCTCAAAATCATTTGCATCCCGGCAGCCGGTCTCATTTCACAGATCTTTTAGTGAAAGATGTTAACTCTTTCAGTAGCAACTTGTGCAGGATGGAAACATTGCCTCCGGAGGTGTGATCATTGCATGGTAAAGGTGGATGGAGAAAGTCAAATATTGGGAAACTAGATGCACGCTTTGTATAGGATGTTACAATTTTGATGAGATTGTGACATGCCTATCAATGGGTCTTTCCTTTGGAGACTATGGTAAATAAAGAAGTACAAGGGCTTACTTGAATTAATGCTACCCCACCTGTCATCCCAATCTCTCGGACTGCATAATTAAAGGGCCTCTATTTGCAATTCAAATCAAGGGAATATTTGACCTACCCCTCCAATTTTGGGCATTCCACCGGCGCGTGATCAATGGACGTGAAGATTCGGCAAGGGCTCTTGGCCTATTGATACCTATAAAAGCAATGGATTTGTGCTCATTAGGGTACAATAATTATAGAGATACAGTGGTTCGTGTATACGTGCAGAAGTCCTCTCTTGCACTTGGTGGTTTCAAGCCTATTGTAGGAGCTACTCTGTAGTGTGTATGCAGAGGGTAGGCTTCTCAGTGGAGGGCTATGAGCACTATAGTGTAAGAGAGTAGCTTGGATTCTTCTTTTCTGTGAGTCAGTGTTGTTGATTAGGTTCTATCCTCTTGAGAAATTCCTTGTATTGTTCTGAGTTAGTCTGCGTATCAGTGGCCCCTTATGCTGATGGGAAGAATCTATTGTGTTAGAGTTATTTACTTTTAGGGTGGCTTGTTAGCCCTAAGCTTGTGGCTCGTTAGCACAAAGTTTGCACTTTTGAGCATCACTCTGCCCAACCTTGTAATCACCTGGTTTGAATCAAGAAGTGTACGGTCTTCCTTGGTCATTTGTTGTCCATATTTCCGAAGTATTAACCACTCTGTGCAATCCGTGTTATCTACCTGCTCACAGAAATGTTAAAGGGTATACTTCCCTAAAGAGAACCCCCCTTGAGTAGGCGACGTACTGGAAGTGTTAATTTTTAATCTTTACTCTTGTTAAAAGCGGATACCCCAGTACCTCCTCTACAGTTTGGCACGCCCGGTGGGACCTTTGCATTTCTGTGAGAGGTGTTTTGCCCTATTGCAATTGCGAATAGGTACATGACCCATACATGAGCAGATAAGGAATCTCTTCGTGTTCGAAGGAGCCTTAACAAGTTAGCAATAACCACGGCTAGTGAGTCTACCTCCCCTCTGTCCTCCCTAAATTTATCTATTGATTTGGGTGCGACACCATTGTCAAAAGAGGGGTATAGGAGAACTCTAGACTTCTCCTCAGATACATCCGAAGAAACACCAGTACAGATGGAGGATCTCTCTCATTTGCTCTCCAGATTAAATATCAAATTCCCTACCTTCAAGGGACATGCTTATGAGGATGTTGATGATCATGTGAGGAGATTCATCTCTTTATGCCGTGGACGAGGTTTGCAAAATAGAGAGGATGCAATGCTGGCACTTTTTCCATCCACATTGGAGGGTCTTGCAGATAAATGGTATAGTCAATACGCAGATGGCCATTTCACTACATGGGAGGCTCTGAAGGCGGCTTTCTCACAAACATTCCGACCAAGTGATTCCTCAGAAAGAGCTCTAGATCAGCTAGAGAATTTGAAGCTAAGATCAGGTGAATCCTTTCATGAACTTCACACTAGAACAAAAGCACTTGTTGCACGTCTGCCACATGCTCCAGGTGACTTTTTGGTTAAAAAGTGGATCGAAAAGGCTCTGCCTAGGTCATCTCAGCAGAAGCTTCGTGAATCTCTTAGATTGGATGCAACCCTCAATGATTTTGTTGCAGCGGCATCACGCATTGAAGAAGCAAGGCAACATTTTGAAGGGGATACACAACAAAAGTATGCTGCAGATCTGGATCCTATTGAGCAACTAAGGAGGGAACTGGAAGCATTGAAGATGCAACAAAATCAACAAGAAGAGAAGGCCTTGCCACCACTGCGTCGCACTGATGATGGAGTAGCTCAACTTCGCCGAGAGTTAGAAGATTTGAAGACCACTCAGGATATAAGGAGACAAATTTGGTGTACAATCTGTAACAACAATGGACATTCCAATGCTAATTGCCCTATTAAGGTAAGCTGTCAATTTTGTGGAAAAGATGGTCATGAAGCCAGAGATTGTTATTACCTCAAGGGTACACAGCAGAGAGGTAACCCTCAAACTTTGGATTCATACTATGCTAGTACTTCAAATACATCTAATAGAGAGGAGAATAGGCCTGCAAAGCCTAGATATAATAGACCCTTGTTGTGCTATCGTTGTGGTGAATATGGCCACATGCAAAATAGGTGTTCCCTCCCAGAAGATGCACCTCCTTGTCAACATTGTCCAGAAGCCAAGGATCATTATACCAAAGATTGCCCAAGAGGTCGTCCTGCTCCAATTCATATGATTGCAGTCTCTCCACATGAAGAAGGAAAAACCACTCAGACTTATGCTGTTTCATCCTCTACAATGCCCATGATGACTAGAGCTAGGCAAGCAGCTGCAACCCAGAGAGATGAACAACAAGGATTTCAGGATAAAGAGGAAGAAAAGGAGTTTGGATGGAAGGATCAAGTAGAAATTGAAGGAGCTTATGATAAGGTGACTACTTCTCTAAAGGGTCAACCAACAAGTCTGCAAGAAAATACTCAGGAGGTAAACATTGAACAGATCTTGAAAGGTATTCATCACAAGGTTAGTCTATATGAACTTATAAGGATGGATTCAAAAATAAGAAGTGACTTACTGAAGATTATACAACTCTGCTCACTTGGTCCAATCACCTAGTATAGATGGTTTCATGGTTGATTTTCCCCCTGCACCCTTAGCAGATTACCAAAGCTCAAGATTATCTGTTTGTATAAAGGATGAAGCTCTTACATGTGTGATCATAGATGGAGGCTGTGGTATCAATTTAATGCCAGATTTTACAATGAAGAAGCTGAAATTGAACCCCACCAAGTTGGCACCATTCACGATTACATTGGCAGATCAACATCGGGTTGCGCCACTGGGCATTATTGAGAAGGTACTGATGGTAGTACAGGGCTGCCATTTTGTTCTAGATTTTGTTGTTATTGCACTTCCACAGGAGACTTCTTACCCTCTACTCTTGGGGAGACCTTGGCTGAGACAAGCAAAAGCTTTGCAAGATTGGGGAAAAAATAAACTATGGATTTCAACAAATACCAATAGCCAACTGCAACTACATTTGGAAGAAGGATTCGACTCAGGAAAAACTACTGGATATACTGTGGATACTCAGGTAATGCCCTCTCTACCCCAAGAAGATGATACATTGTTAAATTGGATGATGGGAAGTGCAGAGTGTTGCACAGTGGAGATCAATGAAATTGAGGAAGAAGTTGCAGATAAGGAAATTACAGAAAAGGGCAATGAAGACCACAAGGTGTTGGAGAATGAGCAACTGAAGGAAAATACAATCTATGAAGAGAATACCAATATAAAAGTATCAGAGAGGGAAGATTATGAACCTAAGAGCAGAGAAGATCTCCCTTTTGCAGATATACCTCAAGGTTGGATGAAAGAACATGTTGCAGAATATAAATTAAAATCCACTCCTGCGTATAGTGGAGATGATTTCTCAAGCAAGACCAATTCTGAAACATTGGTTCAAGAAGTAAATTTAGGGGATGAAGTGAACCCTCAAATAGTTCACTTGGCATCCTGGTTGTGGCATTATCCTCCTTTGCTACAGAAGGTAACTTCTTTGCTCTTTACTTACAAAAGTGTTTTCGCATGGTCCTACAAAGATTTAACAGGAATACCAGAAGAGCTTGGGTTACATCGGATACCCTTAGTTGAGAGAGTCGCGCCAGTAAGAAGTAGGCCATATCGACTCAATCCGAAGTATGCAGAGGTGGTAAAGGCAGAGATTACAAAACTAGAGGAAGCAGGTATAATTGTGCCAGTAGAACATTCCAGGTGGCTCTCCTCTATGGTTATTGTGCCCAAGAAAAATAGCGGAAAAATAAGAGTATGTGTTGATTTTCGTGCTTTGAATAAAGTGACTATTCAAGATGGATTTCCTCAGCCCTTCACAGAGCAAGTACTTGAAGAAGTAGCTGGTCACACTTTGTATAGTTTCTTGGATGGTTTTAGTGGCTACAATCAGATAGTGATCCATCCTGATGATAGGGACAAACAGCCTTTGTCACTCCCTGGGGCACTTATGTCTATACTCGAATGGCTTTTGGTTTGAAGAATGCACCGGCTTCATTTAATAGAACGATATATCTGATATTGGGCAAATGGTTAACAACCTTTCTACGCATTTTCATGGATGACTTTTCAGTATTTTCAGGTACAGATAGAAGGGCAGCAGTTCAAGATTTCCATGATCATCTGGAAAATCTAAAAGAAATTTTTGAGCAATGTCTCAAAACAGGTTTGAAATTGAAACCTGATAAATGTCACTTTTTGGTCACTAAAGGCACTCTTCTTGGTCACATAGTATCTGCTGAAGGCATAACTGTTGACCCTGCAAAGGTTACAGCTATTCTTTCTATGCCAATTCCACAAAGCCCAAAGGAAGTGCAAAGTTTGTTAGGCCATGCAGGTTATCACAGAAGATTCATTAGGATGTATTCAGAAATTGCTAAGCCCTTGTCAAGGCTTACAGTAAAAAGATCCCTTTCTCATGGAGTGCTGAAGCCGACAAAGCATTTTGTGAATTAAAGTTGAGGCTATGTACTGCTCCACTTTTAAGTGTTCCTAATTGGTCATTGGAATTTCATGTACATACAGATGCTAGTCTTCATGCTGTTGGTGCAGTTCTAGCTCAACCATCATCGCACAAAGTGGATAGACCTATCTCTTATGCAAGCAGACTACTCAACCAAGCTGAAAGAAATTACAGTACAATGGAAAGAGAAGGTTTGGCTATCGTATTTGCTCTTCAGAAGTTCCGACATTATCTCCTTGGTGTACATTTCATTGTTATTTCTGATCATCAGCCCTTGAAGTATTTGATAAACAAGCCTAGAGTAGCTGGAAGGATTTGGAGATGGTTACTTCTATTTCAAGAATTTAATTTTGATATTCATATTAAGCCAGGAAAAGAGCACTACATGGCAGATCAAGTGTCTAGGACGGCAATGAGCGAAAAGGCAACATGTATTAATGATGAGTTGGTGGATATCAATCTTTTTCTAGTAGTAATCCGGATTGGTTGGTATGATGAAATTCTTCATGTTCTCACTACTGGAAAGATCCCAGAACACTTGACACCTGTAGAAAAGAGAAGATTGCTCCTGAAAACCAAAGCATATTCTCTTATAAATGGAAATTTATATAAATACTGTCAGGATGATATATTGAGAAGGTGTGTCTATCCAGAAGAGGTAAATCTTTTGCTGGAGGCTGCACACAATGAAGGACACCTAAAGGGGGAAGAATTGGCTCATAGAATCATCCACAAAGGGTTATGGTGGCCCCATATTTTCAAGGATGCAATCAAGTTTGCAAAAGAATGCCACATCTGTCAGAGATGTGCTCCCACGCCAACCAGATTGAACTTCCAACCGTTAGTCATATCTACCAGATGGCTTCCATTTGAACGATGGGGTATTGATTTCATAGGGCCAATTAGCCCAACTGGGCAACCAGGAGGTAAAAAGTACATTTTGATGGCCACATGCTATGCCACTAAATGGATAGAGGCTAAAGCTACTGTGGACTGCACGGCTTTAACAGTAGCTAAATTTATGTATAAACGTATTTTCTCAAGATTTGGTTGCCCTCTGGAAATTAATAGTGACAGGGGCACACATTTTGTAAATCAATTGCTCCAGTTTGTATTTGACAGGTACAAAATCTTCCATAAAAAATCTTGTGCCTATTACCCAAGGGCAAATGGCCAAGCCGAGAGTTCCAATAAGATTTTGATTGGACTACTTCGCAAATTATCTTTTGATCATCAAAGCTCTTGGCCACTAGCACTAATTGGTGCAATTTGGGCTTTCAGAACCACGAAGAGGGGAACCACAGGCGAAACTCCATTTCGCTTAGTTTATGGAAAAGAGGCATTGGCCCCATTTGAGTTCATTATCAGAAAGGAAATAGGAATCAAAACCATTGGAATTGAACCCCCCATTCAGAGATTGGTGGCATTAGAAGAGTATAGAGAAGGGGCAATGCAGAAACTCCAGGTAACACAAGAAGGGCGCAAGAGACTGCATGACAGGTATCTGAGATCCAATAAAGTTCAGGAAGGGTCCATGGTTTTAATGCATCAAGTCCCAGCAATTTCAACTAAAATGGCACCTAAATGGATAGGACCTTATAAAGTAATCAAGGTATTGCCACATGGTGCTGTGCATCTGGAAGATCTGTAGGGAAAAAGGATTCCCCTGGTTAACATCTCCAGGGTGAAGAAGTATCTGAACTAGGTCAAAATGGAAGCATTCCACCCCTGTACATACCATGTTTCTTTTTAGTAATTGCAGGATAACTAGATCTCTTTGAAATAAGTAAAATAAGGGAGAGATTGCACCAGGGATGGTGCAAAAGCTTGATGTGGGGGTCTGTAGTACCCCTCCTCCTTTTCTCTCTGGGTAGGCATGCAGAAGGACCACATTTCGAGGGTTGTGACATCTCTATATCGGGTGAACAAGGATGTACATTGGAATGCAGATGAATCCAGGGTTTATTTGGAAGACGAAGTTGTCAACGGACTGAGACCATGGAGCTTGCTGAGGAGGAGGGGGAAATACTTGATGTCCATTTGCATGTGCAAGTCAACGATGAAGAAGCCCTTCAATTCTATCAAAAGTTTGGTTCAGGATTTGAATTGGAATAGGTGCTTTCATTAAAATCCTGATTCCTGATGTTATTTCTCTCTTTCTCTCTCTCTCTCCCTCTTTCTCTCCCCCTCGCTATCTTTCCCTCTCTCTCTCGGTCCCTCTCTCTCTCTCTTTCTTCTCTCACTCTCTCTCTATTTCCCTCTCTCTTTCGGCCTATCTCTCTCTCTTTCTCTCTCTCTCTTTCTCTCTCCCTCCTTCTCTCTCACCACCTCTCTCTCTCTCCCTCTCTCTCTCTTTCTTCTCTCACTCTCTCTCTATTTCCCTCTCTCTTTCGACCTACCCCTCTCTCTCTCTCTCCCTCTCTCTCTCTCTTTCTTCTCTCACTCTCTCTCTATTTCCCTCTCTCTTTCGGCCTACCCCTCTCTCTCTCTCTCTCTCTCTCTCTCTCTCTCTCTCTCTCTCTCTCTCTCTCTCTCTCTCTCTCTCTCTCTCTCTCTCTCTCTCTCTCTCTCTCTCTCTCTCTCTCTCTCTCTCTCTCTCTCTCTCTCTCTCTCTCTCGCCCCCGCTGCCTTCCTCCCCCGCCCTCCGCTGCCTTACTCCCCCGCCCCCGCTGCTCTCCTCCCCCGCCCCCCGCTGCCTTCCTTCCCCGCCCCCCGCTGCCCTCCTCCCCCGCCCCCCGCTGCTCTCCTCCCCTGCCCCCCGCTGCCCTCCTCCCCCGCCCCCCGCTGCTCCCCTCCGCCGCCCGCAGCCCACTCCTCCCCTCCGCCGCCCGCAGCCCACCCCTCCCCTCCCCCACTGCCCTCCTCCCCCGCCCCCCGCTGCTCCCCTCCGCCGCCCGCAGCTCGCTCCTCCCCTCCGCTGCCCGCAACCCGCCCCTCCTCTCTCCGCCAGAACCCACCCCCTCCTACCCACACCCGTCCTCACCCCCCGAGACCCGCCCCCGCTCCTCCTCTCCGCCCGCCCACACCCGCCCCTCCTCTCTCCGCTCCCCCGCCCCCCGCTGCTCTCCTCCCCCGCCCCCCGCTGCCCTCCTCCCCCGCCCCCCGCTGCTCCCCTCCGCCGCCCGCAGCCCGCTCCTCCCCTCCGCCGCCCGCAGCCCGCCCCTCCCCTCTCCGCCTGAACCCACCCCCTCCTACCCACACCCGCCCTCACCCCCCGAGACCCGCCCCCGCTCCTCCTCTCCACCCGCCCACACCCGCCCCTCCTCTCCGCTCCCCCTGCCCCCCGCTGCTCCCCTCCGCCGCCCGCAGCCCGCTCCTCCCCTCCGCCGCCCGCAGCCCGCCCCTCCTCTCTCCGCCTGAACCCACCCCCTCCTACCCACACCCGCCCTCACCCCCCGAGACCCGCCCCCGCTCCTCCTCTCCGCCCGCCCACACCCGCCCCTCCTCTCTCCACTCCCCTGCCCCCCGCTGCTCTCCTCCCCCGCCTCCCGCTGCCCTCCTCCCCCGCCCCCCGTTGCTCCCCTCCGCCGCCCGCAGCCCGCTCCTCCCCTCCGTCGCCCGCAGCCCGCCCCTCCCCTCTCCGCCTGAACCCACCCCCTCCTACCCACACCCGCCCTCACCCCCCGAGACCCGCCCCCGCTCCTCCCCTCCGCCGCGCGCAGCCCACCCCTCCCCTCCCCCGCCCCCCGCTGCTCCCCTCCGTCGCCCGCAGCCTGCTCCTCCCCTCCGCCGCCCGCAGCCCGCCCCTCCTCTCTCCGCCTGAACCCACCCCCTCCTACCCACACCCGTCCTCACCCCCCGAGACCCGCCCCCGCTCCTCCTCTCCGCCCGCCCACACCCGCCCCTCCTCTCTCCGCTCCCCCGCCCCCCGCTGCTCTCCTCCCCCGCCCCCCGCTGCCCTCCTCCCCCGCCCCCCGCTGCTCCCCTCCGCCGCCCGCAGCCCGCTCCTCCCCTCCGCCGCCCGCAGCCCGCCCCTCCCCTCTCCGCCTGAACCCACCCCCTCCTACCCACACCCGCCCTCACCCCGCGAGACCCGCCCCCGCTCCTCCTCTCTGCCCGCCCACACCCGCCCCTCCTCTCTCCGCTCCCCCTGCCCCCCGCTGCTCTCCTCCCCCGCCCCGCTCCCCTCCTCTCTCCGCCCGCACCTCCGCCCCCTAGCTCCGCCTCTCTCCGCCCGCACCTCCGCCCCCCCGCCCCTCACAGCTCCGCCCCCCCGCCCTCACAAACTTCCCCCCCCCGCTCCCCTCACAGCTCTGCCCCTTGCCCCTCACCCGCCCCTCACCCCCACGCACATACTCCCACACACACCCCCCACATACACACACTCACATGCACGCACATACTCCCACATACACACCCCCACATACACACACACCCCCCACATACACACACTTCTTCACACACACACTCACCTTCACACACACATGCACACATACACTCCCACACCCATGCACATACACACACAAACACACATACACACTCCCACATACACACACGCCCTCACACACACACGCCCATACATATATGCCCACACACACCCGCACACACATATGCCCACACACACCCGCACACACATATGCCCACACACGCACACACACGTGTATGCCCACATAATGGCGTTAGTCATCAAGGGAGAATCAGACACATGCTTCGGATATCCCAAGATGAGAGGATAGTACTCACCTATGTAGATCAGGACAGTAACTTGGTGACCGTTGGTGATGATCATGATTTTTATGATGTATGTGTCATTCAAAAGATCAATCCACTGTGGATACAAGAAAATGTGATCAATACTAGGATACATGATCTTGGTCAGGCTATGGATAAATTTTCTTCAGCAACTATCTCAAAATCATTTGGATCCCGGCAGCCGGTCTCATTTCACAGATCTTTTAGTGAAAGATGTTAACTCTTTCAGTAGCAACTTGTGCAGGATGGAAACATTGCCTCCGGAGGTGTGATCATTGCATGGTAAAGGTGGATGGAGAAAGTCAAATATTGGGAAACTAGATGCACGCTTTGTATAGGATGTTACAATTTTGATGAGATTGTGACATGCCTATTAATGGGTCTTTCCTTTGGAGACTATGGTAAATAAAGAAGTACAAGGGCTTACTTGAATTAATGCTACCCCACCTGTCATCCCAATCTCTCGGACTGCATAATTAAAGGGCCTCTATTTGCAATTCAAATCAAGGGAATATTTAACCTACCCCTCCAATTTTGGGCATTCCACCGGCGCGTGATCAATGGACGTGAAGATTCGGCAAGGCCTCTTGGCCTATTGATACCTATAAAAGAAATGGATTTGTGCTCATTAGGGTACAATAATTATAGAGATACAGTGGTTCGTGTATACGTGCAGAAGTCCTCTCTTGCACTTGGTGGTTTCAAGCCTATTGTAGGAGCTACTCTGTAGTGTGTATGCAGAGGGTAGGCTTCTCAGTGGAGGGCTATGAGCACTATAGTGTAAGAGAGTAGCTTGGATTCTTCTTTTCTGTGAGTCAGTGTTGTTGATTAGGTTCTATCCTCTTGAGAAATTCCTTGTATTGTTCTGAGTTAGTCTGCGTATCAGTGGCCCCTTATGCTGATGGGAAGAATCTGTTGTGTTAGAGTTATTTACTTTTAGGGTGGCTTGTTAGCCCTAAGCTTGTGGCTCATTAGCACAAAGTTTGCACTTTTGAGCATCACTCTGCCCAACCTTGTAATCACCTGGTTTGAATCAAGAAGTGTACGGTCTTCCTTGGTCATTTGTTGTCCATATTTCTGAAGTATTAACCACTCTGTGCAATCCGTGTTATCTACCTGCTCACAGAAATGTTAAAGGGTATACTTCCCTAAAGAGAACCCCCCTTGAGTAGGCGACGTACTGGAAGTGTTAATTTTTAATCTTTACTCTTGTTAAAAGCGGATACCCCAGTACCTCCTCTACAATGATACTTTTATATTTAATTTATATGAATATTTGATATCTTTTATTTTTTAATTAACTTCTTTATAATTTTTTTAATGATATGTATAGGTGGATTACATCAAAAGAGATTGACAAAACTCGATCCCACAAAAAAAACGTGACTGCAAAGAGCTACTATGTTTGATGGAGAACGAGATTCCTACTTCATTTTTTGATATTTAGGTTCATTTATTAGTCCATATTGTAGATGAAATAGAGATTGCAGGTGTTCTCAACACTCGATGGATGTTTTGGGTCAAGCGATTTATGGGAATAGTAAAATGTTATGTCCAATAAAGAGCGAAACCAGAAGGATCCATGGCAAAGGGTTGGATGTTTGAAGAGTGCATGTATTATGTTGGTGAGTACCTTGAAAGTGTTCATGAAGAAGCTCCACGTGCATGGATCAACCAGTCTTCTTCAAAAATAACAGATGAGGTATTATCACGTAAGGGAGTTCCATTTTTATTTACATTTCAAGAAAAAAAATGATATTTCTACTTTTATAGCATATAGTAGCGAATGCATGTAAGCGTTCCTTAGCGAGTATGAAAAGGAACTTCAAAATCTCCGAAGTAAAAGGTGAAGAAACAAAAGATATAGATGTAATCTCGATAATAATGAGATTATAAATATATCTTCTTTCACGGATTGGCTATATAGTCGTTTGCAAGGCGCCAACGCAAATAATGAAGAAATCTCAGATGAGCAGAGAGAGTTAATGATGGGTTGTGAACGAAAGGTAATTTTATTTTTACTAATATTTTGTTTTTTTATATATGTATATTAGTTTCTATTTATTAATTTAATTTATTTTGCAAGCTCGAATGTTCACTAATATGTGGGCTTTTGGACAGCATATTAGAATCAAAGCCATTGATTCTTTACGTAAAACAAAGGATTATAGTATTGTTGCTTCTTTTAAGCAACTATCACGTGCTAGCTGAAAAGACACAAACCTTATAGATGGCGAACTTGGTTATGTGGGAACTGTTGTTGGTATGTCAGGTAGAAAAAAGTTTATATTTTTTATGATAGAGTTAGTTATTTTTTTAAGCACCTAATAATGGGTTTTATTTTTTATATATTTTGATAGGTCATTTTGAAGGTTGACTAGTTTTGAGCCGAGTATAAAGGTAGTAATTCCACATTAAGAAAGGAATTATCTGGGTTTTGGGCAATTGATTCTTCCAAGATAATGTGATCTACTAAAGAACCATATATTCTTCGTAGGCATATTGAACAAGCATTTTTGTATAAAAACCGAGATTCTCACCCTTGGTGGCAAGTCATTCATGTTCAACTTAGAGGTAGGTCATTGTTTGAACAGTTTATTGTTAGAGAGATCGAAGAAAGTCCTCTTGATGATTCACCATCAGATACTAATACATCAACGTCTGAAAGAGAAATTAGAATCATTATACGTGATAATGATACTAATCCTTTTGATGAAGAGGATAATACTCTACATGATGATTCTACTGATGATGAAGAGGAATCACCAGAAATCGATATTAATCCATCAATAGAGTATGTGACTATTTTGTATATAGCTTTATCTTCGAGGAGCAAATTTTTCTCATGTATGTATGCATATGTGTGTATTCATGTGCATCATATGTATACATGTGTTGGTATGCATATATATGTGTTTTATGTATATATATGTGTGTGCGTGTGTATGATATATGTATACATGTGTTAGTATGCATACGTGTATATATGCATATTCATTTGTGTATATATGCATATGCGTTTGTGTAAAATATTAATGTATTCATGTAATATATGCAAGTTTTTATAATTATGTATGCATGTATAAGTATACATGTGTGCATGTAGGCATGTATAAGTGATGTGTATATGTATATATGTATATGTGTCTATGTGTAAATGTGTACATGTAAATATGTATGCATGTATATCTATTTATCATGTGTGCATTTAGGCATGTATGTGTGATGCATAATGTATCTACTCCATTTTATATTTATGTATGTGTATCTACATGATGTATCCTCGTTGATTCAGTTAGCTATATATAGAGGCATAAGGTTGGGAGGAGAGACATCTCTCTAGTAGGACGTCGGAGGAATAGATGCCGTGTACGTATACTTCAATCATATGGCTAAAAAGCTGAATTAGAGTTTCTAAATTCGGGGTTTTAAAATACTAATATCAAAATTAGTGTTTTTGAATTAGGATTTTTGAAATAGGATTTCTGAATTAGAATATTTATAATAGGGTTTTTGAATTTATAGATATATAAGTATACACACAGACACACACACACACACACACACACATATATATATATATATATATATATATATATATATATATATATATATATATATATATATATATATATATATATATATATATATATATATATATATATATATGTGTGTGTGTGTGTGTGTATGTATTGTTATAAAATGAGAGATATATATTGTAATTTATATATTTATAATATTAATATATATATATATATATATATATATATATATATATATATATATATATATATATATATATATATATATATATATATATATACATATATATATATATATATATATATATATATATATATATATATATATATATATATATATGCATGTGTGTGTATGTATGTGTATCTATATGTGTGTATGCATGTGTTGTGTGTGTGTATGCATGTGTATATGTATATATGCATGTAAATATGATTATGTGAGTCTATGTGTGTGTACATATGATTATGTATGTGTATGTGTATGTGATTATGTGTATGTGTCTATGTGTGTATTCATTATATGTGTCTAACTCCATGCATGTGTATGTGTGTGTAAAAATGTACATGTATGTGTGTGTATGTATAAATGTGCATGCATGTGTATGTGTGTAAATGTGCATGTATGATGTATACGTGTGTGTATGCATGTATTTGTACCTCTAGTCGGATTGTGCCGTTTTGAGATTTGCGAGCCCGCGGGTTCCTGTTAGAGGCCGGGGCAAGTTTGGGAAGAGGAAAAAGCTATGCCGGCGGGCAGTGACGTTGAGGTATCCCTCGCGCGGCTAGCAAGTTTGGTAAAGGTTAAGTGTGAGCGGTCGTCGAGCAGTGACGTTTAGGTCCCCCTCGTGCGGTCCGCGCCTACGGGATCCTTCGAGACTGAGGCAAAGTGGAAAAAAGGATAGGCAACCCACCGGTGGGCTGTGATGTTTAGGTCCCCCTCACGCGGTTGGGTAAAAGAAAGGGAAAAGCAGGTAGAAGCGTGATCAAAAATGCAGTGACCTTAAGGTCCCCCTCGTTCGATTCACTTGGAAGGAAAGTCGCTCGCGGGATCCTCGAGACCGGAGCAAGTGTGTGGGATTTGGCAGACGGGCTGTGACAATACAAGGTCCCCCTCGTTCGTGCCTTAGCGTTTCGAGTCCCCGGGTTCCATTGAGACCAGGAAAAGTGTTGGGTGTGGCCCGCGAGTCGTGGCAAGGGTCCCCTCGTCCGTGCCATTTCGTTGTGAGCCATCTGCGGGATCCCTTCGAGGTCGGGGCAAGTTTGGGTAGCTGCCTGCGGGTCCCCTTAGAGGCCGAGTCTTATGTGCAAAGGGTAGCTCGGGGTGTGCCTTTGGGGCCCGAGTTATCATTCGAAAAAGATTGTGGCCGATGCAAGAGTAAGCGGCTATGCGCAGTGCAATCGTGCCTTGTGCATCAAAGCTTGTGGGCCGACGATAGGCTCATGTTGGATGAGGTGGGAACTGCCAAGGAGCGCATGATGGGCGTGCATTAGGCGGATGTAATGGGATCCGTCGCCTCTGGTAGTTGGTTTTGCAAGGCTGAAAATATGGCGGGTGTGTGGAGCAGTTTGAGACAGCCGTTTTCCATCACAAATGGTGATTTTCAGGAACTCGGCCAACGTGTTCTAAGTCGCGTGTTCGCCGCACGTTTGTGCCTTTGCTATGTAAAGCTTGAGGGCCACCGATAGGCCTCTCTTTTGGTGGGATTTGCCTTGGCCAATGTATGGGCGCCGTGCCTTGGTGATTTTGGAACTTGGAAAGGAAACAACGGGATGTGTGTGTGGAGTGGCAATGAGGCCTCGTCCACCACAGTTTTTGGGTTTGACCCTCAGTTCCATATCAGCCCGGGAAGGGGCATTCTTGTTCTCTTTGAGAACGGCTTAGTGTCGCATTGGCACTAAGTTTTTACCTTTGGTTGGAAAGGCCCATCCTCTTGCATGGCAACAAAGGGATGTCTTCGGACATTGGCTTGAAGTCTTCATGCGTCAAGCTTCTCACCTTGTTGGAAAAGAAAGGCCCATTCTTATCACAAAGCGATAAAGGGGCATGTGGACATCCGGATTACGACTTGACTTTAGGGGATTGATCACCCTCTTCACGATAAGAGTTGTCTTGGATTTTCCAAGAGCTTAAGGCCCAAATCTATCGCATTGGCGATACAAGGGCAGGTTGAACCATTCATAAGCGAATTGAGTTAGATGGACTGGCCATCTGTCTTGACGATAAGAATTTTTTGAGGGTTCTTGGACGAATACGCATTCAGCCTACAAAGAGGCAAAGCGTTTAGACCCAAACTGCGAGGTCCCCTTAAGTGCAAAATTTGGCTCATGTGGAGCTTGACCTTGTCCCGATGCAGTCGGAGTGGAGCAAGTCACTCTTCTTCATAGTCCCTTTGCTTCGAGCCAAACCGGCGGTGTTAGGTTCGCACCTCTTACACAAGTAAGTTTCCCTTAGGTATGTTTGCACGACAACCCATGGTTATAAGGACACTCCTCCATCCTGCTGAGAGTAAGAACAACATGCAGAGTCATAAAAGCCATTTCACGAAATGTCACCCCTGCAACTACACCGTAAACAGGATTAAGTTGGCACCTGTAGGTGAACTTCTCGAGGATGAGAAGTCTGTTGACGAGGGGGTGAATATGTGACGGCCCTGTATTTCTATCCAACCCCTAGTGGTGCTTGGGTGGTTCCCCCTGCGGTGCCAAATTGTGCGCAACTATAAGGGGAGTGGGTTCCGTGACATCCTCTGCACTGTGGACCGGCCTGGAGTGCCCTCCAACGTGCGGGCTAAGAAGCACTATGGACGCGTGTGCCGAGCCTTTCCTTCCTCACCGTTTTGGAGAACGTCGGTTGTCTCTAGAGCCGTGGGTAGATGCCCGGTAACGGGAGCATCCCCCACCCTGTCTTGGCGGGTCTTGGGTCCCTTGACGGTTTCGAGCCGTGAGGTTGGCACATCTTGAACGGCTGCCTCCTATCTTCGGGTTGAGGTCCCTTCAGGGTTGTCTTGAGCATGACGGCCTCCCCTCATCGGTTTAGGACTAAACATCCGCTTCGCACTCGAGTGTGCGTTTTCATTTGACGGTGCCCCACGAGAGCGTGTTTGTCTACGTGCGGCTGTTCTCAACTCCTTGGGGAATATCTAAGTTAGCCCCTGCATGCGTAGGCCTTCGGACCGTTTCTTTAAGTTGGTTATGCTTCCGCGCGTTTAAGTTGGAGTCACTTCGTTTCGGGTTACTCTTGGGCAAAGGCCCTTTGGACGTCCCTTCGTGCATCTCAAATCATGCGGGTTCGGGCCGATGGGCAGCCCCTTGGACTTGGGTTTGCATTTGTTCCATCACACTAAGGTTCTACTTACATGGTTAATTACTTAATGTTGGACCTTACGACTTATTACTCCAGCACGTTGATATGTCCAGCTGTACCTCTGCTGATGATGGAGTTAGTCTCTATTTTTAGTCGCAGAAATTCCAGATCCTTTGGTCTATTCGAAGGTTTCGAACTTGGCTTCATCTCTTGGGCAGATACATGAGGCGGCGCCACCTCAGCTAGTGGCGCTGTCGGCGTCGCTGGTTTTAGTCGGGAAGAGAGTTCTTTGCTGTCTCGGATCAGCATGAGCAGCGGAATGACTCGTCAGTTCTCATTCTGCATGGCTAGCATAGCCTTCCTCGGGAACGTCACAAAATACGCGATTCTGAATGCGCCAGTGGGACAGATGGAAACCTTCGCACCGCCGGCTCTGCAGACTCGGCTGTATTACGCAAGCGGAGGATATGTGTTTCATCTACTGAATATAAGCATAGAGGGAGGAGGCATTGCAGGTGTTATGAAGACACCGACGAAGATGAGGGTGAGTAAAACTGAAAGGTTCACCGGCTTGCCGAGGTACGCATACAGAACTTTCAGGGAGAGCTTCAGGAAAGCAATGGGGTAGGGCGACGCATTATCTTATGTACCCTCCATATTCATGTAATCTTAAGTACCGTTTATATTCATATCTGCTAACAGGAAAATGAATTAGAGCAATTTGCTTCACTCAAGCCAAACTTTGACTAGTTGATAGAAGCATGAGATTGAAGCACTTAGAATAAAATCGAAGTAGTTATCCAATTCCAAGTAGTTAATGGGTGCATGAGATTATTCACTTATAATAGTTTAGTAGATATATAAGAGATTGCACCACCTTACTGTAACAAAATTCAACCACAAGAGTCAATAAAGTGATGTACTTCTTGTAGAATTTGTTTATTTATCAATATGAACGAGTTATTGAATGACATGCCAATATATTCGAGGAACCCCGAATCAGCGGTTATGAAAAAAAAGAGTGCTTCCATCAAAAAAAAAATTCCGATCCAAAATGTATTGATTGAAACAATGTTCGATGGAAATTGCTTTGATCGAAAAACAAAATGTCCGACTATTCTAATATTTTTCAATCCCATTTGTTTCGCCAAATAATCTTGCGTGTAAAGAAGTGAGACAAAGGTGAAAATTCAATCTCTCTCTCTCTCTCTCTCTCTCTCTCTCTCTCTCTCTATATATATATATATATATATATATATATATATATATATATATATATATATATATATATGTGTGTGTGTGTGTGTGTGTGTGATCCAAGAAATGCCATTTTTTGACACTTCTTAAAATCCTAAAGGATTGATAAATCATATACGAAGCGAAAATGAAAAAAAAAGAAGTAAAATCAGTGATTTGAATATCAAAACATTATGGAAAATAAAGGGTTACATTGGAAATTACTTATTCTTTGAGGAGTTAATATCTCATCTTTGCCAAAAGTATAAAATGAGGATAAAATAGGGAAGAATGGTCCAGACCTGCTTTCATATCATTACTGCTAAAGTTTCCATTTTATGTTGTAAATTTGAAAATTGTTGTATTTATTTCAATTACTTTTCGATGCACATTTTGATGTAATGTTTCTCCTTTGGATGCTCAGTTCACAATACTTTCAGCTTTCATGAAGAAAATTCTTCAGTTCCCTGTTGAATAACTTCGACCTTATTTAGAAAGGTTGGGCGCCCAACTCCACACTTCATGGAAAAATGATCTTGTGCAAAACCATTTTTACAGACTTCATTCAGTTTGCCCAAAACATCAAAGAAAACATCTGTGTTGTAAGTCTGATAACCATAAAGACGATGTCTGAAATTAGTACATCTGAAACAAAATAACGGGAAATAACTTTCAAAGTTGTTTCATCAGTACTAGTTTGCGTTCTAAATCCTCTGATTCAATAGATTGTTGAGATAAAACAACCATATCATCAACAACAAAGGATTAACTTTCTTTTCGTAGTATTCTTCATGATCAAGCTGACCATTGAGATTAAGCATGGTTGCCATTTTGGTATGTTAACTTGTTTTAGATTGTTCTTGCAGACAAATTAAGAAGAGTAGCAATGAAATTAAGATACATTATAATTCAAATAATAAAGATTGAGCCTTTAATAGAACATTATCTTCTTAGATACAAGATTTATATCACTTTTGTAATAAAAATAGGAATAAAAGTTGAGCTTTAAATATAGCATGGTTATTTCATATACAAGATTGATATCTTCTGAATTATTCCACTTAATCAAGCAGTCCTTATACAGTTGATTTCTAGTCCATTTCTCTTGTGTGCATAGAATCATCTATGAATCATGTGTAATAGATTGAACAAAAGAATAGGCTCTATAAACTCACTATCGAGAATGAGATTTTTAAGATTCTGCCAACATTTACTTTGCTCAACTTAAAAGAAATAGTTGAAGTGTTTGGGACAATTCTCTACTTAATTACAACCAGACTTCGATAATGGAATTTTTCAAGGGGAATGAAAATAAAGAAAGATTCTAACACGATATATCTTACTTACAATGAACACCTAAATTCAAAGAACTAAGGCTAACATGATACGATAATAATGCCAATCATTGTCTATGAGCAACGAACAATGGCTATCTATACTAATAACAAAGAATAAGTAATCAAGGGGCTTTTTTACATAGGGGGCCTACTTGCTAGAGTTATGAGACAATTTGAGCTTAATGTAATAAAAATAATAAGTTGCATGAAGCTACTTCTACAAGTTTAATATAGGATAGTTAATTAATTGTTTTAAAGAGAAAACATTATGATCTACTCAAAGAAGTTGCTACGTCCATGAGAAGGCATTGTATGGCATAATAAATGCTTTAAAGAAGTTCCATTATTATTTATGTAGTCTCAAGGTTACAATAGTGTTTGATGAGGTAAGCATGAAATGGTTCTCTACTAAAGTGGACTACAAATCGCATAACGCTTGATGGAAAATGACCGTTGAGGATTTTGACTAGGATCTTATCAATAGAAATGGGAGATCTAACATAGCATTTGGTTTTGTAAGTAACTTAAGGATGTCCAATGGATTACGTTTTACTTGGATGACTAGTGAACTAATTGAGTTGAGTACACAAAAACACACGGGTAATCATGCATTGAATCTTATATGGAAAGTCATAGAGAAAATAAACCCAAAGGTGAAATTAATTTTCATGGAGATTGGAATAGGACAAGTCAATAAAGATGAACGGTCATTACAACTTCCTACTACAATATGGGATAATATATCGATGGGTTTTTCTACATCATTACAACTTCCTAATACAATATGGGATAATATATTGTTGTGTTTCATATAATAGTATTGAGAGCCAAGACAGGGCACAATTAATTTGGGAAATATTGGATATGTTAACCAAAACATCTATGTTTTTTGACACATTCTATAGTGAGGATGCTAGAATGGGTTAGGATTTTATAGAGAGTCTCCACCAATTCTGTGCTCTACTAGTAGATAGAGTGTTTGATTGGAACACACAATATATTAGTCACCTTTGGAGAGCATCCTTCAAAAGTTTGGATACAACACTTAGCATGATTAGAGCTCAGTGTTTGCAAAAAATGATGAGATCGGATGAGTTAGTAAAATCCAAGAGGATGTGCTTTGTGAATAAAACATTGATTGGGAATATTACTTATTTATAGTAGATTTTTCATATAATAGTGGTCAATACTCTTTCATATTACTTAATGCATTTATGATTATGTATGGAGTTTAGTTTAGAGCTCCTTACATGGTTAGACTATAGCATGAGGGAGTCCAAGGTACAAATAATTTTCTAAAGAATATGAATAAAATTATAATTGGAAACATAATCATTAGAAATGCTTAGGATAGAGCTAGTGCCTATGCTAGCTCTCGAAGGAAGGAACCCAACTTTGAGGTGAGAAATCAAGTCTACCTTAGAATTTCATCTAGGTTTGAGACCATGAAGATGGTGCGTTATCCACAATTGTCTCCTACATATTGTGTGTCTTTCCTAATAATTAAGAAATGGAAAAGAATGAGTTACAAAGTTGAAGTTCTAAAGGGTTCAAGCCATCCGTATGTCAGGATAGTTGTGGCCAATGTATAACCTTCAGGCAGATTAAACCACTTGCCTTATAGGCTTCCGCTGAACTTTCTCTTAGAAAAGAAAAATCCAAGTTCTAGAGGATAACCAACTCCTTCCAATATTGCATGTGAGCCATCTAAAGGGAAAAGTGGATGAATATGACATATTCGTTTGAATGTGAGGTTATAGAGACTATTTATGTTAAATGTATTCCACATGAGCCAAAGAGGATATTACACATTAAAAGAAACAAACTCGATTCTATGTATTTAAGGACTACCTTGTAAAGAAGAGGACAATTTTGAGGATAATGCTGCATGGGAGTGGGTAAGTACTATTCAAAGATGATTTCCCAAACTTTAGCTCATTTTCCAGGAGGTTTCTTAAGGGCAAGTATACTGAGAAATATTACGCTCCCAAACTTTAGCTCATTTTCCAAGAGGTTTCTGAAGGGCAAGTATACTGGGAAATATTACACAAAGACAGGCATATACATGATGAACATGATGCTCAATGAGAGCAATATTCAAATTGACCTCTTTCTTGTATGTCTTTCAATATAATTTTTGAGGTCGAAAGTGAACTTTAGGGAAAGGGAACGTTGAATTATAAGATAAGGACCAAAGGAGGTGTCCACACACTGATTGACAAGAAATGGATGAAGGCACACTTAAGGGTTGCATGGTGGCGAAGTATGGACCATTGGGGGTCATCTTGTTTGAGAAGGTGAGGTGACAACATCCTTGTGATGAGCACTTTAAGAAAAAATATTATACAAAGTGGTATGAGTCCGTAAATGGTGGCATCAACGAACTTCTTGTTTATCCAAAATTCAACGTCATTCGGGATGTTTGTTCGGAACTTCGGCCTCTTCCAAGTTCCATGAGAAGCTTCCACAACCATATTTGACATGCTTTGCATATATCTTTGTGCGAGAAAGAAAATTTTGAATACTTTGGAATATGTTTGATGATTCGTTAAAAACTTGTAAGATTTTTGTTTATATAAAAGGAAGTTCAGTCGTAGGCTACTCTCTCATGTATATGTTTGTATTAATAAAAGAACAAATATATAATGAATGGGCTTAGTGCCGTTGGGATGCTCTATATCCCACAAAACAGGGTATCAAGGTCAAAAAGTTATTATTGACCAAAAGCGATAGGATAACTAGGATTCGATGGGAGCTAAATGTTTTTTTTTTAATAAAAGGAAGTTCGGCCTTGGGCTATTCTCCCGGACTTTAATTAAAATAAGGAAGAAAAGTTACAAGTGAATGGGACTAGTGCTCATGGAAACCCCCAAATCCCACAATGCAGGGGAGAAGTATGGCAAGCTAGAGGGCATTACAAATGAGGCGGATAATCTATCATCCCCCTCATGTGGGACCCATTTGGGTTTCAACTTGTTGTTTTCGAGAAGATAAATACAGTGATGTCTAAACGGTGCAGATTTCTTATCTCGGGAGATTCTTTTACCTAGAAGAAACAAGGATTTTTCGATCGACCATTCCTTAGGAGTTTGGCCAAAATTGACCGCACAATGCTCCCTCTCAATCTTCCAAAGAGTCTCACCTCTGATGGCATTCCACAGTCTTGCTGAGCAGCCAACCGCCTCGCCCAACAACGCTTGTTGCCAATTGATTTGGTTCTTAAGTCTCAATACCTATGTCACATGATGCTAGATAACTTAGGACTTGGGGCAATCGAAGAACAAGTGAACTAAATCTTCGAGGCATCGATGGCAATGCTTGCACCATGGTGGCACACCACAAATTTTGTTAGCCCTTGCATTGGACCAGATACCTTTATGCAAGATCTGCCACATGAGAACGGACTTTTTTATCTCAATTGGGGGGTGCCAAATAGACATGAACTTTAGCTCCCATCAAAGTTTGGTCCAAGAAAGGCACCACCTCTTGTTAAGAGTGTGATGAACATCTAAGTTCTCTTTGAATTTGGGGATTCTGGCAAGTTTCTTACCATTGCTCCCTTGCTGACCGTAGAGAAGGCGGGTAGTTGAGCGATCCTAAGCTAAACACGTGTCTTGAAGAAGCATCCATTCCTCGAGGGTAACTCTAAGTCTCGGGTCTAAGTCTTCGAACCTAATCCACTGGCTAATCTCTTGTTTCCAGAGTTGTTTCCACTGTTTGAACCCCTTGTTCCATAGAAGTTTTGCAGTTTGGAGGTTCCAAGACTCCACCTCCCAAATGCCAAGGCTGATTGGGAACCAGATAGAGTCATTTTGTCGTATCCCAGCCGCCCACTTCCACTTCTCATTGATTCTGATGAATTGTTTGGCCTTGTTCCAACTCTTCCATAACGAACATACGAGGCTACAGCCTTGAGGGGACACCGGGTGGGGGGAGAACAGAAGCGTGAGAATCCCTACCTGCTTCCAACCTGGAAGGCCAACTAAGGTAAGGTCTTCCCTGTTTTTGAAGATCAATTTAGCCAAACAGGACTCACTATTTCTCCAAGCCTTGATAAGCCACTTTGCCGCCAGCTTGTCAGCCAACCCAACAATATCCGAAATTCCTAGGCCCGTGAGTCTTTGGAGCTAATGGAAGTTTTCCATTTGATTTTGGGAATCCCGCTCCTATTGGGGTCCCTAGTCCATAGGAAGTTTCTGCAGATTCTTTTCACTTTGGCCAAGTCTTTCTCCTTAGGTCTCCAACACGAGATAAAGTAAATAGTTGGAGACAACATAAATGTGTTAACAACCATAGCAGGCCCTACCAAGTTGACTTGCATACCTTTCCAATGATGTAGTTTGCTATCTAGCTTGGATAGCACCCAATTCCATCGTTGGTCCATTGGGATGTCGAATCCCATCGGAATGCCGAGGAGACGAAAGACTTGACCTCTAGGGATAACTTGACACCCTTGATCTAACAACAATTGGGGTGTAGGTCTGCTGATTGCTCTAAAAGCAATTTTAGCATGGTTGATTTTTGAACCTGACGCCACACAAAAGGTTTCGAGGCACCTCCAGGACACCTCAATGTTGTTCATATCGTTATGCACAAAGGCATTCATGTCATCGGCAAAGAGTCTCGCAATCATTTGGCCTTGATTTAGAGGTAGGGAAAGACCCTTGAGGTTGCCAGCATCCATGTGATGCTTTAATAGGTGACTGAGCCCATTCGAGGCGATAGCGAAGAGTAATGAAGGCAGAGGGAAGCCTTGCCTAATTGATCTTTTTAAATGTATGGGCTCAGAGAGCTTACCGTTGATATTTATTCTAGTTGAAGCTTTTTCGAGAAGAGTGGAAAACATCTTCGTGAACTTTTGGCTACAACGGTCTTTCAATGATTGAAGAATAAAGTCCCATTCCAATCTGTCATACGCTTTATCGAAGTCGATCTTAATGAATACTAGATCTTGTGCAGACTCATCACCAAATGCAAGGCCTTCCCAAATATCGACAATTGCTTCAAGTATAGATCTACCTTTGATAAAACCTTTCTGGTCCTGACAAAGCCATGAATTTAAATGACAAGAGATTATGTTAGCGATAACTTTTGCAATTATCTTGTATCCCGTTTGCAGCATTGTAATCGGTCTCCAGTTTTCAATTTTGTTCTTATCTCCCCTTTTATGGATTAACTTGATGACGCCATTATTAAGACACTCAGGGAGGGCGCCGAAGGAGAGAGCCTCTTGCCATACCAGATGCAGTGGGGTGGCCACCACCTGTTTGAAGGACTTGAAAAACTCATTGGTGAGGCCATCAGGACCTGGACTTTTCCCATTGGGAAGTGCATCAATAACGTCGATAATTTCATTCTCGAAAATGTTAGCATCCAGTAGAGAAATCATGTTTTGTGGGACTCTAGCTTGAGCAACCCTTGAGATGGTTGCCATTGATTCATGCGTGTGCGGGGAAAGAGGAGCCGAGACCCCGAGAAGATGGTTAAAGTGCTCGACGATGATCGATCTATTCTCAACTTTCGTGCTACATTCGGTTCCATTGTTATCAATCAAGAAGGGGATGGATTCTCTACCTTGTTTCCTTTTGAGTATTTTACACATCTCTTTCGATGGTTTGTCGGCCTTCCCTGCCCACCAATCTTTGAAGAATATTTGAAGATTTTTCCTTTGAACCTAGTCCTCCTCTAATCTTAGTCTTCCCCTGATTTTCAAAAGGCCTTGTTGGCATTGTAAGTTACCTTTGTTCACCTCTTCTTCAAGCCGTGAGAGCCTTCGGTACACAGTTTCTCTCCTTTTAGTCCGGATATCTCTTATAGCCTTCTGAGTCCTTATCAGAATTTTTTGCGTCCTTTCCACCGCGCTTCTCCAGCACTTAGCCGGTTCATTAGAGTTGGCAAAGGCTTCCGCCCACACTACAGAAATTTCTTGGTGGACAGAGGGGAGGGAAAACGACATCTGACAAGCATGAAACCAAGGAGCTTTCTGGAGCATGGGACTCGGTTTGAAAGACAGAGTAATCGGGTAGTGGTCCGAGATAGTTAGGTCCATGTGCTGGGAAATGGAAGGAATACCCCACTGGAGGATGGTATTTTGATCGCTGTAACATCTATCAAGTCTTGCTTTCCTCAGAGAGTCCCCCAATTGGAGATTTGACCATGAGAACCCCTTCTTGTCTTTCACCTCGACGAGGTCGAGATGGAGCTTGACTTTATCCCATATCTCTTTCTCCTGGCCGTCAATGATTTTTCCCTTGTTATTCCATCGGTCCTCAAGAAACTCAACCATGTTGAAGTCTCCACAAATCAGAACATTGTGTGAGAGGGAGTGGAGGGAAGCCCAAGTATCAATTCTATCCACCTCTCCATTAGGCGCATAAATTGAGACCACAATGAACTGAGTAGGGAACTCGATAGAGGCAGCAATCCAACGATGATTCTGACCTTCAAAAGTGAAGGTCACACTGCCAGAAAAGGAGTGACTAATACCAATTGTAGCACCCCCCGCCCCCCTAGGGTGTGAAGTGGAGAACCAAAGGTCGCTCGAAGAAATGCATTTAAGCCATTTTTGGAGATCCTCTGCATCGATTTTAATCTCTTGTAAGGAGATAAAGTCGGGGTTGAGGCACTTGTCTTTGACTACTCGCCAAGAATTGCCGCTCTTGATGGGTCAGACAAACCTCTGACGTTTAGCGATGTGAATTTCATTATTGATGGTTGCCCTCTTTGAGGGGAGGGACCCGATCTTTTTTCTTCTTATGGACTTCTTTTTTCCTCCCATCTTCTTGACTTAAGATCCTACTCTTGAGGGGGCTCTTCCAAGGCATGCTCGATAGTTGTTTTCCTTTAAGCTTTGGCTTTTGTTGTGGTAAGCTTGGAAAGCAAACCGGAAGGGACCAAGGAAGGAACTTTCATTGTCTGAGTTGTCTTCATGGCTAGTAGTGAAGCCTTCCTCTTCACTCGTGGTATAACCTTCTTGGTTGTCTTCTTTGCTGGTAGAGCACCCAAGGGTATTATTAGTGGGGTCATCTTCATAATGGTTATCCCCTGGGAAGTCGACCTCATTAATCTCCTTTTCTAGGTTATAGTACATGTTATTCGAAGGAGCAATTTTCATAGCGTTCTTTGCTATTGATCTTCGAGGGCTAACTTTCCTCCTGCATCTTACTTCAGTGAATCCTTCTGAATCCGTCTCAGCAACGCGAGTTCCCTCTACTTCCTCCATCGGAGGGGGATGGCCCCGAGTGTCAACTTGAGGGAGAGGGTCCAGGGTCCCATCTGGTTTAAGTTTGTTACTTTTCTTCAAGGAGCAATCTTTGATCCTATGACCTTGTTGCCCGCAACGGAAGCACGCATTTGGCAGATTCTTGTAAGTAATCTCCTGTGTCCAAAGTTTACCATCTCCACAGTTTATGGAGATTTTTGAGAGAAGGACCTAGTTCAGGTCAGTTTCAACACAGATTTGTGGGTGCCATCTTGCATTGAAGAATGTTGAGCTCCATCGTAGATTAACCCCCCAACATCCTCTCTAGAGGCCATCGGGCGACCGATCGGTGACACGATTTCTCGACGTAATCCATACAGAAAGTACGGTAGATTGGGAAGCTCCCCCCAAAGCGGGTATCGAAGAGGCTTTGACCTGTTCGGAACAAAGTCTGGGGTCCACTTAAATAGGCAAAGGGTGGAACTGCCCACCTGCCAAGAACCGGCTTACAGGGCCTAGAAGGCCATCTCTTCATTCTCAAACACAAGAAGCAAGTGATTCCCCAGCAGGAATTGACATTTGCGCACAATTAGGCCACGCGGGAAGCACTCCTTGTCCGATCAAACAAGTTTTCTCAGTTCTTCTTGCTTTGCCTCCACAGACTCTTTACACAAAGAAACCATCGGAGGGTCGGCGTCCGATGGAATAGAATCCATTCCGAGGGGGCATTGGGACTCTGGAGGGGCCACATTGCTCAAGACCATCGAGGGGATAACGGTCGACATTAGAGAGTAAGGTCTTGACGATAAAAGAGAAAAAATGGAATTTGCAACGGGAATTCACCAACTCTACACCGAATGTAGAAGTACTTATCAAGATGGCCGTTTCAAATGAAGAACTCACGATAATAAGATTTTTTTTTTTTCCTTTTTTTGGAGAAACTCACGATAGAGCAATTGTTTTAGAAATTTAAAGAGCGGCTTTTAAATTCATAAAACAAAGGAGGACAATGAGGGCGCGGTTTGTTTTGTGCTTTTGATTTGATCCGGCTGAAGTGCCTGCAGCGTCTTTTTTAATTGAGATACTCTTGAGTCGCTTAGGAGTTAAGTTCTTTAATTAACTTGGTCGGAAGAACTTTTATTTTTTTTTTTAATAAAAGGAAGTTCGGCCTTGGCCTATTCTCCCGGACTTTAATTAAGGTAAAGAAGAAAAGTTACAAAAGAATGGGACTAGTGCCCATGGGACCCCCCAAATCCCACAAAGCAGGGGAGGAGTGTGGTACGCTAGAGGGCATTACAAATGAGGCGGAGAAATCTATCATCGCCCTCATGTGGGACCCATTTGGGTTTCAACTTGTTGTTTTCGAGGAGATAGATACAGTGATGTCTAAACGGTGGAGATTTCTTATCTCGGGAGATTCTTTTACCTAGAAAAAACAATGACTTCTCGAACGACCATTCCTTAGGAGTTCGATCAAAATTGACAACACATCGCTCCCTCCAAATCTTCCAAAGAGTCTCACCCCTGATGGCATTCCACAGCCTCGAGGAACAGCCGACCGCCTCACCCAACAACACCTGTTGCCAATTGATTTGGTGCGTGAGTCTCAAAACCCATGTCACGTGAAGCCAGACAATACGGGACTTGGGGCAATCGAAGAATAGGTGAGCTAAAGCTTTGATGCATCGATGGCAACGCTTGCACCATGGCGGCACACCACATATTTTATTAGCCCTTGCATTGGACCAGATTCCCTTATGCAAGATCTGCCACATGAGAACAGACTTTTTGATCTCAATTAGGGTGTGCCAAATAGACATGAACTTTAGTTCCCATCGAAGTTTGGTCCAAGAAAGGCACCACCTTTTGTTGAGGGTGTGATGAACATCTAAGTTCTCTTTGAAGTTGGGTATTCTAGATATTCTCTTACCATTGCTCCATTTGGGGCCCTCAAGGCAAGGAAGATCGTGTCCGGAGAGAAGGCGAGAAATTGAGCGGTCCCACGCCAAGCATCTGCCTTGAAGAAGAGTCCATTCCTCAAGGGTAACTCTATGTCTCAGGTCTAAGTCTTCGAACCTAATCCACTAGTTAGTTTCTTGTTTCCAGAGCTGTTTCCACTGTTTGAACCCCTTGTTCCATAACCGCTTTGCAGTTTGGAGGTTCCAAGGCTCCACTCCTCTAATGCCACTGATCGGGAACCAGATAGAGTCGTTTTGTCTTATCCCAACCGCCCACTTCCACTCATCACTGATTTTGATGAGTTGTTTGGCCTTGTTCCAACTCTTCCATAAAGAACACACGAGGCTAGATCCTTTAGGGGACATCGGGAGCGGGGAGAACAAAAGCGTGATAATCCCTAAGTCCTTCCAGCCAGGATGGCCAACCAAGGTAAGGTCTTTCAAGTTTTTGAATATCAATTTGGCCCAAGAGGACTCACTATTGCTCCAGGCCTTTATTAGCCACTTAACCGCCAACTTGTCAGCCAACCCCGCGATATCCAAAATACCCAAGCCCCCTGAGTCTTTCGAGCTAGTGCAAGTTTCCCAATTGATTTTGGGGATCCCCCTCCTGTTGGGATCCCCAGTCCAGAGGAAGTTTCTGTAGATTCTTTCCACTTAGGCTAACTCTTTCTCCTTCGGTCTCCAACACGAGATAAAGTAAATAGTCGTTGAAAGTATAAATGTGTTAACAACCATAGCACGCCCTGCCAAGTTGATTTGCATACCTTTCCAATGATTTAGTTTGCTATCCAGCTTGGCCAGCACCCAGTTCCATCATTGGTCCATTGTGATGTCAAAGCCCATCGGGATGCCAAGGAGACGGAAGACTTGCCCTATGGGGATAACTTGACACCCCTGATCTAACAGCAATTGGGGTGGGGGTCCGCGGATTGCTCTGAAAGCAGTTTTAGCATGGTTGATTTTTGAGCCTGACGCCACACAAAAGGTGTCAAGGAAACTCCAGAACACCTCGATGTTGTTCATATCATTATGCACAAAGGCATTCATATCATCGGCAAATAGTCTAGCAATCATTTGGCCGTGATTTAGAGGTAGGGAAAGACCCATGAGGTTGCCAGAGTCGATGTGATACTTTAATAGGCAACTAAGGCCATTCGAAGCGATAGCGAAGAGTAGAGGAGCCAGAGGGCAGCCTTGCCTGATAGATCTTTTTAAACGTATGGGCTTATAGAGCTTACCATTGATATTTATTCTAGTTGAAGCGTTTTCGAGAAGAGTAGAAACCATTTTCGTGAACTTTTGGCTGCATCCTAAGTCTTTCAGTGATTGTAGAATAAAGTCCCATTCCAATCTGTCGTATGCTTTGTCGAAGTCTATCTTAATGAATACCAGATCTTGTGCAGACTCCTCAGCAAATGTAAGGCCTTCCCAAATGTCGACAATTGCTTCAAGTATAGATCTACCTTTGACAAAACCTTTCTGGTCCTCACAAAGCCATGACTTTAAATGACAAGAGATTCTATTGGCGATAACTACCTTTGACAAAACCTTTTTGGTCCTCACAAAGCCATGACTTTAAATGACAAGAGATTCTATGTGAATTAACTTGAGGACGCCATTATTAAGGCACTTGGGAAGGGCACCGAACGAGAGAGCCTCGAGCCACACCAAACGTAGTGGGCTGGCCAGCACATGCTTGAAGGACTTGAAAAACTCATTGGTGAGGCCATCAGGACTTAGACTTTTTCCATTGGGAAGAGCATCGATAACCTCGATAATTTTGTTCTCGGAAATGTTAGCTTCCAGAAGAGCCCTCATGTTCTGCGGGATTCTAGGTTGAGCTACCCTTGAGATGGTAGCCATGCAGTCACGCCTGTGCGGGGAAAGAGGAGTCGAGACCCCGAGGAGATGGGTAAAGTGCTCGACGATGAAAGATATGTTCTCAACGTCTTTGCTACATTCGATCCCATTGTTATCAACCAAGAAGGGGATGGATTCCCTAACTTGTTTCTTTTTTAGGATGTTACACATCTCTTTGGAAGGTTTCTCAGCCTTCCCCGCCCACCAGTCTTTGAAGAATATCTGCAGATTTTTCCTTTGAACCTCCTCCTCGAGTCTTAGTGTTCAGAAGACCTTGCTGGCATTGCAAGATACCTTTGTTCACTTCTTCTTCAAGTCGTGAGAGTCTCCGGTATACCCTTTCTCTTCTTTTTTTCCGGATATCTCTTATGGCCTTATGAGTCCTGATAAGAATTTGCCGAGTCCTTTCCACCGCGCTTCTCCAGCACTTAGCCGGTTCGTTACAGCAGGCAAATTAGGCCTCCACCCAAACATCGGAAATTTCTTGGTGGACAGAGGGGAGGGAAAATGACGTCTGACAAGCGTAAAACCAAGGAGCTTTCCGGAGCGTGGGAATCGGTTTGAAAGACAGAGTAATGGGGTAATGGTCCAAGATAGTCAGGTCCATGTGTTGGGAAATCGAAGGCATACCCCACTGGAGGATGGTGTTTTGGTCGATGTAACATCTATCAAGTCTTGCTTTCCTCAGAGAGTCCCCCAGTTGGAGGTTAGACCAAGAGAACCCCTTCATATCTTTTACCTCAACCAAGTCGAGATGGAGCTTGATTTTATCCCATATCTCTTTCCCCTGACCGTCAATAATTTTCCCCTTGTTATTCCAATGGTCCTCAAGAAATTCAACCATGTTGAAGTCCCCACAGAGCAAAACATTGTGTGAGAGGGAGTCGAGGAAAGTCCAAGTGTCGATTCTATCCATCTCACCATTAGGGGCATAAAGTGAGACCACGGTGAACTGGTTCGGGGACCCGAAAGAGGCAGCAATCCAACGATGATTTCGATCTTCACAAGTCGAGGACAACCTGCTGGAACAGGAGTGACTAATACCAAAGCGCCCCCCGCCCCCCTAGGGTGCGAAGTGGAGAGCCAAAGGTGGTTCGGAGAAATGCATTTAAGTCGTTTCTGGAGATCCTCTGCGTCAATTTTAATCTCTTGTAAGTAGATAAAGTCGGGGTTGAGGCACTTGTCTTTGAACCATTGGCCTAGAATCGCCGCTCTTGAGGGGTCTGACAACCCCCTGACGTTAACCGAGGTGATTTTCATTATTGATGGTTGCCCTCTTTGAGGGGAGGGACCCGATCTTTTTTTTCTTTTGATCTTCTTTTTTACTCCCAACTTCTTTACTCAGGAACCTACTCTTGAGGGGGCTCTTCGAAGGCATGCCTGACGGTTGTTTCCCTTTAAGCTTTGACTTTTGTTGCGGAAAGAGACTTGGGGCAATCGAAGAGCAAGTGATTTAAATCTTCGACGCATCGATGGCAACGCTTGCACCATGGCGGCACACCACAAATTTTGTTAGCCCTTGCATTGGACCAGATACCTTTGTGCAAAATCTGCCACATGAGAACTGACTTTTTAATCTCAATCAGGGGGTGCCAAATAGACATGAACTTTAGTTCCCATCGAAGTTTGGTCCAAGAAAGGCACCATCTCTTGTTCAGAATGTGATGAACATATAAGTTCTCTTTGAAGCTAGGGATTCTGGATAGTTTCTTTCCATTGCTCCATTTGAGGCCCTCCAAGCAAGGAAGATCCTGACCGCAGAGAAGGCGGGTAGTTGAGCGGTCCCATGCTAAACACCTGCCTTGAAGAAGAGTCCATTCCTCTAGGGTAACTCTAAGTCTCGGGTCCAAGTCTTCGAACCTAATCCATTGGCTGGTTTCTTGTTTCCAAAGTTGTTTCCACTGTTTCAACCCCTTGTTCCATAACCGCTTTGCACTTTGGAGGTTCCAAGACTCCAACCCCCTAATGCCACTGATCGGGAACCAGATAGAGTCATTTTGTCTTATTCCAGCCACCCACTTCCACTCCTCACTAATTCTGATGAATTGTTTGGCCTTGTTCCAACTCTTCCATAAAGAACACACGAGGCTAGAGCCTTTAGGGGACACTGGGTGAGGGGAGAACAAAAGCGTGAGAATCCCTATGTCCTTCCAACTAGGATGGCCAACTAAGGTAAGGTCTTCCATGTTTCTGAAGATCAATTTAGCCCAAGAGGACTCACTATTGCTCCAAGCCTTGATAAGCCACTTTGCCGCTAGCTTGTCAGCCAACCCAGCGATATCCAAGATTCCCAAGCCCCCTGAGTCTTTTGGGATAATGCAAGTTTCCCATTTGATTTTGGGAGTCCCCCTCCTGTTGGGGTCCCCAGTCCAAAGGAAGTTTTTGCAAATTCTTTCCACTTTGGCCAAGTCTTTCTCCTTAGATCTCCAACACGAGATAAAGTAAATAGTTGTAGAACGCATAAATGTGTTAACAACCATAGCACGCCCTGCCAAGTTGACTTGCATACCTTTCCAATGATTTAGTTTGCTATCCAGCTTGGATAGCACCCAATTCCATCGTTGGTCCATTGAGATGTCAAATCCCATCGGAATGCCAAGGAGACGGAAGACTTGACCTCTAGGGATAACTTGACACCCTTGATCTAGCAACAATTGGGGTGTAGGTCCACTGATTGCTCTAAAAGAAGTTTTAGCATGGTTGATTTTCGACCCTGACGCCACACAAAAGGTGTCAAGGCACCACCAAAACACCTCAATGTTGTTTATATCGTTGTGCACGAAGGCATTCATGTCATCGGCAAAGAGTCTCGCAATCATTTGGCCATGATTTAGAGATAGGGAAAGACCCTTAAGATTGCCAGCATCCATGTGATGCTTTAATAGGCAACTGACTCCATTGGAGGCGATAGCGAAGAGTAATGGAGCCAGAGGGCAGCCTTGCCTGATTGATCTTTTTAAACGAATGGGCTCAGAGAGCTTACCGTTGATGTTTATTCTAGTTGAAGCGTTTCCAAGAAGAGTGGAAACCATCTTCGTGAACTTATGGCTGCATCCAAGGTCTTTCAATGATTAAAGAATAAAGTCCCATTCCAATCTATCATATGCTTTGTCGAAGTCAATCTTAATGAAAAGGAGATCTTGTGCAGACTCCTCAGCAAATGCAATGCCTTCCCAAATGTCAACAATTGCTTCAAGTATAGATCTACCTTTGATAAAACCTTTCTGGTCCTCACAAAGCCATGACTTTAAATGACAAGAGATTCTGTTGGCGATAACTTTTGCAATTATCTTGTATCCTGTTTGGAGCATGGTAATCGGTCGCCAATTTTCAATTTTGTTCTTATCTCCCCTTTTGTGGATTAACTTGATGACTCCATTATTAAGACACTCGGGGAGGGCACCGAAGGAGAGAGCCTCTTGCCACACTAGACGTAGTGGGGTGGCCACCTCATGTTTGAAGGACTTGAAAAACTCATTGGTGAGGCCATAAGGACCCGGGCTTTTCCCATTGGGAAGAGCATCAATAACCTCAATAATTTCATTCTCGAAAATGTTAGCATCCAGTAGAGAAATCATGTTCTCTGGGATTCTAGATTGAGCGACCCTAGAGATGGTTGCCATGGAGTCACGCTTGTGCGGGGAAAGAGGAGCCGAGACCCTGAGAAGATGGGTAAAGTGCTCGACGATGATAGATCTATTCTCAACTTCCGTGCTACATTCAGTTCCATTGTTGTCGACCAATAATGGAATGGATTCCCTAGCCTGTTTCCTTTTGAGGATGTTACACATCTCTTTCGATGGTTTGTCAGCCTTCCCCGCCCACCAATCTTTGAAGAATATTTGAAGATTTTTCCTTTGAACCTCCTCCTCTAATCTTAGTCTTCCCCTGATTTTCAAAAGACCTTGTTTGCAATGTAAGTTACCTTTGTTCACCTCTTCTTCAAGCCGTGAGAGCCTCCGGTACAATGTTTCTCTTCTTTTTTTTCGGATATCTCTTATAGCCTTTTGAGTCCTGATCAAAATTTTTCGAGTCCTTTCCACCGCGCTTCTCCAGCACTTAGCCGATCCATTACAGTAGGCAAAGGCTTCCGCCGACACTGTAGAAATTTCTTGGTGGACAGAGGGGAGGGAAAATGATGTCTGACAAGCATGAAACCAAGGGGCTTTTTGGAGCATGGGAGTCGGTTTGAAAGATAGAGTAATCGGGTAGTGGTCCGAGATAGTCAGGTCCATGTGTTGGGAAATCGAAGTAATACCCCACTGGAGGAAGGTGTTTTGATCGATGTAACATCTATCAAGTCTGGCTTTCCTCAAAGAGTCCCCCAATTGGAGATTGGACCAGGAGAACCCCTTCATGTCTTTCACCTCGACTAGGTCGAGATGGAGCTTGATTTTATCCCATATCTCCTTCTCCTGGCCGTCAATAATTTTTCCCTTGTTATTCCATCGGTCCCCAGGAAACTCAACCATGTTGAAGTCCCCACAAGAGCTAAATGTGTTAAAGAGGGCTGCTGAGAAGTTTAATGATATTTTCGTTGCTTTCGTGAGCAACCCACTTGCCTTCGTGATCGACCCACTTGCTTTTCATAATTAAACTTGTAAGATTTTGGAATTATGTTTAATGATTCATTTTCATAATTAAACTTGTAAGATCTTGGAACTATGTTTAATGGTTCATTGAAAAGTTGTAAGATTGAGAAGGGTGAAAGCAAAGGCGGGAAACTTCTACATTGAAAATGTGCGATCGCTCCTCGTAAAGATCAATCAATTCAAGCGGTAGACAAATGTATGGCGAAACGATTCTTGGAGACGGAAATGAGCTTTGAGGATCTAACACAATACATAGGAAGATTGCAATAGAAGAAAATGTGTGCAGATAGCTCGAATTTCGAATGAAGGGACCTTAACGACGCTGAGGTCAATGGACTGTGGAGATTTCAAAAAAGGAGGCATTCGAAGTCATCTTGCATGGGATATGGCGTTCTGCGAAGCTTTACGGCATCGACTTCATAGGACTGTGTGAGCAGAGGATTCGATACAGATAATGGAATGCTACAAATACAGTGACTTGTTGCAGTGGAGCAAAGGAGAAGAATCTCACCATGGAGTACAGATTAAGCTTAGGAGTCGCAGTTAAGGCATTCTTGATCTTCCTCATAGGAGTACCTCTGAGTGATTTAAGCTTGATCGCTATGGCTGCCATAGATGCTAAAGTCTTGGTAGGTACCCTCAGCAGCTCATACAACATAGGGTTATATCTGTTGAACCTGAATGTCGGCACACCGGCGCAAAAGCTTCAGGTGCTGCTGGATGCGCAGAGCCCCTTCACCACACTTCACTGCAGCAATGCATCGCTTGACAGCTCTGATTCGTTCAATGCCTCCATATCTTCGACATTTATGTCCTCCTCTTTGTCTCCTGGCCTCTGCAGAGCAGCATCTCCGCCGACGGTCGTTGATATGTCTAGCTGTACATGTGCTGAAGATAGAGTTAGTCTCTATGTTCAGCGAACAGAATTTCCAGATCCTTTGGTCTATTCGAACGTCTCGAATGTGAGCTTTACCTGTTGCGCGGATACAGGAGGCGGCTCCGCCTCAGCTAGCGGCGCCGCCGGCGTCGCTGGTTTGAGTAGGGAAGATAGTTCTTTGCTGTCTCAGATCAGCATGAGCAGCGGAATAACTCGTCAGTTTTCATACTGCTTGCCTAGCATAGCCTTCTTCGGGAACGTCACAAAATACGCGATTCTGAATGCGCCGGTGGGACGGATTGAAACCTTCGCACCGCCAACTCTGCAGACGCGGCTGTATTACGCAAGCGGAGGATATGCGTTTCATCTGCTGAATATAAGCATAGACGGAGGAGGCATTGCAGGTGTTATGAAGAGGCCGACGAAGATGAGGGTGAGTACAACGCAAAGGTTCACGACCTTGCCGAGGTCGGCCTACAAAGCCTTCAGGGAGAGTTTCAGGAAAGCGATAGGCTATGGCGACGCCGTGAAGAAGGTGAAGTCGATACCTCCGTTCGACACCTGTTTCGATACGACTCTTATGTATCAGGAAGGACAAAGCCCCTACTTGAGGAAGCCTGTGATATCAACAGTGGTGCAGGGCGGTGGGGGTTGGCAATGGTATCCTCGTAACACATTCGTGTATAATGGAACAAACTCGCTGGTGGCCTGCATGGCCTTCCTCATCGCCGAACCTCGTCAGCCATCTGTGTTGGGTACCTTCCAGCAGCTCGACTGCTTGGCGCAGTTCGACGTGCAGCGCTCTCGCTTCGGATTCCAATCCATCTTCAATCCCAACGTCGACCGTCCCGAATCGCCTCGTTGTGATAATCTCAAGTACCCGCTTTATCCATAGGTGATGATACTCTTTATGTACTCTCCACATTCATATAATCTTAAGTTCCCTCTATATTCATCGCTGCCAACATGATAATTAAGTAAATGTTTTATTCAGTTAAGCACAACATTGAGTAGTTGATAGAAGCACGGGATTAAAGCAATCTTGTCCAATCCAATTCCAAGTAGTTAATGGGTACATGCGAATTGGCCGGTTAGTAGATACAAGAGATTGCACAACTTTACTTCAACAAAATGCAAAGTGATGTACTTTTCGTTGTATATTTAGTTGTTCTAGAATTTGTTTATTCATGACAAAATGTCGAATTATTCGTTGATCCTATTATTTGAAGGAGTGACATGCCAATATTTTCGAGGAATCTGGAATTAGACTTTTCATATCACAAATGAGTGTCTTCATGCATCTAGGATGGGTCAAAAGAGATCATGGAATGTATAGATACAAAATCCTCTTGTATCTTGTGGATATGATTCCATTGTAGCGGTGGGATATCTCTATATGTGTGGTCTTTCAAATTGACCTTAGTCGTTATCCCAAAGTGCTATAAGTAAAAGGAGTTGGTACCCCAATCTTGTTCTATTTGTAATTGTTGCATGAATGGTCTACCTAGTATCATTTTGTATGCATGATTCTTTTCGAATTTTCATATGGCAAATGTATGTTCGAACTTGATGAGAGTGATCCCTTCTAGCAATCCTAATGAGCATTCAATATGGTTGTCATCCATTGAAGTTTCATTCTTATGGGTCATAAGGACCTTTTTGTCCCTTCGCATCCATAAAGATGTGGTAGCAATCGCAACTCCCAAACTTGAATCTAGAATCTCCTTGGTGGTGTGACCCTAGTAGGTAAAGGGAAGATAGGTGTTACCTTCTTCGCCGTTGCTCATATCTCCAATCTTATTTATCAAGATTTTTGGCACTTTCCTTTTACATTCTTCTTTTGAATGAGAGCAAGTTCTAGGACTTGATTCATCGCATGCTTTCACGATTCTCGCTTCACTTCCAGAAGCTCCTCTTAAGTGAGGTGACATTGCACTTTAGCATTCTTCACTACCTTTGCGTTCTTAGGTACATTTCTTACTAATGCAATGGGGTCTCTCAAATGAAGTGATTTGGATTTCCATGGGCCTCTCAAGTGTGTCAATTCTTATACAGAGTTACACTACAACATATCGAGGGTATACCGAGGCTGCTACCGAGGAAAATGAACGGGCGTGATTTCTTCGCAACGTCCATGTTAGAGTCGGTATATGCGTCGGAAACAAAGCATCGATATGAGCATCGGTATAGGCATCGGTGTGTGCACCGATATAGGTATCGGTATATACGCCAATATTACCAACGCATATATCGGCGCCCATACCGACACCCATACTGGGTGTACGGACACCTATATCGACATCCATACTGAAGCTATCAACGCGTATACCGACGATCGTATCTGCACAATTTTTTTTTGGGCAGAGTGTGTTGTCTTTTGCTACAGCATGATGTTGTTTAGCAAAAGACAATACACTCTGCCCAACTGAGCACATGTGTTATGTACTCTAATGGCAACCAAAACATAAACTTATATGAGCAAAAATGAACAATGAATCATGTACAGAAAGTTGTATATTCCATAAATGAAAAATGTACAAAAGTGTGGCAAAGCACTTCTATATAGGAATCGAATACAAAATGTGACAAAGAACTTCCATATAGGAATCGAATACAAAATTATGGTACATCATTGCCACATAGGAGTGTAATACAAAATTGTGGCAATGTGACAAAACACTTCCATATAGGAATCGAATACAAAATTATGTTACATCATTACCACATACAAGTGTAATACAAAATTGTGGCATTGATCAAAATATATACACCTACAACCCTGCAACAAAACATATGTATAAAATAAGACCAATTGACATGACATTTATAAACAACAACTAAAAATACGAAACCAAGATATAACTTTACCTAATCAAGATTATTCTCCCATGAGACGATTGCACCGCGTCCCTCTAAGTCTTGTAACAGTGCACTCAGTCCATGTCGATATCCATATGATTCTTCAGTTCGCGTCGGAGGATGACCCACTACCAACTCCTATAATAAATATGCAAAATGTTAGATGAACATACATAATGTGCTTAACACAAACAACTTCAATAATTAACATGATACTTACAAATTGGTAGCGCATACTGTCGTATCCGCCGCTACCTAAATGCGACGTTCCAACCGTATCTAAACGTGTGGCCGCCGCATCTCTCTGTTGACGATATCGATCAGGAGTATGTTGCTGCTCATCCTGAATCGATTCCCATTCTTCGACATCTAGCCATACAAGCTTCGGTAAGCCTGCTTTAAAAGCATCGTGAGCTTCCGATCGTCATGAGACATCACCTCGCGTGCCATATGCTGAATCCATTCCAAACTCACAATAGGATTCCCAGGTGCTGGTCGGTACTCTTCATATATGGATTGTGTGATATGATTTTTAGAGTCCCTATCCTGTTCACTCCATTTTAACATTATTGAATGACCGAGTTCTATGGAGCAAAGTTGTCAAATGCGCTGATGCATTGACTTTTCGCCCACATCCATAACTATAGCTCCATTACGGATATGATATATCTTGGAGTTGTCATGATCATGAATCCCCAAGGTGTACGTGGAGATCCCATCTTATGCAATGTGAAGATCTCATCTCATCCAATGTATACATATGCATGTTTGTGTACATATGCATGCATGTATGCATATGCATGTATGTGTATGCATATGCATGCTTGTATACATATGCATTTATGCTTGTATACATATGCATTCATGTATGCATATGCATGCTTGTATGCATATGCATGTGTATGCATATGCATGCTTGTATGCTGTTGGTAGTAGTCAAGGAACTGAGGGACTCACAAGACAAGGAAGCCTACGAAGGGAGTCGGAGCGAAGAGAAAGCACAAGGAGACACAGTAGTCAAAGAAGATCTGGCAAGTAGGCCATTTAAATTTTTCATGCATCAAAGAGTTGGGTACACAAGAAGAAGGAGCAAGTAGGGTGCATGTTTGTGTGCTTCTCACTCACGCACTTGTGCCTTCACTTGCTCGAGGTCATCATACCATCCTCATGTCTTTTCGGATTGACATTAAAGGAGGTGCTACTCATCACTGAGCTACACCAAATTTTGGCGCCGTTGCCGGGGATCGAGCTTTGAGGACGAGCATGTGATGGTAAGACGTAGAGTTGAGGCGTTGGAGTCATAGGTATTTTCTTCACTTTTATCTATTTTCTTTTGTTTTCTCATCACCATCATCATCCTCACCATCTCCCACATCCATCTCCATCATCGCGAAAAATTTCAGTTTTTTGTCATATCACCCCACCCATACCATTTCCCTCATTTCACTTGTGAGAGAGAGCGAGAGAAAGATTGTGTGCTTGTGCTTTTCTGTGTTTTTTGAGATTTTCTACAAGAACCAGCATCCCCAGCAGCTGCACCAGCTTCAGTAGGTAAAAAAATTTGATTGTGCAGGTCCCGAGGCGTTGACCTCTGTCAATCGCGACCGACAAAAAAATTGACCTTCTTGCAAAACTAAGTGCATAAATGTGATGTATAGGCCTAGAGCTTCATGAATATGTGCTTGAAATTCTAAAATTCCTCAGTTTTCTGTCAATCGCGATCGACCTGTCAATCGTGATCGACAAACCACAACGGGCACTTGCCGACCGACCTGTCAATCGCGATCGACCCATCAATCGCGACCGACAGAGTCAACGACTGACTCACCACGACCGACTGAATCTACGCATGACACGTGTCAATCGCGATCGAGCCATCAGTCGCGATCGACCAGTCAATCGCGACTGACAGCCACGACGGACCTGTCAATCACGACCGACCCAGTCAACGATTGCTTGACCACGACCGACAGACCCTCGTGATGGACCTGTCAATCGCGATCGACCCATCAATCGTGACGGACAGAGTCAACGACCCTTGACCACGATCGACTGAAAATCCGGGCCACGTGTCAATCGCGATTAACCCATCAATCGCGACTGACAGCCACGACGGACCAGTCAATCGCGACCAACACGTCGATTGCAACTGACATATCAATCGCGATTGACAGAGCTTTTGATCGCGATTGACGGGCAAATTCGGCCAATTTTTTAGGGGTAAAAATAGTGGTCTAATTTTGGCAATTTGTGGGGAGCTTTTAAGGGCTAGTAGAGCTTTGTGAGGCCGGCACCCAAAGCATTTCGAGAAGTCCTGTCTGCCTGTTAACCTATTTTAAATCCTGTTTTAGCCCAAAACCCTGAATTAACATAACTTCCTCATACGAAACCCGTTTGCTGTGATTCTTGTTTTGTTGGGAAACTCGTGGGAAGTACAACCAACACTTCCACTGGTTACGGTAAAACTAATATCAGATTAGATAGGGTAATTTGAAGTTGATCATATCTCGGGGTAGGAAAAACTGAGGGTCCCTTGGGATTGTTTCCCATAAAGGCAAAAGGCAATTTGGTTAGTGAATTACATGCATGAAAGTGATCTGTCTATCAATCAAATTTAAGTCTTGAGCTAACCTTGGGACTTTTTCAGGTTCTTTGAGAGCATCAAAGGGTACTCGAAGCAGAGTAAATGCAAGCTTGGGAACACGCTTCCTGGGCACACAAGGGCAACCAAGGGAAGAAACTCAAGGTTGGAAATTCTCAACACCCTCTGTCAATCCCTAGCATAGGCTAAGTACGGATAGAGGTTTTGATTAATTAGGGATACGTTAAGAACGACCAAGTCCAAGAACTCTAATCACTCAAGTGCAAGTGTTAGGAGATTACAATTGCGAAACAACCTAAGGGAAAAGAATTTAAATCGAGCGACCACACTCAAAGTACGATAAAACTTAAGTGTTCCTTGCGACGAAGATTAAATTGGACAAGAAGTGACACCCTAAGGGCAAATAAAAAAGAACAAGTGACTAATACAAAAGAACTCAGCAACGCAAAGTGTACTTGGGAAAATTTGGGATTATTCAATTGGGCTTATGAACCTTAGATCAGAACGACACCTACGAAGAGATAGACAGAGTCTTAGATATTTAGAGGCTAGTGTCAATCATACTGCTAGGTCTTGGGCCCAGCAGTTGAGCCATCATTCGTACTACCCTAGCTCTGAGACCTACAGGAAGCTCCGGAGTGCCATATTTACATAGGGTAGAAGGCCCTTACAAGATGCAACTCGAATACCTTAGGACCAACCGATTAGGTGCTAGCATCTATGAGGATGGCCTAGGAAGATCTGTGGTCCAGATTAAAAACCCTGACCAATCCATTGGACTAGAGCACCCAGCTGTCAAGTTTGAAAACGGAGCATACCTAGACAAGGAAGGAACCATATATGTAGTCACCAGTCATCTGAGTTTGGGAATGTGATCCCAGAAACGGACTTAGGTGACCTGGAGCAAGGAAACATGGGTGTAGAACCTAGAACCCCCCGAGGCAAATCTATTCTCACTAGGATTATCACACCAGAGTGGATTCCCCAAGACAATAAGAGCATAGATCTACTCCTGAACCGAGAGACTGATGAAGCCTTTTGGAGGTATAGATCTGATCAGCCGAATGAGGTAGGAACAATCATGATATATGAGTTCAAAGATCCTGATAGCCCAGGCAGAGTGACCTACTTAGATCACGCTTCAGAGAGGGTCTTTGTGGTTACAGAAAATGATAGGCATGCTTACACTTGGAAAGGTGAATTTATTTTCCCCCAACCAAGATCGAATGTGTCCTTTGGTCACCCAAGAGCTGGAACGTCCCAAGCTCATGGAGCTCAAAGAGACAGACATAGAGATAGACCGGAGGTAAGCCTTGCCAACCTAGTGGGAAGAGAAAGAACGAGAACGAAAACAAATAGAGTGGAACCTGAGGGACTTAGAGCCCCAAGGAACCAAAGGAATGCGGATGAATTCCCTCTACCAAGACCTAGAGAGCACACGAGGACTTTGAGACCGACTCAGCTAGTTAAGTCCATGAAGAACTACTTTGATGGCACAGGAGACCCATATGATCATGTGGCTGAGTTTAGGCAAGTCTTGAGAGCTGAACAAGTTGAGGACCTATTCACGCAATATAATGCCTTTGGTCTAACCCTTAGGAACACAGCCCTTACGTGGTTTCAACCATTGAATGAGAGACAATTCAGGAGCATAGACCAACTCTTAGAGGCTTTCATCACTGAATTCTCTAAAAGTGGCATAAGGCATAATACTTCCTCATTGATACATAACTTCATCAGACCCCTCAAGAGACCGTGAGACTTGCAGGAAGAAGATTTAGGCAATATCTTGAGAGATGCCCTGTTCCTGAGTTACCCACGCCAGCCAAACAAGTGGCTTTATTCTTGGATGGATTGCTAAGTACCAAATTGAGGTCATATCTGTACTTGAAGGACCCTAGGACTATAGAAGAGTGTGTACGCATGTGCATCGACATGGAGGATAACCTAGGGGAAGAGTTAGAGCTTTCCAAAATCTATAGAGATTCTGATAGTGCCTCTAGTCTCTCTTCCTCGCAATCCACATCAATTGAGGAACTCGCGGAGAAAGTAGCTCAAAAACTAGGTGTCACTAGCAAACAAATCCCAAGGTTTGCCCCAGCAAAGAGGTGCTATGCTTGCAGTGGTAACCATATGGCGAACGTATGTCCCATCATGGCTCAACCCCAAGTGAACCCTAGCAGCCAATATTGCACCATAGAACGGAGGTACACCAATCACACAGCACAAGATTGCCCATACAATAAGCAAGCAGTTAGGCAAACCTACCCTCAGCCCTATCCACAACAGGGAAGATACCAGAACTAGTACCCTCCGCAGCAATATGGTAGACCACAGCAATCCTATCAACAACCCTACCAAAACCAACAAAGGCCTCAACCTGTGTTATCTCAACAACCTCCAACCCCAGCTAATGTGATTCCTGTAAAGTATGCAGCTGCTGAGGAAAATTTGAATAGAGCCATAGTCCCAGTGACTCCATTGCTCTCAGAAAGTGACCCGAGTGATCATAGTTTTGATTCCACTCACATAGATAGTCCACAGGCTTACTACATGCAGTCACCTGAATATGGTGAGTCTTATTATAGTGAAGAACCGAATGAACCTAGTTGGGAGCCTGATTACACAAATGTCATGTACGCAAATCCCAACACTAGACCTCAACCTAGACAGGTAAGAACCCCATTCCTTAGAGGACCATGCTTTAGATGTCAAGGAGATCACCTCATTCGTGATTGCCCAATGCTTGCATCTACACAACCACAGTCAGTAACAATACATGGCTTTTGTCAAGATTGCAGAAAGGAGCATCTCTTACGAGATTGCCCAAAAAATCCCAATAACATGCCAAAAATAACTCCAATTAACGTTATTGGCTTAGTTGTAGACTCAATAGGAAGTGTCACTTCCACTGCACCAGTGCAAGTGGTCACTAGAGCCCAGGCTTTGCAACAGAACCCAGGAATAGGTCAAGAGAAGAGTGCCGAGGTTAGTGAAACTGAGAGCATAGCCAAGAAACGGTCGAGAGCCTGGAGGGATAGCCGAGAGAGAATGAAAAGACAATGGTCTAAAAAGATGAGCGACTTAGAAGAAAGCATAAGAGAAACAAAAGCCAAAATTTTTGAACTCACCTCCCAAACAAACTCTCACATACCACCACCACCCTCATTTCCATCACCATCTAACCCACCATCTGTCCACCTACCTCAGATCATCCCACCACCCCCTAGAGTAGGATCAGTATTAGCTGACCCCACTCTTGAAGACATAGACATGATGCTTAAGGCTTATCAGGCCAGAATCCAAGATGGGCCAAATGTGACGGATCATGACAAGCGCTACCCTAGAGCTGACCTAGAGATAGAAAGAACCAAGTTGTGCACGAAAATGGTCGCGTTGGCTCAGACTATGTTTGAAGCTAGTTGCCTCTTCAACTACCCTGGCTCAGCTAAGACACAATTGCACTTGGATGGACTCCTAGAGAAGTTAGAGAGCATAATTGCAAGATCTGCCAAGGAAGAAAAAAATCAAGGAAGAGATGAGGCAAGTAAAAGAATAAGCCTTCCCCCACAGGAAGCTTTTGTGACCAATTCCACTGAACCAGACACCTCCTCTTCTATGAATAGGTACACACCAGAATTCCTAGGAGAGATTCAAGAAGACAAATGGGCTAATGAAAGTGAAGTCCCTCCTCCCATTGAACTTGTGGATGACACAAGTGATCAATTCCCACAAGATATTCCTTCCATTTATGGAGAGCAGGAGAGTGCACAAAATCAAGAGAGGTTAGACTTCGAGTCTAACTCCCTACAGGAATTACCCCATTTCACAGGCCCATGGGAAGCCAAGTCTACTTGTATGAGAGCACCCACGGTCATGGTAAGAAACGAAGACTCAGTCATACCTAGGAATACGGAGGTAGTGAAAAATACTAAGGTGCAGTGCAACCTCACTTTAGAAGAGCTCCTCAAAGTTAGGCCAGAATTATGGAAACATGTAGCTAACCAAGTGCCAGAAGTAGTGAAACCCCGCTCCCAGGTAGGTTCTCATAGAACAGTGCCAGAAATTCCTCTAGACAAGATAGGAGATATGAGTGAAGGTGAAGAAGGAAACACCTATCTTCCCATTACCCATCAGGGGTACACAACCAAGGCAATTATAGACTCAGGTGCAGGAGTTGCTATTGCCACCACTTCCCTATGGAAGCGTTGGGGCAAGCCAGCACTCAGGCCCACGAGGATGAAATTGCAGATGGCTGATGGTCACATAGAAAGACCCTTAGTCTTGCTGGAAGGAATAACTCTCACTACATGCGGTGTTGAGTTTGAGCATACTTTTGCCATATGTGATTTCAGCAAGAACCATGCCTATGAGATGATTTTGGGAAGACCATTTATGCGACAGTTGCAAGTGGTCAAGGATTGGGGAACCAATTCATTATATTTGCAACACTTAGGTGTTACGACCAAAGTCAATCTCAAGGATTACTCTCATAGAGATGTACCGCCTATTCAATGGAATCCTATCCATAAAGCCAAGGATGACACGGAGTCTGTGCACTCCATAGGATCAGGATCCTCATGGATGCATGAAGACACTCACTTATGGATGTGTAAAGTGGCAGTGGAAGAAGAGAAGAGAGAAAAGGCCAGAGAGATAGGTGTTAAGGAAACCCATAGGTCAATTCAAGACCCAGCCTACGCACCTGTAGTGTTTCCTGATGAAGAGTTTGAACCTCATGGTTGGGCAGAAATTTTAGCAACAATGGACATAGCCATCACTGAGGAACAATGGACACCCCACTGTGATGAGGATGGCTATGACATTTCAGTCTTCTCCATAGAACCAATCATAGGAGATGCAGTTCTGGAAGAATGCGAACCTAGCCCTGATGCATATGAAGATGCAAGTGACTCCGATCTAGAGTCAATCATTATGGACCCACCTTTTGCATCAGATGAAGAATACTTCTATGAAGTAGAATTTCAACCCCAGAGACACGGAGAGCTTACAAATGATGTAAGGTTAGCCACACAAGTGACCCCTAAGGATGAAGGAAAGAAAAGAAAGAAGAGAGAAGTCACACCAGAAGAGGAAGAATCTTTGTTTGAGGTCCTTGAAAACTTTAAAAAGTATGAGATAGACGACAGGAGAGTCATGATAAGAATGCCTAAATGCAAGGCACAAGCAGGAGAGGCCTATGATAACAAAGAAACCACCAAGAAAATAGTGGTAGCCCTAGAAGAAGGAGAGGAGAGATGCACGTACATAGGCCATGACCTAACCGAGGAAGAAGAGCATGCGTTAATAGCCTTGCTAAGAGAATACAGAGATGTATTCGCTTGGAGTTACAAGGACTTGAAGGGTGTTGACCCAGACATATGCTCACACACAATTCCCATGACCTCAGATGCGAAACCCTCTAAGCAAAAGCCATACACATATAATGATAATTATGCCGCTAAGATCAAAGAGGAGATAGATAGACTGGTAGAAGCTGGATTTATCTATGAAATTGAGCACACCGAGTGGGTATCCCCCATTGTAGTAGTGCCCAAGAAGAATGGGAAGCTACATGTGTGCATTAACTTGAAGAAGGTTAATGTAGCCACGATTCGAGATAACTATCCACTTCCTATCACTGAACATCTCTTAGAAAGGGTAGCAGGCAAGGAAGTGTACAACTTCCTTGATGGATTTTCGGGCTACAATCAGGTGGCCATAGCACCAGAAGATCAGCATAAAACAGCTTTTGCCACAGAGTGCTGTTGGTGTAAATCACAAGCCTACACATTTGGCTTGGAAGACATCATGAAGACTCCACATACCATAGGAACATATGCTAGTGGTTTATTACCACTTTACCTCATTGTAAAAGTCTAATTTGACTTAGAATCTTTTGTAATCACCTACCTAAGTGATTCGTGGAAAAGTAGATTACTTGATTGAGAGAATATCTCCAAACTTTTAGATGCTTGATCATAGCAAGCCAAAGATTTGAATTTGAATTCAATTCCTAAGTCATTTCCTATAGAATTGGATGTGAAAAAGTCGCGGGCAGATCACTCCATTCCTGAGGCTCATTCTGTTGAGTTTGAGTGTGTGTAAGGACTATACCGCCTACACCTCTCTACACCATTTGTCAATGCTAGACATGCCAATGGGATTGTACACAATTGTTAATCAATAGATACATTTACATCATTCATCTTTTGTGTTCTCTGCTAGCCTACTCAAAAGTCTCTCAACTTGTCAAGGGCATATCTCAGTCAATACTCCACCAAATTCAGTGATTCAAGGCTTGTTGGATTCAGCTCAAAGTAATCTACATACTAACAAAGTTTGAAGTGATTTCATTCAGCCAATTCAGAGAAATCGTCATCGAGGTGCTCACTGGTCTATCTCTGCTACAGTCCTAAAAAGTCGGGGGTATACCAAATCTTGCTAAATTAATTTCTCTTAGCATAGTTCATTATTTTACATCATTCCACTTGCAAATTTTAGCTTACTAAGCTAATTGAATACCCCTAGAAGGAATTTTATCAATTGCTACTGTGCTGGTCACACTGAGCAAAACATTGAGCAGGTGTCAAGACCAAAATAGAAGGTTTTCTTGAGTTTGTGACTTCCAAAGTTATCTGTTTTGATTCAATCATTACACACTTCATTTCCAAAGGACATAGGCTATTTCTTGGTGTCATTGAAAAGCTAAGGGAGTCTACTAATCAAGTCTGGAGCTAAAGAGGGCTGGTACAAAGCAGGTTTTAGCAGTACCTACTCAATCTCTTGGATCATCCATCCATCTTTCCCAACAGTGGTATCAGAGCAAATAAGGTAAAATGGGAGATGGTTTTCCTTCATTTATTGACAAATTGGACAGGAACAATTATCAAGCTTGGTCTCTAAGGATGAAGACCTACTTACAAGGAAGGAGTCTCTATGGATACATCTCAGGAGATGAGGAATTGCCCTCATTCAAAGCAAGAGGCTTGCCAACCAAGGAGGAGCAAGAAAAACTCAACACATGGTGTGCAAGGGATGCATTGGCAAGGTCTTATTTACTCAACTGTATATCTGACTTTCTTTTACCTCATATCAAAAATTGTAAGACTTCCCAAGAGACTTGGGAAACCTTTTCATCATATTTTTCCTCTAATACGAGGGCTAGGAAAAATCAGTTGTGGATTGAATTCACAACACTAAGGAAGCAACCTAAGCAAGCTGTTTCAAAATTTGTGACCAAGATCAAAGATGTTGCAGATCAGTTAACAAGCATAGAAGAAGAAATTGAAGAAGAACAAATTGTAAGGCAGGTAATTAGTGGGATCAAGGCTGATGAAAAGTGGGAAAGCTTCACCACTGCAATGGATCTCTACATGGACATGCACACTTCAGATCTTACAACTCTCATGGGACAACTATTTACACATGAAGCAAAGCTTACCAAGAGTGGAGATACATCCAAAGGTAACAACTCTTCTGCCCTATACACTGATAAGAAATCTAAGGATAAAGGCAAGAGTAAGAAGGTGGAAGATGAAGGCTCTACCTCCCAAGCCAACTATGTAGGGAGAGGTAGATCTTCAAGAGGAAGGGGCAGAGGAGGTAAGCAAGGTAGGGGGAGACCCTATAACTTATCACCATGTAACATTTGTGGTTTATCAAATCACACCACAGATGAGTGTTACAGGAATTACAAAAATCAGAGAGGAAGAGGCTACCAAAGAGGTGGATACTCTCAGTCTAGAGGAAGGTTCAACCATCACCAAGGCCACAACAACAATTAGAACAACAACTACAACAACAATTACAATGGCAACTACCAAGGAGGATTCAGAAACAGAAAGGACTACAACAACTACATAGAGGAGCAGGATGACTCTCTCTTGATCATGAACATGACTTCAAAGTCAGGTACAAATGATGATCACTTATTTTATATTGATTCAGGGTGTTCAAATCATGTGGCTGGTAATGTTGCACTACTCTCTGATCTTGAGGAACCAAAAGGTAAACACCAAAACAGGTGATGATACAAAGCATTCTGTAGTTAAAGTTGGAAATGTGAAGACTTGTGATGGTAATCAGAATTTGTTAAGCAGGGTACTCTATGTACCAACCATTACAAAGAACTTAATGAGTGTTGGTCAGATTGTAGAGAAAGGGTTGTAGGTCAGATTCAATCAATATGGAGCATTTGTGGAGGACCCAAGACATGGATTCAAAAGAATAGCTAAAGGGGAAAAATCAGGTAGACTTTTCACTTTTGAGTTGGAAGATACAAAGAACATTGCATTATATAGTTATAAAGATCAAACACTTTCAGAGCTTGAGATTTGGCACAAGAGATTAGGGCACATAGGAGAAAGGACCTTGAAGCAAATGTGCAGGGACCAATGTGTGCTTGGGATACCTAATGTATCCAAGCAACATATGATTTACAAGTGTGGTGCTTGTCAATTTGGTAAGTCTCACAGGTTACCCTTCTCCAAGAAAGGATATATGCATGAACACTATCTAGAGCTTGTACACACAGATGTTTGGGGACCTAGCAAAGACCCCTCAGTTTCAGGTTCAAGGTACTATGTGTCTTTTATTGATGAATATAGCAGATGGACTGTATTATACTTTATGAAGCACAAGGATGAGGTATTTAATTGTTTTAAGAAATATCTTGCATTAGTTGAAAATCAGACAGGAAGGAATTTGAAGAGGCTAAGGTCAGATGGAGGAGGTGAGTACTTCTCCAATGAATTTGAGGACTTCTTGCAGGACAGAGGCATCAAAAGGGAAATAACCACAAGGTATTCTCCTGAACAGAATGGGGTAGCTGAAAGAAGAAATAGGTTAATTGTTGAGACAGCTAGATCTATGCTTAATGAGAAGAAATTACCTAACTATCTATGGGTAGAGAGTGTTTCTACTGCCACCTATCTCATAAACAGGTTACCATCAAAGTCACTTGATGGTATGACACCATATGAAGCATGGCATGGTAAGAGACCATCATTGGATCACTGCAAAATTTTTGGATGTGTAGCATATGTACACATTCCTTCACAGGTAAGAGGAAATCTAGATCCAAAGGCTGAAAAATGTATTTTCATTGGATATGATTTAAATAAAAAAGGTTAAAGGTTTTATAACCCTACCAATAAGGGATTCATGGTAAGCAGAGATGTAATCTTTGATGAGAATGATTCTTGGTATGAGAATGAATGCAGGAAGGTCAAACTACCCTATGATTTGGAAGAAGAGTTTCCAAAACTTGCAAAGGAGGAACCAACTCAGAAAGAAGACTCAAGTTTAGATGATGAAGATACAATCAACCTTGAAGAGTTCAAGGCATGGAAGTCCAAAGGCAAAATGAAGATGAAGAAGCTTGAAGACATACCTAAATCTTCAGCTCAACCTTTTAGGAGATCACAAAGGGAAAGTAAAAAACCTATCAGATATGGGTATGATACATCTCTTGTTACTAAACATTCAGTTTATCTTGCCAAGGATTTGTTAAATGAAGAACCAGGTTCATATGAAGAAGCAATCACCAAATCAGAATGGAAAGAAGCTATGGATGAGGAGATTGAAGCACTCAAGGAGAGTGATACATGGGAGTTAGTACCCAAAAAGGACTCCATGAAGGTAATAGGATCCAGATGGATCTATAAGTTGAAAAGAAATTATGATGGCACAATTAACAGGTACAAGGCCAGATTAGTAGCCAAGGGTTTTGCACAAACCCAAGGCATTGACTATGAAGAACATTTTCTCCTGTGGCCAAGATGCCAACAATCAAAGTGTTGGTTAGTGTGGCTGCATCAAAGAATTGGAACATGTACCAATTGGATGTCAAGAATGCTTTCTTGAATGGATGGATTTCAGAAGAGGTTTATATGTCACAACCTCCTGGCTATGAAGACCCTAAGAAGGTAACTTATGTTTGCAAATTAAAGAAGGCTTTATATGGATTGAAGCAGGCACCTAGGGCATGGAATTACGTGCTAACTACATACCTCAAAGACTTAGGTTTTGTCATGAGTAAGGCTGACACTTCTTTGTTCATTAAGAGAAGTAATTCAGAGGTAATATATCTTTGTGTTTATGTTGATGACATCATCATTACAGGCAATGATGTTAATGGAATCAGAAGCATCAAAAGCCAGATGATGAAGGAATTCAAGATCAATGATCTTGGATTATTGAAGTATTTTTTAGGGCTTGAATTAGTTTACACTAATTCAGGAATATACATTACTCAGAAGAAGTATGTACAAGATATGTAGAAGAAATTTCAATTGCAGGATGCTAAAGCAGCTAGTACTCCAATGGAGGTGAACCTAAAGCTAAGTGCCCATGAAGGTGATGAAGTCCAAGACATTACAGGTTATCAAAGTATGGTGGGTAGCTTGAACTATGATACTCTAACCAGAATTGAAATTGCATATGGAGTTAGTGTGCTAAGTCAATTTATGCACAAGCCAAGGATACCTCACTTAGAGGCTGCCAAAAGAATCTTGAAGTATCTCAAGGGTACACAGAACCATGGTTTGTACTTTCCTTACACTTCAGATATTGATATAAAAGTTTATTCAGATGCAGATTGGGCAGGATGCAAGGATGATAGGAGAAGCACTTTTGGATACATTTCTTTTGCAGGTGACAAACCAATTTCATGGTCTGCAAAGAAGCAACCAACTGTTGCATTGTCTTCTACAGAAGCAGAGTATAGAGGGCTAGCTAATGCCACTCAAGAAGCAATTTGGATTAAGATTTTGTACACATAATTGGGCTTATATACTAGGCCTCCAATTATCTTTGGAGACAATACAAGTTCTCTTCACCTTGCAGCTAATCCTATCTATCATGCCAGAACAAAACACATAGAAGTTCATTATCATTATGTGAGAGAGAAGTTGCTAAGCAAGGATATTCAGCTGACTTATGTGTCAACCAACATGCAATGTGCAGATTTGCTGACTAAAGCTTTGGATGGGACCAAACTTTGCAGGTTCAAATCTATGATTGGATTGCAGGATATACTTGAAGATTGAAGATGAAGACTTAAGCCAAAATGTTTGGCTTGAGGGGGAGCTGTTGGTGTAAATCACAAGCCTACACCTTTGGCTTGGAAGACATCATGAAGACGCCACATGCATGAAGAACCATAGGAACATATGCTAGTGGTTTATTACCACTTTACCTCATTGTAAAAGTCTAATTTGACTTAGAATCTTTTGTAATCACCTACCTAAGTGATTCGTGGAAAAGTAGATTACTTGATTGAGAGAATATCTCCAAACTTTTAGATGATTGATCATAGAAAGCCAAAGATTTGAATTTGAATTCAAATCCTAAGTCATTTCCTATAAAATTGGATGTGAAAAAGTCGCGGGCAGATCACTCCATTCCCGAGGCTCATTCTGTTGAGTTTGAGTGTGTGTAAGGACTATACCATAGCCTACACCTCTCTACACCATTTTGCAACGCTAGACATGCCAATGGGATTGTACACAATTGTTAATCAATAGATACATTTACATCATTCATCTTTTGTGTTCTCTGCTAGCCTACTCAAAAGTCTGTCAACTTGTCAAGGGCATATCTCAGTCAATACTCAACCAAATTCAGTGATTCAAAGCTTGTTGGATTCAGCTCAAAGTCATCTACATATTGACAAGAGTCTATCTCTGCTACAGTCCTAAAAAGTCGGGGATATACCAAATCTTGCTAAATTAATTTCTCTTAGCATAGTTCATAATTTTACATCATTCCACTTGCAAATGTTAGCTTACTAAGCTAATTGAATACCCCTAGAAGGAATTTTATCAATTGCTACTGTGCTGGTCACACTGAGCAAAACATTGAGCAAGTGTCAAGACCAAAATAGAAGGTTTTCTTGAGTTTGTGACTTCCAAAGTTATCTGTTTTGATTCAATCATTACACATTTCATTTCCAAAGGACATAGGCTATTTCTTGGTGTCATTGAAAAGCTAAGGGAGTCTACTAATCAAGTCTGGAGCTAAAGAGGGCTGGTACAAAGCAGGTTTTAGCAGTACCTACTCAATCTCTTGGATCATCCATCCATCTTTCCCAACAAGCGGGGCATATTTGCTTTTCGGGTAATGCCATTCGGGCTTACCAATGCTCCTGCAACCTTCCAAAGGCTGATGTGTCACGTGTTTAAAGAGTTCTTGAGGAAGAATTTGGAGGTCTATGTTGATGATCTCTGTGCTCATTCCAACATTAGACAAACACATATACCAGAACTCAGACAAATCTTTGACAAGTGTAGAGAGTATCAAGTCTTCCTGAACCCAGAAAAGTGTGTTTTCATGGTCAGGCAAGGCAAGATTCTAGGACACATAGTGTCAAAGAATGGCATATCCACCGATGAAGAGAAAGTAAGAGCCATCGCCGAGCTACCTAGGCCAAAGAATGTCAAGGAAGTACAAGCTTTCATGGGGCATTGTGGTTATTACCGACGGTTTATACACATGTATGCCATCATGCAAAGCCGTTGTATGGGTTTTTGGCAAAACTTTGAGTGGACTAATGAGTGTGAGGACTCCTTCAATGAGCTCAAAAGAAGATTGTGTTCAGCACCAATCTTGACCACACCAGATTGGAATAAGCCATTTCATGTTCACGTGGATGCATCCAATTATGCTATTGGATGTGTACTTGCACAACCTACGGGCGAAGGCACTATGGATATTCCAATTGCCTATGCCAGTAGACAGTTGAATGCGGCTAAACGAAACTATACAACCACTGAACGAGAGGGATTAGGCATGGTATACGCTGTCAAAAAGTTTAGACACTATTTGCTTGCAAATAAGTTTAAATTTTTCACTGATCATCAAGCACTGTTGTACTTGGTAAACAAGTCATGCAATACAGGTAGATTAGTAAGATGGTTTCTCTTACTAATGGAATACGACTTTGAAGTTGTGGTGAGGAAAGGGAAGACTCACTTGAGAGCAGACCATCTCTATAGGCTCACATCTGGAGAAGCCCCACAAGGAGTATCAGATGACCTTCCTGATGCTTACTTGTTTAATTTGGAAGTTGTACCTCAGTGGGCTAAGCCATTAGTGCCAGTACTGACATACGTGCCTAATCACCCAATCATAAACACTCAAGATAGAGAGGTAGTAAAAGCACAGAAGTACCATATCGTGGCAGGAAGTATGTACAAACAGACAGATCAAGGGATATTGGCTTGTTGTGTGGAAGAGGACGAGTATGCAAAATGGTTGCAATTAGCACATGTAGGTGCATTAGAGCAACACTACTCAAAGCAAAGAACCTTGCAGACACTTAGGAGATTCGGAGTGCATTGGCCTACTATGGAAGCTGATGTCCATAAGTTGTGCAAAGAATGCCCGATCTGCTGCACTAAACCACCCGTGGAACATGCCACTCTATATCAAGTGTCCATAGTGCCGGATTGGAGTGAACCACTAGTAGCCTTTCTGAGGACGAAAACATTCCCTCAAGATATGACATTGGCCAGACAAAGAAGTCTAGAACAAGAAGCCCTAGATTACTCACTCATTGGTGATAATCTATACAAGCGTGGTAAAGATGGTTACCTCAGATTATGTGTCCATGAGAGTGAATATCTTAAGATCTTGGAAACTGCTCACCAAGGTGTAGCAAGAGGACATTTTGGACGAGATCGGGTGATCAAAGCAATCCTTTTTGCAGGCTTGTGGTGGACGACCCTTCACATGGATGCACATACCTATGTGAAGAGGTGTGATGTCTGTCAGCGAACTCAGTATCCTATATGCAAAGATGAGATGCCCTTAAATCCTATGATGGGTGGACGTGCATTCTCTAAGTGGGGAATAGACTTTGTAGGTCCTATTAATCCCCCAGCCAAGGGTTCACATGCTGAATATATCATTGTGGCCACAGACTATTTAGCCAAGTGGGTAGAAGTGAAAGCTACCACAAAGAACGATGCTCAAACGACAGCTAAGTTCTTATTTGAGAATGTATTCACAAGATACGGGCTACCTATAGAGCTAGTTAGTGATAGCGGGACTCACTTCTTGAATGAGGTTATTGAAAATCTTCTCCAAGAATTCTTGGTAGTGCATAAGAAGTCTGCCCCCTATCACCAACAAGCTAATGGCCAGGCTGAGAGCACAAATAAGATCATATGCAATGTGTTGACTAAATTGGTAAATAATAAACGCTCTGATTGGGACAAATAGCTACACCATGTTGTTTGAGCATACTGAGTGGCCTATAAAACGGTACTCCAAGCCACACCCTTTCAGATGGTATTTGGCCAAAATGCGGTGCTACCTCTGGACTTCTTGATTCCCACATTGAGAATAGCACGGGAGCATGAGTGGACGGGTCATGAACTCTCTTCGAGAATTTTTTACCTCGAACGATTAGGTGAAACTAGACTAAGAGCTGCAGCAGGAATATATGCAGCTAAGAAAAGGCAGAAGGCATACTATGATGCCCATGTGAAGGATAAAGGATTGAAAGCAGGGAACCTAGTGTTAGTCTACACTTTGAAGCAACATGCAAGAAAACTAGAGAAGAGAGGCTATGGACCTATGATCATAAATAGGATCTCGACTAGTGGAGCAGTCCAATTAGCCACACTCGAAGGCGATAGTCTCCCTAGCTACATAAGCGGATACAGAGTCAAGTTATATCAGGAACCTCTCACTGAGGAAATGCTCAATCGACTCAACACTGCCAAGAAACACAAAGAAGAGGAAAAAGGAGTTCGAGAAGAAGCACAGGCAGGCCTTGGAACACATCCAAAAAATGAAGATGAGAAGACAAGGACGAGATCAGTCAAGGACATATGACTATGCGAACCTAGGATATCATATGGCTATGTGTGAAGTCTCAAGTGTAAGCCCCCATAGAATAGCTGACCGATGCCCTTTTGTAACCTTAGAGATAGGACAAGGAAAGAGTGCAAGGACTGCACGGGCCTTGATTGATTCAGGTGCAGCCACTAGTGCTATTAAACTTTCTTACTGTCGAGAGTTGAAATTAAATGTCAATCCTATAGAAGCATATCTCATAGGATTGGGAGGTGTGGAAACCCCTTGCATGGGAGAGGTGGAACTCCCCGTCTACATTCAAGATGTTCTAATGACAGTTAAAGTACTAGTGTGTCAAGATGAGGACCTCACTGAACCTCTTGTCTTGGGTCAAGACTGGATCTATGATCATGCAGTCAACCTAAAAACCTAAGAAGTGGACTTCTTCAGGTATGGGTAAATCAGAGTCGAATTACAGTTGAGTTAGATAAGGGAGCACTCAAGGAACTAGGAAGGGCACAGACTCCTGGTCCTTCCAGGGGTACACATGAAGTTGACAATGCTTTTCTTGTCCAAAGCTATGTGATGCAGAGGAATGATGATCTCAATAAAGAAGTCAAGGACTCAACGGAACTCCCTTCTTTTCCAAAGGCCAGAGGGAGGCAGCAACCAAAGGCAGATCAATTACTGAAGACGACCTATGCTGGAGGCCAAAAGAACGTGCGAAGCAGGATGACTCAGCCATTGAAACAATTGTGGGTACGGAAAGGTGAGCGTCCTATTGCGGTCAAGCCACAACAACTATCTCAACTTCCTATTAGTAATCAACGACATGATACTAATAAGAAGACTTCCAAAAATTCTTTTGAGAAAGTGAAATCTATCTTGGTACCCAAGAAGTCAATGAAGGTTGGCCCACAATCAAGACAAATTTGGGTGCCTAAGGCTTGCTTGCGGGCTCAACTAGTCACACACAAATCACACCATACACAACAGGGTTCACTCACTCAAAGAGCCGATGCCCACTGTCATCCAACACACACAAACGCACATTTACACATGAGCCCGAGCGGAATCACTTGCAAATGGGCCCCTATACAGCCTCATTTCCAAGCAGACACCCTCATAAAGCCCTCCAGAGTCTCCACAAAACCAAAACCGAATGCCATCCACTGTGTTTGGCGGCTTAAAACTTGTAATAAACCCCCCGACCCCCATTTGTAAATTCATCTCCCCTTGCTAACTACATCACTCATACACTGCATCTTTCCATCTAGCTCTTAGGACTATCCATTCATTAACTACACACACAGTCATCGAGCACTCACTGACCCACTAACCCATTACTCACCTCATGATAATGTTGTAACGAGGACAAAAATTGTTCTATCTTGTCCATTACAATGTTAACGCATGATTCTATATTCTCACATAACCAGCAAGCAAGCAATAACATGGCAGAAGCAGGAGGCACCAGTTCCCAGGCAGGGTCTAGCGCACAGATTGTGGACATTGAAACCCTCCTCCTTGAACCACAACTCACCGAGAGGCCTCAAGAACTTCAAGGGGTGCATGTGCTCCCTATTCAGGACCCTCCTCAGGGACACACTTCTCAAGTGGGGAAGCATGCACATTGGTTCAGTGATGTCGCAGGGCCATTAGGAGACGGCACCTACTTTTGGGAGGTAGAACTTGAGTTCAATGGCAAATGGGGACGATATCATTTCTTCACCCGTGAATTTGAGCAATATCAGAATGCAAAAGTGATGCGATCCGTATGGACCAAAGCAGGCTTGGATGACTATTTCCGGGGACATTTATCTAGGCCAGATTTCCTGCGATGTTCCTATTTTATCAGTACCATCACCCCTAGCAGGGCCAAGGGAGGCGATAGTACTTTTGTGCTACCTTCACTGATGCCAGGCCACGAACTCAAGAGATTCAAACTCACCCTCAACCTAGTATGAGAAGCATTGAAGATGCAAGGTATGCATATTCCCACTGAGAAGGAAACAATGATTCCAGGAAGGATGAAGCACAAGGATCTCAACAAATTGAAGGACATGGTAGCAATGACACCAACCATCGCTCTCCACCTACGAACAATCATGCAGCACTTCACTTTCTCCGCCCAAGAACGCTTCACAATGCCACATAAAAAGATATGGTTTAGCTTGTACTTGGCAGAGACAGAGAATCTCACCATCAATCTGCCACACTGGATCATCGATCAAATCCATCTAGCCCATCAACGATGGAATAAGAAACAGAAGAATGTGCTTCATGGGTGCTGTGCTTTGACAAAAATAATTTACAGGTGCTTAGCGTACGACGTGCCCATTCAAAGAGCACTAGTATGGTCCAGGGCCCAAGAATTCCAAAGACGGCTGTCAACGGCGGGCCCTCCATCGAAGAAAATGAGAGGGGGAGTTCGATTACCATGTGCTCAAGCAAGGGGTGCCACCACCACACCAGAGGTGACCCCTCCACAAACGCAAGGTGTTCGATCATTTACCATTCACCTACCCAGGCCAAGCGCCAAAGGACCCAATCTGGTGTTCCCTCCGATTCCATCGGACTTGGAGTTCCCACAAGGTTACACCCTTGCTGATTTGTCAGATGAAGAAATTGCCCGTTTGATCAATGAGTCTAACCTGGAGACAGAAGCAGACCAGACCCAAGGACCACAAGCCACTACTACAACTTCAGCCCCGACCCAACCGGGAGTAGTAGAAGTAGAAGAGGATGAAGAAGAGATAGAAGAAGAAGAAGCAAACGAGGAGTATGATCAAGAATATGACGAACTTTTAGAACTAGCAAGTGCCCCGGCATATTCGGCCCAAATAAAAAGATTATACGAAACCATGAAGCGAGTCCAAGAACAACACAAACTATCGCTCGAGACAGGAAAGATGATCATGAGCCAAATGTTAGCCGAGGAAGGTGTGGATGACATGTTTATTGAATCAATGAACCTGCACGCAGACGCGGTAGGCTTAGATGAGGCTGTTCATGCAGCCATGGCTTATATTCACCGATTTGAGAAACGAGTGCCTACTCGCCCCATGCGATCTGGCAAACAAATCCACATCAATGTATCAGAACCAGGAGGTAACACACAAACAGAAGCACATCAGGTGGAACCACTCTCACCACCCACCTCACCTCTCACTACATGTCACCTCACCACCTCGCACTACCACGCCTATTTCTGCCATTACCACATTCGTCATGGGAATTCCTCTCTCTCCCGGCATCCAATTCGAAGGAGTTACCATGCCCACTTTCACAACACTCTTCACAAATATCACATCCACCCCACCCACTGTCCCCATCTACACAATCACACACACGTTCGACACAATGGAAACATCACCAGCCACAGCACCACTCCCTCCTCCCACGCAGCCTCAATCTCCCATACCCCCTCCACCTACCTCACCACTTGACTCCACAGCATTCACAACTCCCTTTCCCTTCCCCATTCCCCCTGCATCTTCATCTTTCCCTGCATCGTTTAATATAAATAGTATATTCATGGCATTACATCAATGTGTGTATCAACTTCAGAGTGAGTATCAGGCTCTCGAAGACCGTCATCATCAACTGACTAGGAATCATCAACAACTATAGAGACGGCTTACAATTATAGAAGGAGAAAATGAAGACCTCAATCAACATTACACCACACTCGAGCAAGCTCATCAAACCCTCCTGGAGACACCCCAACCATCACAAGTGTTAGGATTCAAACAACTCGAAGCTTTACTAGAAGTCTACCAAGCAGATAATCTAAGAGTCCGACGTAATTTGACTCTACTCAGAAAACACATGGCTACCACCCTTGAAGAAAACAAGCGTCTACAGAAGCAAAACGAAGAAAACCTGGAAGCTGCCATGGAAGGCTCTCCCCACGAAATCGACCCAGAACAATTCAAAGCAGTCCCCTCAGAAACAATGAAGACAATCTTGGAAAGCTATGCAGATCTATTAGAAGCACATGAGGATTTGGAAAAGGAACGGGATGCGATACGCCGCCAGCTCAGGGAACAGGAGGCACAACCCAAATTCATAGAAACAACCACGACTTCAGAGGAAGTAAAGGCATTAACAGAGCAGGTGGCAGAATTGCAGAAGAAGTTACTGGAATATGAAACACAGCCCTCTCCAATTGTTTAACCAGAGCCAGATGAATTGGTACCCATCGAGGTGGATGAATCGTATGAGGAACCATATGTTCCTATGCCGATGCCAGGAGGTCAGCAAACCTCAGAAGGAATGGACACCTTGGAAGTCGAAGTACCTGAATGGCTCCAGACACTCGAAAAGACAGCAAAAACCCATGAAGATCGAGTAGCAATCCAAATCCAATCAATGGCCAAATTAAAAGACACCATCATAAAGTCAAAATATTTCCGCAGTATGTCTCATCATAGATGGATAGGCACCAACGGCGATCAGTATGTGCCATATTGTGTACTCCTAGCAGATTACAACGCAGAGATTCAACGACGTTGTGGCAAGGCTCCAACCTTTGCCACACAATTTGGGCCCGATGATATCCCAATTGGATTATTGATCTTTTCATACCACCATCATAGATGCAAACACCTAATTGGTTGTTACAAACATACTCCAATTGTGTGTTGCATGGCCATTTTGGAACTTCACAAAAGGCTTACCTAGCCTCGCTGACTTTGACAAAGAGAGTCATGGTGAGGTTTTCTTAGCTAGGAGACACCCAGATGTTAGTTGTTCATAAGTGCTCGATAAGCCTAGTTTGCTCATTTTAGTTAAGTGGTTATATGCAGTGGAATAAAAAATTCACTATGTAGGTTTACATGTTAGTACTAACAGTTTAATGAGTTTTTTGTCATTGTTCATTGCTCATTTTTATACAAAAGACTTTGGAAACATTTTCCAACATATTTGTTTTTCAACTATATAGTGGTCAATTTTACTCCTTGACACACTATTGGTGTGAATACATACATTCTCACATAATCTTTTGGTTGGTCATTGATTTTCATTAATCCATTTTTCTAGGGAGATTCTGTCAAATTTTTCCCAGCCAAATAAGTACCTATGTACTTTGGAGATGATTCTTCAACCAATTGGATCAAAACAGATTACTTTACAATTAGCTTGTCACTCAAAACTTGCTATTTTGGTCTTGACACCTGTTGGATCTTTTGCTCAGTGCTCATAGTACAATAGCAATTGATAAAAATCCTTTTGAGGGTATCTAATTAGCTAAGATAGCTAATGATTACAAGTGGAATCACTTAAAATGATAAACCATGCACTGAGCAATCAATTTAGCAATTGGGTGCTTACCCTTGACTTTTTAGGGATTGTGCAGAGAATGACCAGAGAGTACTTCGATGCGGATTTTCTCAATTGGCTGAAGTAAATGCCTTGAAAATTTGATAGCATGAAGTAGACTTTGATCTGGTTCCAAGAAATCTAGAAAACATGAAAAATGATGGACAGATCACTGAGATATGGTCATGCCAAGTGCACTGTTTTGAGTAGTCATAGCAGTGAAGTCAATAGAGATGATCAATGATGTATATGTATTATAGCACGTCATTTTACAAGATCATTGGCAATGTAATGGTGCCCAATGATAGTGAGTTGAGTAGACTATGGTGTAAGCTACTCAAATCCAACAAATGATTAGTGGAAGAGCTCCAAGAAGAGGCCTCATGGGCCGTGAGTTTTACAAGGCTTTTTATAAGTGTTTGATTCCAAGTTTAAAATTCAAATTCAAAACTTGGCTCTATTTGAAAGGTGATTCCTCTAAATGAGGAGATATTCTCTAAATCTAATTTTGTAACTAATATTCTATCTAACTCCACGAGTTGTAGCCTTTTACAAGATTCTCCAAAGGTATAAACTTTTTACTCTAAATGATTGAGCTAGTACAAGATATGGTTCATATGAGTCATCAAATGCTTTCTCTTGTAGTCTTGTATGTTAAGCCAATATGTGAAGACTTCTGTACTTGCACCAACAAGTGCCAACATCTCCATTGATCTCAAAGAATGATCCTAATACTCTGAGTTTTGATTTGACACATGGAGATAGCCCACCAACCTATTATATAGAATCCCGAGAACATATTGAGGTTTACCAATATGAGGAAACTCTAATGGAACCTGATTGGAAGCCTTAATACACTAATGTGATGTACACAAACCCCAAAAATCAACCCCAAATGAGATAGATGGGACCACAAGCCCCTAGAGGACCCTACGTTAGATGCCAAGGAGATCACTTTGCAAAGGAATGCCCCCATCCTCCACCTACAAGAAAACCATACTATCTCACCATTCAAGGATATTGTTTAGACTATGGTAAAGAGCATATCATACGTGAGTGTCCCAAGAACTCCACCAATGCCTCTAAGATAACTCCAATCAATGTAATAGGCATTGTGCAAGGATCAAATGGTTCTCCACCTACCTTAGTGCCCACACATGCAATGACCAAAGCTCAAGTTTTACAACAAGATCAACAAGTAAACCAAGAGAAACCTTCAAAGTTGAGTGAAATTGGATAGTCTAGTAGAAATTAGACGAAGTCATGGAAAGACTCTACAAAAAGAGTCAAGAAAAAATGGAATAAGAAATTCACAAAGATAAAGGGAAGCTTGAAAGAAACCAACACAAAGATAATAGACATAACATTACAACAACCTCTAGAAAATCCTCATCTGCCTAAATCAGGATTAGTTCTAGCAGTCCTCATCCTTGAGGACTTGGATATGATGTCCAAAGACTATTGGGCTAGATTGAGAGAAGAACCCAATGTTGGTGCAAGTGCCAAGCCTTCACACGTGGCTAGACATTGGAAGCTTTAATGTGCAAATACTTGAAGACCCACAAGAACTATTGCTTATGGTTTTATGAGTAACTCTTGTAAAAGTCACTTGACTTAGAAGAATCTTTGTAAATGCCACTAAACTTGTGGAGTTAGGAGAACTTTACGATAAGAGTTTCTCTGATGGAATATCCCTTGTTTAGAGGAAGAACTTTTAGGTGGAAGTGCATTTGAATTTCAAAATTAAAAAAAGAAGAAAGTCACTATAAAAGACACTTGAAATCTTGCAGCCTTAGTGCCTCCATTACTGAGCTTAGAATTGATCAATTGATTTAATAGAGAGCCTCGCACTATAGCCTACACCTATCACCATCATTGTCCATCATATTCATGCCAATGATCTGTTGGTGCAATTCACAAGCCTACACATTTGGCTTGAAGGATACCTTGAAGTCCATACACATATGGAGAAGCATAGGAACAAATGCTAGTGGTTAATTACCACTTTACTCTTTTGTAAAAGTCACTTTTGACTTTGGAATCTTTGTAAACACCTACCAAGGAAATCTCGTGAACCTTATTAGTTGTAAAGCATCAATCAAGTAGATGGAATATCTCCTAGGATGTAGGAGCTTGATTAAAGAGAGCCAAAGTTTGAATTCAAATTCAAACTTTGAACTCAACTTGTGGAGAGCATATCTCACTCATTTCTCGACCAAATTCAAAGATCTATAGCTTGTTGGAACCAGCTCAATGTTTTCTACACACTGTAAAAATTTGAAGAGATTCTATTCAGCCATTTCACAGAAAAGCTCGTCGAGGTGATCACTAGTCAAAATCTACAACAGTCCTAAAAAATCGGGGGTAAAGGTTTACTTGCTAAATTGATTTCTCTGAGCATAGTTATATCATTCCACTTGGAATAGTTAGATTGCTAAGCTAATTAGATACCCCTAAAAGGAATTTTTCCAATTCCTACTGTGCTGGTCATATTGAGCAAAAGATCCAGCAGGTGTCAAGTCAAAAATAGTGTCAAGTCAAAAATAGAAGGTTTTCTTTAAGGCTTGAGGTTCAAAGTTGTTTGTTTTGATTCAATTTTTACACACATCATTTCCAAAGTACATAGGCCATTTTATGGTGTCATTGGAAAGCTAAGGAGGTCCACTTATCAACTCTGAAGCATCAAAGGGCTGGTACAAAGCAGGATTTGGTAGTACCTACTCAATCTCTTGGAGTGTCCATCCATCATTCCCAACAGTGGTATCAGAGCAAGTCAAGGTAAAATGGGAGATGGTTTTCCTTCATTTATTGATAAATTGGACAGGAAATACTATTAGGCATGGTTTCTAAGGATGAAGACATACCTACAAGGAAGGAGTCTTTATGGATACATCTCACGAGATGAGGAATTGCCCTCATTCAAAACAAGAGGACTACCAACAAAGGAAGAACATGAAAAGCTCAACACATGGTGTGCCAAGGATGCATTAGCAAGGTCTTATTTACTCAACTCCATCTCTGATGTTCTTTTGCCACATATTAGAAACTGTAAGACATCCCAAGAGACTTGGGAAACCTTGTCATCCTATTTTTCTTCCAACACAAGGGCCAGGAAAAATCAATTATGGATTGAATTCACTACACTAAGGAAGGAACCTAAGCAGGCTATTTCAGAATTTGTGACCAAGATTAAAGATGTAGCAGATCAGTTAGCGAGCATAGGAGAAGAGATTAAAGAAGAGCATATTGTAAGGCAAGTGATCAATGGGATCAAAGCTGATGACAAATGGGCAAGCTTCACCACTGCCATGGACCTTTACATGGACATGCAGATTCCAGACCTTACAACTCTCATGGGACAATTGTTCACTCATGAAGCCAAGCTCAACAAGAATGGAGATACATCCAAAGGTAATAGCTCTTTTGCCCTATACATTGATAAAGATAAAGCTAAAGATAAAGGCAAGAACAAGAAAGCAGAAGATGAAGGCACTACCTCCCAAGCCAACTATGCAGGGAGAGGTAGATCATCAAGAGGAAGGGGCAGAGGAGATAAGCCAGGTAGGGGGAGATCCTATAACTCCTCACCATGCAAACATTTGTGGCTTATCAAATCATACTACAGATGAGTGTTTTAGGAATTACAAGAATCAGAGAGGAAGAGGATATCAAAGAGGTGGATACTCACAGTCAAGAGGTAGATTCAACCATCACCAAGGCTACAACAACAACTACAACAACAATTACAAAAACAACTACAATGGCAACTACCAAGGAGGATTCAAATCTAGAAAGGACTACAACAACTATATAGAAGAGCAAGATGATTCTCTTCTGATCATGAACATGACTTCAAAACCAGGTATAAATGATGACCACCTATTCTACATTGACTCAGGATGTTCAAATTATGTGGTTGGCAATGTAGCTCTACTCTCTGACCTTGAAGAACCAAAAGGTAAGCATCAAGTACAAACAAGTGATGACACCAAGCACTCAGTAGTTAAAGTTGGAAATGTTAAGACTTGTGATGGAAATCAGAACTTGTTGAGTAGGGTACTCTATGTACCAACCATTACCAAAAATTTGATGAGAGTTGGACAGATTGTGGAGAAAGGTTTACAGGTTAGATTCAACCAATTTGGAGCATTTTTGGAGGATCCAAGGCATGGGTTCAAGAGAATAGCAAAAGGAGAAAAATCAGGTAGACTTTTTACTTTTGAGCTAGAAGACACAAAGAATATTGCACTATACAGTTATAAAGATCAAACACTTTCAGAACTTGAGATTTGGCACAAAAGATTAGGGCATGTAGGAGAAACAACCTTGAAGCAAATATGCAGGGTTCAATGTGTAATTGGAATACCCAATGTTTCCAAACAACACATGATATATAAATGTAGTGCTTGTCAACTTGGGACGTCTCACAGGTTACCCTTCTCAAGGAAAGGCTACATGCATGAGGACTACCTAGAACTTGTCCACACAGATGTATGGGGACCAAGCAAAGATCCCTCAATCTCAGGATCAAGGTACTATGTATCTTTTATTGATGATTATAGCAGGTGGACTGTATTGTACTTCATGAAGCACAAGGATGAAGTGTTTAATTGCTTTAAACAATATCTTGCACTTGTTGAGAATCAAACAAGAAAGAATTTGAAGAGACTAAGGTCAGATGGAGGAGTTCAGTACTTCTCCAATGAGTTTGAAGACTTCTTGCACGACAGAGGCATTAAAAAAGAAACCACCACAAGGTATACCCCTGAACAGAATGGGGTAGCTGAGAGAAGAAATAAGTTTATTGTTAAAACAGCTAGGTCAACGTTGAATGATAAAACGTTACCTAACTTTTATGGCAGAGAGTGTTTCTACTACCACTTATCTCATAAATAGGTTACCATCAAAATCCCTTGAAGGGATGACACCTTATGAAGCATGGCATGGTAAGAGACCCTCACTAGACCATTGCAGGATATTTGATGTGTAGCATATGTACACATTCCTTCTCAGATAAGAGGTAAGCTACACCCCAAGGCTGAGAAGTGTATCTTTATTGGATATGATCTGAATCAAAAAGAATACAGGTTTTACAATCCTTCAAATAAGGGATTCATGGTTAGTAGAGATGTTTTCTTTGATGAAAATGATTCTTGGTATGAGAATGAATGCAGGAAGGTTAAACTACCCTATGACTTGGAGGAAGAGTTTCCAAGTCTTGCTAAGGAGGAACCTACTCAAAATGAAGACACTACTTTAGATGATGAAGACATTATTAACCTTGAAGAGTTCAAGGCATGGAAGTCCAAGGGCAAAGTCAAAATGAAGAAGCTTGAAGACATACCTGAATCTTCAAATCAATCAATCAGAAGATCACAAAGGGAGAGCAAAAAACCTATCAGATATGGGTATGATACATCTCTTGTTACTAAACACTTTGTTTATCTTGCCAAAGATTTGTCAATTGAAGAACCAAGATCATATGAAGAAGCCATGACCAAGACAGAATGGAAAGAAGCTATGGATGAGGAGATTGAAGCACTTAAAGAAAATGACACATGGGAACTAGTACCAAAGAAGGACTCCATGAAGGTAATAGGATCCAGATGGATCTATAAACTCAAAAGAAATTATGATGGGTCAATTAACAGGTACAAAGCCAGATTGGTGGCCAAAGGTTTTGCACAAATCCAAGGCATTGACTATGAGGAGACATTCTCACCTGTGGCCAAGATGCCAACCATCAGAGTGTTGGTGAGTATGGTTGCATCAAAAAATTGGAACATGTATCAATTGGATGTCAAAAATGCTTTCTTGAATGGATGGATTTCAGAGGAGGTATATATGTCACAACCTCCTGGCTATGAGGATCCAAACAAGGTAACATATGTGTGCAAATTGAATAAAGCTCTTTATGGATTAAAGCAGTCACCTAGGGCATGGAATCATAGGTTAACCACATACCTCCAAGACCAAGGTTTTGTCATGAGCAAGGCTGACACTTCTCTATTCATTAGGAGGAGTAATTCAAAGGTAATATACCTATGTGTATATGTTGATGATATCATAGTTACAGGTAATGATGTCAATGGAATCAGACATATCAAAAACCAGATGATGAAGGAGTTCAAGATCAATGATCTTGGTCTACTAAAGTATTTTCTTGGGCTTGAATTAGTCTATACTAACTCTGGAATATACATTACTCAAAAAAAGTACATGCAGGATATGTTGAAGAAGTTTCATTTGCAGGATGCCAAAGAAGCAGGTACTCCAATGGAGGTAAACCTAAAACTAAGTGCCCATGAAGGTGATGAAATTGATGATGTTACATGTTACTAAAGTATAGTTGGAAGTTTGAACTATGCTACCTTTAAGGATAGATATTGCATTTGGAGTTAGTGTACTAAGTCAGTTTATGCACAAGCCAAGGGTACCTCACTTAGAGGCTGCCAAAAGAATATTAAAGTATCTCAAGGGTACACAACATCATGGTTTGTATTTCCCTTACACTTCAGACTTGGATATCAAGATCTATTCAGATGCAGATTGGGCACGATGCAAGGATGATAGGAGGAGCACTTCTGGATACATTTCATTTGCAGGTGATAAACCAATATCATGGTCTTCAAAGAAGCAACCTACTATTACTTTGTCTTCCATTGAGGCAGAGTATAGAGGATTGGCTAATGCCACCCAAGAAGCCATATGGATCAATCTATTGTATACAGAATTGGGTTTATATACTATGTCACCATTGATTTTTGGAGATAATACAAGCTCACTTCATCTTGCAGCTAATCCTATCTATCATGCTAGGACCAAACATATAGAGTTTCATTACCGTTATGTGAGAGAGAAGTTATTAAGCAAGGATATTCAACTAACCTATGTATCAACCAACATGCAGTGTGCAGATTTGTTGACTAAAGCTTTGGATGGAACCAAACTTTGCAGGTTCAAAGCAATGATTGGGTTGCAAGATATACATGAAGAATGAAGGATGAAGACCAAGCCAAAATGTTTGGCTTGAGGGGGAGCTGTTGGTGCAATTCACAAGCCTACACATTTGGCTTGAAGGATACCTTGAAATCCATACACATATGGAGAAGCATAGGAACAAATGCTAGTGGTTAATTACCACTTTACTCTTTTGTAAAAGTCACTTTTGACTTTGGAATCTTTGTAAACACCTAACAAGGAAATCTCATGAGCCTTATTAGTTGTAAAGCATCAATCAAGTAGATGGAATATCTCCTAGGATATAGGAGCTTGATTAAAGAGAGCCAAATTTTGAATTCAAATTCAAACTTTGAACTAAATCACTATAAAAGGTCAACTCAAAAAGTCGCAGGTAGAAGACTCATTATCCCGAGCTCATCTCTGTCATTTCTGAGTGTGTGTGAGGCCTACACTCTAGCCCACACCTATCTACACCATTAAGCAACGGTTTTCATGCCAGCGGCATTGTATACAAGTGTTCATCAATACATATATCTACATTGTTCATTTCTGAGTTCTCTGTCATAGTACTTGAAAGTCTATCAACTTGTGGAGATCATATCTCAGGCATTTCTCCACCAAATTCAAAGATCTATAGCTTGTTGGAACCAGCTCAAAGATGTCTACATGCTTTCAAAATTTGAAGAGATTCTATTCAGCCATTTCAGAGAAAAACTCATCGAGGTGATCACTGGTCAAAGTCTACAATAGTCCTAAAAAATCGAGGGTAAAGGTTTACTTGCTAAATTGATTTCTCTGAGCATAGTTGATCTTTTTATATCATTCCACTTGGAATAGTTAGCTTGCTAAGCTAGTTAGATACCCCTAAAAGGAATTTTTCCAAGTCTTACTGTGTTGGTCATACTGAGCAAAAGATCCAGTAGGTGTCAAGTCAAAAGTAGAAGGTTTTCTTTAAGGCTTGAGGTTCAAAGTTGTCTGTTTTGATTCAATCTTTACACACATCATTTACAAAGTACATAGACCATTTTGTGGTGTCATTGGAAAGCTAAGGAGGTTCACTTATCAACTCTGAAGCATCAAAGGGCTGGTACAAAGCAAGATTTGGCAGTACCTACTCAATCTCTTGGAGTGTCCATCCATCATTCCCAACATGATCATGTACAACATTGTTACATAATACATTACATTTATAATTACATCTACATTCATCTCTGCCATTGTCACTCATAATAGTGTACTTTTCTTGCTCATATCTCAGTCTTTAATTCATTGCTTTCAATGTTCTATGGCTCATTGGAATCGGCTCTAAGTCTACTACATGCGGACAAAGTTTGAAGCCAATTGGGAGAAAAGCGTCTTGACATGGTCACTGGTCATTTTCTATAGAGGTCCTAAAAAGTTGGGGGTAATGCTTTACTTGCTAAATTGATTGCTCTGTGTATAATCAATCATTTTAAGTGATTCTAGTTGGAATCATTAGCTCTTTAAGCTAACTAGATACCCTTAAAAGGAATTTTTCTAATTGCTACTGTGCTAGGAGTACTAAGCTTAAGAACCAGCAAGTGTGTGAACCAAAATAGCAAGTTTTTGTTGACTTGTGACTTGTGAATGAGAGAAGGAATATGTGCAATCAAATGAATGATTAGACTTTGAATCCAATTCCTTGTAGGAATTGCATCACTTCACAGGCCCATGGGAATCAAAGACTACTCAAATGAGATCTCCCACCATCTTGATCAGAAATGACGATTCAGTTCTATATAGGAACACAAAAGTAGTTAAGAAGATTGAAGAATGGTGTCATCTCACTTTAGAAGAATTACTAAAGTTCAAACATGAGTTGTGGAAGCATGTGGCAAACCAAGTGCCAAATGTTGTTAATTCCCACTCTCAAGCATGGTCGCAAAGAAAGGTGCCAAAGATACCCATAGATAATATAGGACATATGAGTGGACAAGAGTAAATACGTATCTACGTATCACATACCAAGGATACACGACAAAGGAAATCTTAGACTCAAGAGTAAGAGTTTCCATTGCCACCAATTCCTTATGGAAACAATGGGGCAAGCAAGCTTTAAGGCCAACTAGAGTGAAACTGCAAATGGTAGATGGACACATAGAGAAGCCTTTGGGATTGCTAGGAGGAATTACTCTCACTACCTATGGTGCAGAGTTTGAGCACACCTTTTCCATCTATGAATTTGGGAAGAATCATGCATATGAGATGATTTTGGGAAGATCATTCATGAGACAATTGCAAATAGTGCACGATTGGAGAACCAATATCTTGTACTTGTAGCACTTATGGGTAACTACCAAGCTTAGCCTCAAGGATTATTCATGTAGAGATGTACCTCCTGCGCAATGGAATATTATCCATAGAGTGCTAAAAGATATGGAATCAATGCAATCCATAGGATCAGATCCTTCATGGATGCATGAGGATACACACCTATGGATGTGTAAAATTGCAATAGAAGAGGAAAAGGGCATGGAATCTAGAAACTTAGGTCCTAATGAAAACCCTAGATCACTTCAAGATCTAGCCTATGCATCTATGATTTTTCTAGATGAGGAATTTGAACCCAATGTTTTTGGGTTAATATCCTATTCACGATGAACATAGTGATGACAAGGAACAATGGACTTTCCATGGTGATGAAGGTGGCTATTTTATCTCCAGGTCCTTGTGGAAACTCTCATGTTTGAGCCCATCATTGAGGAATATGACCCTAGCATAGATGTACTAGCTGAGGCAAGTGATGAGGATTTAGAATCCATCGTCATGGAATCCTTTTGCACTCTAGAGGAAGAATAATTATACTTGGTAGGGGCTAAAACTCAAGAACAAGAAGAGAGTAAACTTGAGTCGATGTTAGCTATGCGAGAAGAAATTGAGAGTGAGAATAAGAAGCAAAAGGAGTAAGTCCCTCACACAAGAATTCCAAAAATCATTGTTTGAAGTACCAAAAAAATTCAAGAAGTATGAAGTAGAGGATAGAAAAATTATGGTAAGAATGCCTAAGTGAGAAGCCCTCATTGGAGAAGCATATGATAATAAGGAAGCAGATCAAGAAAATTGAATTGACAAGTGAACAAGGAGAAGAAAGATGCACATACATAGGACATGACACGAGTAAGGATGAAGGGGAAGAATTGATAAATCTACTAAGGGAATATAGATATGTGTTCGCTTGGAACTATAAGGACTTGAAGGGAGTGGATGCAAATACATTTTTGCAGAGGATCCCAATGACTTTAGAATCCAAGCCAACCAAGCAAAAGCCTTACATGTACAATGACAATTATGTAGCAAAGATAAAAGAAGAAATAGATTGGTTGATAGAAGACTATGTAGCAAAGATAAAAGAAGAAATAGATCGGTTCATAGAAGATGGATTCATCTATGAAATCAAGCATACAGAATGTGTATCCCCCATTGCTTTTTGGGCAGCTACCCATAAAGAGAATCAAAGGCTCCAAGTAAAAAACAAAGAAATTTTGAAGAAGCAATGAACAATTTGGGCACACCTATCAGTCCTAGTAGATTTCAAGCAATCCCACAAGAGAACATTAGGATCATCTTAAAAGACTATGTAATATTACTAGAAGCTCATGAAAAGTTGACTAAAGTTTATGTCCTTCTAAAGAATACCCAGGAAACCACACAACCAACCATACGGATAGACCAACCACTCTAGTAGATAGAAGCACCATAGGAAGTATTGGAAGATTCACAACATCTACGAGACCAAGTCACACACCTACAGGCTCATCTTGTAGAACAAGCTATTCCTCAAAGGCTAGATTTGCCACCAGATGTTCCTGAGCCAAAGGAAATTGTAACTCTTCTTTTTGAACCCACAGTCAAGGAAAAATATGAGCCACAGATGACAATTGGCAAATGTGTCATGGAAGAGGGCTAGGATACATTCGAATTACCAAGGCCTACTTGGATGAAGCTAGTGGAGGAAATGGGAAAGACACACTCCACACACATTAAAGCATTGTTATAGGTAATGGCTATGATTGAAGAAACGATATTAAAGCCTTGATATTTTACCAAACTTGCACCATGATGATATATCTCCACCAACAAAGTTTAGTGCAAAGCTTACTTCATGTACTTGGCTGAATACAATGAAGAGATACAAAGGATCACGGGGGTAAGTTATTGATGCATGCAACTTAGTTCCAACTAGAAGACTACCTCCAACCACACACAAAGGCACAATGTTTCAATCAAACTAGAGGTGAGATCTACTACAAGAGTACCCAAAAATGATGGAGACATGGAGAAAAGCTCCACTTCATAATTTATTCAATCCCTATTATGGTCCAATACCAAGATGCTGGTCCTGGTCTTCTTTTGCAATCAAGGTATAGAACTATCCAAAGTGTCATGAGTAGGTAAACTATCCATACTTAGCACCACCACCAAGGCCTCCTATGGCCACATACATGATTTCAGCTATCAGGCATTGGCTACCATGCTTGCATCAAATGACAAATATAGTTGCCATAATACAAATCAAAATTGTTGATCTTATGCAAATGGCATTCACGGTATTTTGAAAGATCGGGCCACCACATGTATCAATGTTAGGATTCAAGCATGGTAATTTGGACCTTGTCTATGATATGAGTATCACAATATCCCTAAAGAATTACTATGGTTGGCATTGCTAGATCAAATACCTCCCCATGTGCTATTAAAGTACTTCGAGAAGAGAGATTAGTACAAATCTTATTTCAAAAGCGTTGAACTTTGGTTCACCTAACTGGCAAAGAACCTACCGTTTAGCTATTGGAGACTTTAATTCACTTTATAATCTTCAATTTGATTCAATGAAAACCCTAGGTACTTTGGAAAGTTACTAGTAAACAATTGGTCTAAGATAGATTGTTTTACACATGAGCTAGTTCATGAGACTTTTTATTTATTGTACGAACATGCACCTTCAAATGCTCAGTGCTCTTGGCCTCATTAAAATGGGTTAAATTCCTCTTAGAGAATCGTGTCTTATAGGGTTAAATAGTTATTAAGCACAAGAACACAATTTATAAACAATTCTTTACTCAATTGTAACCATAACATCAACGGGTGGTCATCCTAATATTTTAGGAGTGTGCAAGGAATGGCCTTGAGAGCTAAAAATGATTTGTTTCTCACAAATTGTGAATCCAAATTACACAAAAATCTATAGACACAAAGTAGAAACTAATATCTTTTCAATGATTTCTTAATCATAAGCATTGGATTTTTGAGGATTGAGACCAACCTCTACAAGTCTGCTAACTTTGGAGAAGAAGATATAGAGAAATACACAACAGACAAGTAATGAATCAAACTGATTTGAATTCACTTTTCTCTCTTTTTAAAATTATGTAAATTTTTTTCTACATGTTCCGTTGTGAGTTCCCATGACTCTTTGATTTGAATTTGAATCTCTAATCCATGCAAGATTGAGTTAGATGTGATGAACACTTTTCTCCTATAGTCTAGGAAAATGAGGAATCTATTTAAAACTTGATTGAGAATATTTGAAAATTATCTCAAACACTTAACTTATGGTTTTTTTCTTCTCATACATCTTTAATGAGATTTCTAAGCACTATGGTATAAGAGATTTTAATAATCTAATGAGTATACAAAGGATTATAAGAGAAAGCATATGATCTTCACAAGAGTAAGGTTTCATCAAGAAGTGAACTTGATTTTGATATTTGATAAACATTATTTTTCCAAGCATGTTGAGACCTTGTTGATCTAATAGCATCTGCTCATGCGAAACATGCTTGAGGCTTCAATCCTTGATTATTTGAATCCTTGCAATTGCTTTAAACCTGCTATTGAGCTAGTCAAAGTGGTGACTTTGCATGTGATCTAGTTCCTATTTCTACCTAGATTTGAATATCGTCAGTTTGTATCATATTCACATATTGTAATTTGGAATTTGAATATAAATATTGTAGGTGAGCATCCTATCTTACCATTACATTTGAAAATATTCTCTATCCCCTCTCTCTCTCTCTAAATCTATCTCTCACTCATCTCTTTTTGAGTATTAAGGTGTGTATGCTAAGGTTCATTTGTTGGATGATCTTGTAAACATGTGATTAATTGTTATTGAGGCCCAAGCCACTTCCAACATTTGGCATCAGAGCATAGTTGACATACACCCTTAACAAGATAAATGACTATAGACTTGAGAATGAAGACAAGCTTGCACACACGGCAAGATAAAGAGTGAGAAGCAATGGAGTTCTTAGATTACTTTCAAAAAGCTCTTACAAGTTCATTTCAATTACAATCTAACCTCAAAAATGAGCTCTCTAGCTCTATTTATAGTTTTTGACTAGGTTTTGGCCCTGTCCAGACCTAGTGTCCGGCCTAGTTAAAAATTAGGTTCCAGGGCCAATTTGAGGGCTTAAACGGAGTCCAAAAAATATGAAAATTGATATGTAGGCACTTCTAAGGCTCCTCAAGCTCAAGGACTCCTTGGCTTGCACAAAAAGGAGCTACAAAAATATGAAATGGTATTTACAATGGTTTTTAGTGATTAAAATCACTATTTGTGTAGGGATTTTCTTTGTTGATTTGTCGTACACATCTTTGAGCTCCCTCCTTGCTCTTTCTTCTTGTGTGCTCCACTCCTTGATGTCTGAAAAATTTAGATGGCCTACTTGCCAGATCTTCTTTGGCTACTGTGTCTGCTTGTGCTATCTCTTTGTTCCGACCCTCTTTGTCTTGTGGCTCCTTCGGTTCCCTGACTGCTGCCAACAACCCCCCCACTCTCACGTCTGTCGCCCTTGACAGACCCTTGTCTAGATGCTCGTTGAATGTAATGTTGGACAACGTCGGAAGCGAGGTGATGTTCTTCTAATCTGAGCCCCCGTGCTAGATCTGTTAATAATGCATCCCAATTCACTGGTCCTGGTACGTCCGGATGTGGCACCCGCAGTTGTTCTGAATAGATGGTTCTCTCCACAGCGAATAAGTGGAGGAGATGTGAGGGCCTGGGTACAAATATTTCTGAGTGATATTCCCGAAATCCCGTTATGAACATCTCCTCGAATGTCTGTTTAAAACAAGCTGGGAGGTACTTTATTCTGGCGTGCCAAGCATATATTACCTCTATGGATGGGGTTGTGCTCATGTCGTATACCAGATCTTGATTTCTTGTAAGAAATCCGACACCTGAGAAGTGGGGGTCTTTAATATTCTTGAACTTCCTGAAGGTGAGTAGCATTAGCTCAAAGATTTTCATACACATTTGTGCCATCACATCGGGGGTATTCCGTAATCGAGTGCTCCAGTGTCTGATGGTAGAAATCATGTAATTTACAGTGGGAGGGCCTTGTGGTGGTGCTAGATAAACATAATTTAACCACTTTGCACAACCCTTGACGTTCTTGATAGCAATTGTAAACTCTGGCCAAGTGCGCCGGCGGAATACTGGAACATAACAAGGATTGTATTTAATAAAAAGGGGCATGTTAGTCCAGGTACGAACCATTTCCGGGTAGGTTTCAAGAAGACGGATTCTCCAGGTTGGTTGATAAATGGAGCCTTTCTTTGCACTTTCTGGGATATCCTCTGGCCCAAATTGTGTGGCAAAAGTTGGAGGTTTGCCACAACTGCGTTGAATCTCTGCATTGTAATCCGCAAGGAGCACACAATATGGCACATATTGATCATCGTTGGTGCCGATCCATCTATGATGAGACATGCTTCGAAAGTATTCAGACTTAACGATGGTGTCTTCTAACTTTGCCATAGATTGGATTTGAATGGCCACTCTATCTTCATGGGTTGTTGTTGTCTTTTCGAGTGTTTGTAGCCATTCAGGTACTTCAACTTCTAATGTGTCCAGTCCTTCTGAGGTCTGTGCACCATCTGGCATCGGCATAGGAACGTATGGTTCCTCATATGTTTCATCTACCTCAATGGGTACTAAATCCTCCGGTTCGGGTTCTACAACTGGGGAGGGCTGCCTTTCATATTCTAATAACTTTTTCTGGAGTTCAGCCACCTGCTCTGTCAATGCCTTTACTTCCTCTGAAGTCGAGGCCGTTTCTATGACCTTGGTTGGAGCCTCCTTTTCCTTGAGCTGGTTACGTAGCTCATCTCGTTCCCTTTCCAAATCATCATGTGCGTCTAATAAATCCGCATAACTTTCCAAGATGGTTTTCATTGTTTCTGTGGGAACCGCTTTGAACTGTTCTGGATCGATCTCATGGGGGGACCCTTCCATGGCTGCTTCCAGGTTTTCTTCATTTTGTTTCTGCAACCGTTTATTTTCTTCAAGTGCTGTAGCCATATGCTTGCGAAGTAGAGTTAAATTACGCCGGAATCTCAGGTTATTTGTTTGGTACACCTCCAGCAAGGCTTCAAGTTGTTTGACACCGGGTTCTGCTAATGGTTGGGGTGTCTCCAAGAGTGTTTGATGGGCTTGCTCGAGAGTTGTGTAGCGCTGGTTGAGTTCCGCATTTTCTTCTTCTAGCGTTGTGAGTCGTCTTTGTAGGTTCTGATGATTCGTTGTCAACTGTTGATGGCGGCCTTCGAGATCCCTGTACTCGCGCTGAAGTTGATATACACACTGATGTAATGATAGGAATATACTATTTACATTAAAGGATGCAGGTAAAGATGAAGATGCAGGGGGAATGGGGAAGGGGAAGGGAGTTGTGAATGCGGTGGAGTCAAGTGGTGAAGTAGGTGGAGGGGGTATGGGAGATTGAGGTTGTGTGGGGGGTGGGGGTGGTACTGTGGCGGGTGATGTTTCCATTGTGTCAAATGTGTGTGTGACTGTAAAGATGGGGACAGTGGGTGGGGTGGAAGTGATATTTGTGAAGAGTGTCGTGAAGGTGGGCATGGAAACTCCTCCAAATTGGATACCGGGAGAGAGAGGAATTCCCATGACAACTGTGGTAGTGGTAGAAAAAGGCGTGGTTGTGCCGGTTGGTGAGGTGAATTGTGTAGCGAGAGGTGAGGTGGGTGGGGAGAGTGGTTCCTCCTGATGTTCTTCTGTTTGCGTGTTGCCTTCCGGTTCTGATACATTGATGTGTATTTGTTTTCCAGATCGCCTAGGGCGGGCAGGCACACGTTTCTCAAATCGATTAATGTATGTCATGGCCTCATGTATGGCCTCATCCAAGCCGACTGCCTCTGCGTGCAGGTTCATGGATTCGATAAACATATCGTCCACACCTTCCTCAGCCAATAGTTGGCTCATGAGCACCTTGCCTGATTCAAGTGACATTTTGTGTTGTTCCTGAACTCGCTTCATGGTTTGGTACAATCTTTTTATTTGTGCCGAATATGCTGGGGCACTTGCTAGCTCTGAGAGTTCATCATATTCTTGATATTGTTCTTCGTCGGCTTCTTCTTCTTCTCCTCCTGCCTCTTGTTCATCTCCTTCGACTTCTACGACGACTGGTTGTGTCGGGGCTGGTGTTGTTGTGGTGGGGTGTGGTTCTTGGGTCTGGTCTGCTTCTGTTTCAAGATTAGATTCGTAGATCAGTCTGGCAACTTCTTCATCCGTGAGGTCATTGAGAGTAAATCCCTGTGGAAATTCCAAGTCTGATGGAATGGGGGGAAACACCAAGTTGGGTCCTTCTGTACTTGGTCTGGGAAGACGAATGGTGAATGGCCGAACACGCCTAGTTTGAGGAGGAGTCACCTCAGGTGTGGTAGTGGCTCCCCTTGGTTGAGCACATGGTAATTGGACGCCCCCTCTCATCTTCTTTGATGGAGGACCCGCTGTTGATAGTCACCTTTGGAATTCTTGGGCCCTGGACAACACTAGTGCTCTTTGAATGGGCACGTCATATGCTAGGCACCTGTAAATTATTCCTGTTAGGGCACAACAGCCATGAAGTACATTTTTCTGCTTCTTATTCCAGCGCTGATGGGCTAGGTGTATCTGATCGATGACCCAGTGCGGTATGTTGAGGGTGAGGTTCTCTGTTTTTGCCAAGTATAAGCTAAACCATATTTTCTTAGGGGGCATAGTGAATCGTTCTTGTGCGGGAAAAGCAAAATGTTGCATAACAGTTCGTAAGTGGAGAGCAATGGTAGGCATCATTGCCACCATGTCCTTCAATTTATTGAGATCCTTATGCTTCATCCTACCCGGAACCATTGTTTCTTTCTCGGTGGGAATGTGCATACCTTGCATGTTCAATGCCTCCCGTACCAGGTTGAGGGTCAGTTTGAATCTCTTGAGTTCGTGTCCTGGCAACAATGATGGTAGTACAAAAGTACTATCGCCTCCCTTGACCCTGCTAGGAGTTATGGTACTTATGAAATAGGAGCAGCGTAGAAAATCAGGTTTAGGCAAGTGTGCTCTGAAATATCTATCCAGGCCTACCTTGGTCCAAACTGATCGCATTACCTCTGCATTCTGATAGTTCTCGAATTCCCGAGTGAAAAAGTGGTAGCGTCCCCATTTGCCATTAAATTCAATTTCTGCTTCCCAGAAGTAGGTGCCGTCACCCAATGGCCCTGCTACATCACTGAACCAATGAGCATGTTTCCCCACTTGAGAAGTGTGCCCCTGAGGAGGGTCCTGGATAGGAAGGACATGCACCGCTTGAAGTTCTTGAGGCCTTTCGGTGAGCGGTTCTAGAAGAATAGTTTCAATGTCCACAATCTGTGCGCTGGACCCTGCCTGGGAACTGGTGCCTCCAGCTTCTGCCATCGTTATTGCTTGCTAGCTGGTTCTGTCGAGAATATAGAAACATGTGTTAACATTGTAAGGGACATGATAGAACGCGTGTTGCCCCCGTTACAGTATTATTGTGATGTGAGTAATGGGTTAGTGGGTTAGTAAGTGCATGATGACCGTGTGTGTAGTTAGGAATTAGGTAGACCTAAGAGCTAAGCGGAATGATGTGGTGTGAGAGTGAAGTAGTTAGTAGGTGGACATGGATTTACAATTGGGGTCCGAGGGTTTATTACAAGTTTTAGGTTACCAAATGCAATGGATAGGTTTTGATTTTGACTTTTTTGGAGGCTCTCGAGAGTGTGATAGGGTATGTACTTGAAAAATGGGGCTTTTTAGGGACCCATTTACCAGTGATTCTACTTGTGCTCATGGAAGAATACGTGTTAGTGCATGATGTGTGAGACTGGGCCTCCGATGTTCACGTGAGTGAAACATGTTGTACAGGGTTTGGCCTTGGTGTAGCTATTTGAGCCCGCAAGCAAGCCTTAGGCACCCAGATTTGTCGTGATTGTGGGCTGGCCTTCATTGACTTCTTGGGTACCCAAATAGACTTCACTTTCGCAGAAGAATTTATGAAGGACTTCTTATTAGTGTTGTGTGGTTGATTACTAATAAGAGGTTTTGGTCGTGGTGTTGGCCTGGTCGGAACAGGGTGTTCGCCTTTTCGCCTCCATACTTGTTTCATCGGCTGAAACAATCTGCTTTGCTCCTTTTTTTGGCCTCTAGTATAGGTAGTGTTCTGCTTCTTCTGTATTCGATCTGCCTTTGGTTGCTGCATCCCTCTGGCCTTTGGAACAGAAGGGAGTGCCTTCTTATCCTTGACTCCGTTGTTGAGACAATCCTCTTTCTGCATCATACATTTTTGGACAACAATAGCATTGTCAACTTCATGTGCACCCCTGGAAGGACCAGGAGTTTGTGCTTTACCTAGTTCCTTGAGTGCCTCATTTTCCAATTCAACTGTAATTCGGCTATGATCTACCCATACCTGAAGAAGTCCACTTCTTAGGTTGAGGTTGACTGCATGATCATAGATCCAGTCCTGACCCAAGACAAGAGGCTCAGTGAGGTCCTCATCTTGACACACTAGTACTTTGACTGTCATCACTTCGGCTTGAATGGAGATGGGAAGATCCACCTCGCCCATGCAAGGGGTTTCCACACCTCCCAATCCTATGAGATATGCTTCTATAGGATCGACAGTTAATTTCAATTCTTGACAGTAAGATAACTTAACAGCACTAGTGGATGCACCTGAGTCAATCAAAGCTCTTACAGTCTTTGCACCTTTTCCTTGTCCTATACCTAAGGTTATAAAAGGACGTCGATCAATTATCCTATGAGAGCTGATACCTGAAACTTCACACATAGCCACATGATATCCTTGGTCTGCATATGCATCTATCCGAGGTTGCTCTCTACCCTGTCTTCTCAACTTCATTCTCCGGATGCGTTGTAAAGCTTTTGCTTGGGCCTCTTCTCAAATTCGCTTTTCTTCTTCTTTGCGTTTCTTAGCAGTATTGAGTCGGCTTAGCATTTCCTCTGTGAGAGGTTCCTGATATAACTTGACCCTGCATCCGCTTATGTAGCTCAGGAGAACATCGCCTTCTAATGTGGCTAGTTGTACTGCCCCTCTTGTTGAGATTTTGTTAATGATCATGGGTCCGTAGCCTCTTTTCTCTAGTTTCCTCGCATGTTGTTTCAAAGTGTAGACTAGTACTAGGTCGCCTGCCTTCAAACCTTTATCCTTAACGTGGGCGTCAAAATATGCCTTCTGTCGTTTCTTAGCTGCATATATCCCTGCAGCTGCCCTCAATCTTGTTTCTCCTAATCGTTCAAGGTCAAAAAGTCTAGAGGATAGTTCATGACCCATCCATTCGTGTTCTTGTGCTACTTTCAATGTAGGTATCAAAAAGTCCATCGGTAGCACTACGTTTTGGCCAAATACCATCTGAAAGGGTGTGGCTTGGAGTACCGTTTTATAGGCCACTCGGTATGCCCAAACAGCATGGTGTACCTGTTTGTCCCAATCAGAGCGTTTATTATTCACTAATTTCGTCAGTACATTGCACAGAATCTTGTTTGTGCTTTCAGCCTGGCCATTTGCTTGAGGGTGGTAGGGGGCAGACTTTTTATGTACTACCAAGAATTCTTGGAGTAGATTTTCAATCACTTCGTTCAAGAAGTGAGTGCCTCTATCACTGACTAGCTCTATAGGTAACCCGTATCTTGTGAATACATTCTCAAACAAGAATTTAGCTGTTGTTTGAGCATCGTTCTTCGTTGTGGCTTTTACCTCTACCCACTTTGTTAGATAGTCTGTCGCAACAATGATATATTCTGCATGGGAACCCTTAGCTGGGGGATTAATAGGACCTACGAAGTCTATTCCCCACTTAGAGAATGCACGTCCACCCATCATAGGTTTCAGTGGCATCTCATCTTTACGTATAGGATACTGAGTTCTTTGATAGACATCATATCGTTTCACATAGGTATGTGCATCCATGTGAAGGGTCGGCCACCAGAAGCCCGCAAATAGTATTGCCTTGATCACCCGATCTGGTCCAAAGTGTCCTTCTGCTACACCTTGGTGAGCAGTTTCCAAGATCTTAAGATATTCACTCTCATGGACACATAGTCTCAGGTAACCATCTTTACCACGCTTGTATAGATTATCACCAATGAGTGAGTAATCCTGGGCTTCTTGTTCTAAACTCCTTTTCCTAGCCAGAGTCATGTCTGGAGGGAATGTTTTCGTCCTCAGAAAGGATACTAGTGGTTCACTCCAATCCGGCACTATGGACACTTGATAAAGAGTGGCATGTTCCACAGGTGTTTTAGTGCAGCAGATTGGGCATTCCTTGCACAACTTTTGGACATCAGCTTCCATAGTTGGCCAATGCACTCCGAGTCTCCGTAGTGTCTGTAGGGTTCGTCGCTTTGAGTAGTGTTGCTCTAAGGCACCTACATGTGCTAATTGCAACCACTTCGCATACTCGTCCTCTTCTACACAACAAGCCAAGATCCCTTGATCTGTGTGCTTGTACATACTTCCAGCCATGATGTGGTACTTTTGGGCTTTTACTACCTGTCTATCCTGTGTGGCTATTATTGGGTGGTTAGGCCCGTACGTCAATACTAGCACTAATGGCTTAGCCCACTGCGGCACCACTTCCAAATTAAACAAGTAAGCATCAAGAAGGTCATCTGACACTCCTTGTGGGGCTTCTCCATATGTGAGCCTAGAGAGATGATCTGCTCTCAAATGAGTCCTCCCTTTTCTCACCACTACCTCAAAGTCATATTCCATTAGTAAGAGAAACCATCTTACTAATCTACCTGTATTGCATGGTTTGTTTACCAAGTACAACAATGCCTGATGGTCAGTAAAAAATTTAAACTTATTTGCAAGAAAATAATGTCTAAACTTTTTAACTGCATATACCATGCCTAATCCTTCTCTCTCCGTAGTGGTATAATTTCGTTCAGCTCCGTTCAATTGTCTACTAGCATAGGCAATTGGAAGATCCATATTACCTTCACCAGTAGGTTGAGCAAGCACACATCCAATGCATAATTGGATGCATCCACATGAACATGGAAAGGCTTATTCCAATCTGGTGTGGTAAGATTGGTGCTGAACATAATCTTCGTTTAAGCTCCTGGAAGGAATTCTCACACTCATCAGTCCACTCAAAGTTAGTCAGAAGTCCGTACATGGGCTTTGCAATGACAGCATACATGTGAATGAACCGGTGGTAGTAACCACAATGCCCCATGAAAGCCTGTACTTCCTTGACATTCTTTGGCCTAGGTAACTCGACTATGGCTCTCACTTTCTCTTCATCAGTGGATATGCCATTCTTTGACACTATGTGTCCTAGAATCTTGCCTTGCCTGACCATAAAAACGCACTTTTCTGGGTTCAGGCAGACTTGATATTCTCTACATTTGTCAAAGATTTGTCTGAGTTCAGGGATATGGGTTTGTCTAATGTTGGAATGAGCACAAAGATCATCAACATAGACTTCTAAATTCTTCCTCAGGAACTCCTTAAATACATGGCACATCAACCTCTAGAAGGTAGCTTGTGCATTGGTAAGCCCAAATGGCATTACTCTAAAGGCAAATATGCCCCATTCAGTGGCAAATGCCGTCTTATGCTGATCCTCTAGAGCTATGGCTACTTGATTGTAGCCCGAAAATCCATCAAGGAAGCTATACACTTCCTTGCCTGCCACTCTTTCTAAGAGATGTTCTGTGATGGGAAGCGGATAGTTATCTCGAATTGTGGCTGCATTGACCTTCTTTAAGTTAATGCATACACGTAATTTACCATTCTTTTTGGGCACCACTACAATGGGGGATACCCATTCAGTGTGCTCAATTTCATAGATAAACCCAGCTGCAACCAGTCTATCTATCTCCTCTTTGATCTTAGCAGCATAATTATCATTGTATGTGTAGGGCTTCTGCTTCGAGGGTCTGGCGTCTGAGGTCATGGGGATTGTATGTGAACATATATCAGGGTCTACCCCTTTTAAGTCCTTATAACTCCAACCAAATACATCTCGGTATTCTCTTAGCAATGCTATTAGCTCTTGTTCTTCCTCTCCTGCCAGGTCATGGCCTATGTACGTGCATCTTTCTTCTCCCTCTTCGATGGCTACAACCACTTTCTTCATGGTTTCTTTGTTATCATAGGCCTCCCCTGATTGCGCCTCTCGTTTAGGCATTCTGATCATGACTCTCCTGTCATCTATCTCATATTTCTTAAAATTTTCCGGGACCTCAAACAAAGATTCTTCCTCTTCTTGTGTGACTTCTCTCTTCTTTCTTTTCTTTCCTTCTTCCTTAGGAGTTACATGCGTGGCTAGCCTTACATCATTTGTAAGCTCTCCATGCCTCTGGGGTTGAAATTCTACTTCATAGAAGTATTCTTCATCTGATGCAAAAGGTGGGTCCATAATGATCGACTCTAGATCGGAGTCACTTGCCTCCTCAATTGCATCAGGGCTAGGTTCGCACTCTTCTAATACTACCTCTCCCATGATTGGCTCTAAGGAAAAAACTGAAATGTCATAGCCATCCTCATCACAGTGGGGTGTCCATTGTTCCTCATTGATGGCTACATCCATTGTTGCTAGGATTTCTGCCCAGCCGTGGGGTTCAAATTCTTCGTCAGGAAATACTACAGGTGCATAGGCTGGGTCTTGAATGGGTCTATGTGTTTCGTTTGCACCTATATCTCTGGCCTTTTCTCTTTTCTCCTCTTCTACTGCCACTTTGCACATCCATAAGTGGGTGTCTTCATGCATCCATGAGGATCCTGATCCTATGGAATGCACAGATTCTGTATCATCTTTGGCTCTATGGATGGGATTCCATTGGATAGGGGGAACATCTCTATGAGAGTAATCTTTGAGATTCACTTTGGTTGTAACACCTAAGTGCTGCAGGTACAAAGAATTGGTTCCCCAATCCTGTACCACTTGCAACTGTCGCATAAAAGGTCGTCCCAAGATCATTTCATAGGCATGGTTCTTGCTAAAATCACATATAGCAAATGTATGCTCGAACTCGACACCACAGGTGGTGAGAGTTATTCCTTCTAGCAATCCTAAGGGCCTTTCAATATGCCCATCGGCCATCTGCAATTTCATTCTCGTTGGCCTGAGTGCTGGCTTGCCCCAACGCTTCCATAGGGAAGTGGTGGCAATTGCAACTCCTGCACCTGAGTCCAAAATTGCCTTGGTGGTGTACCCTTGGTAGGTAATGGGAAGATAGGTGTCCCTTCTTCACCTTCACACATGTCTCCTATCTTATCCAAGGGTATCTCTGGCACTGTCCTATGTGATCCTACCTGGGAATGAGGTTTCACTATCGCTGGTACTTGTTTGGCGATATGTTTCCATAATTCAGGTCTAACCTTGAGTAGCTCTTCTAACTTGAGATTGCACTGCACTTTAGTGTTTTTCACTACCTCTGTGTTCCTAGGTAAGACTGAGTCCTCATTTCGTACCATGACCGTGGGTGCTCTCATACAAGTAGACTTAGCTTCCCATGGGCCTGTGAAGTGGGGTAATTCTTGTAGAGAGTTAGACTCAAAGTCTAGTCTTTCCTGAGAGTGGGTGCTCTCCTGCTCCTCATAAATGGATGGGATGTCTTGTGGGAATTGGTCGTGTGCATCATCCACCAGTTCAATGGGAGGAGGTACTTCACTTTCTTTAGCCCATTTGTCTTCTTGAATCTCTCGTAGGAATTCTGGCGTGAATCGATTCATAGAAGATGATGTGTTTGGCTCCGTAGAGTTAGGCACATAAGCTTCAGGCACATATGCTTCCTGGGCAGGAAGACCTGCTCTTTCACTTGCCTTGTCCTTATGTTGAGAGGCGGGTTCCTTTTCTGATTGTGCAATTAGCTTCTCTATTCTTTCTAACAATCCATCAAAGTGCAATTGTGTCTTCGTTGAACTAGAGATGTTAAATAGGCGACTGGCTTCAAACATGGTCTGAGCCAATTCCACCATCTTAGCACAAATTTTGGTTCGTTCAAGCTCTCGTTCTGCTCTAGGGTAACACTTTTCATGATCAGTTACGTTTGGCCCTTCTTGGATTCGGGCCTGATATGCTTTAAGCATCATATTAAGGTCTTCGGGAGTGGGATCTGCTAGGACTGATCCTACTCTAGGGGGTGGTGGGATTAGGTGAGGCGGGTTGGAAGGTGGCGGGTCGGATGGAGTTGGGAATGGTGGAGGTGGGGTAGTGTGAGAGGGAGTTTGAGATGTGAGTTCAGTTATCCTGGCCTTTGTTTCTCTGAGGCTTTCCTCGAGTTCACTCATCTTTTTTGCCCATTGCCTTTTCATTCTTTCACGACTATCTCTCCAAGCTCTAGTCCTCTTCTTTGTCATGCTCTCTGTTTCACTAACATCTGGGCTCTTTTCCTGGCCTACCCCTTGGTTTTGTTGCAATGCTTGAGCTCTAGTGACTACCTGTACTGGTGCAGTGGAAGTGACACTTCCTGTGGAATCTACCACTAACCCAATAACGTTGATAGGAGTGATTTTTGGCATATTATTGGGGTTCTTTGGGCAATCTCGTAAGAGATGCTCCTTTCCACATTCTTGGCAAAAGCCCTAGATCGTCACTGACTGGGGTTGTGTAGGTGGAGGCACGGGACAATCACGAATGAGATGATCTCGCTGACATCTGTAGCATGGTCCTCTAGGGAATGGGGGTCTTACTTGTCTAGGTTGAGGTCTAGGGTTGGGGTTTGCATACATGACGTTTGTGTAATCTGGCTCCCAACTAGGTTCATTTGGCTCTTCACTATAGTAGGACTCCCCATGTTCAGGAGATTGCATGTAGTAAGCCTGGGGACTATCAACATGTGTAGAATCGAAGCTATGGTCACTGGGATCACTTTCTGAAAGCAATGGTGTTACGGGGACTATAGCTCTATTCAGGTTTTCTTCTGCAGCAGCATACTTTACCGAAATCACATTAGCTGGAGCAGGGGGTTGTTGTGCTAGCACAGGCTGAGGCCTTTGTTGGTTTTGGTAGGGTTGGTAGGTTTGTTGAGGCCTCACATACTACTGAGGTGGGTACTGGTTCTGGTATCTTCCTTGTTGAGGGTATGGTAGTGGGTACGTCTGCCTAACAGTTTGCTTATTGTAGGGGCAATCTTGCGCGGTGTGATTGGTGTACCTCCGTTCTATGGTGCAGTACTAGCTACTAGGATTTACTTGGGGTTGAGCCATAATGGGGCATACATTCGCCATGTGGTCGCCACCACAAGTATAGCATCTTTTCATAGGGGCAAACCTTGGGATCTGTTTGCTAGTGACACCTAATTTCTGAGCTATTTTCTCTGCAAGTTCCTCAATTGATGTGGATTGCCTGGAAGAGAGGCTAGAGGCACTATCTGAATCTTTGTATATCTTGGAAAGCTCTAACTCCTCCCCTAGGTTATCCTCGATGTCAATGCACATGCATACACACTCTTCTATGGTCCTAGGGTCCTTCAAGTACACATAAGATCTCAATTTGGTACTTAGCAATCCATCCAAGAATAAAGCCACTTGCTTAGCTGGTGTGGGTAGCTCCGAAACAGAGCATCTTTCTAAGTATTGCCTAAATCTTCTTCCTGCAAGTCTCACGGTTTCTTGAGGGGTTTGCTTGAAGCTGTGAATCAGTGAGGAGGTATTATGTCTTATGCCACTCTTAGAGAATTCAATAATGAAAGCCTCTAGGAGTTGGTCTATGCACCTGAACTGTCTCTCATTCAATGGTTGGAACCACGTGAGGGTTGTGTTCCTAAGACCAAAGGCATTATATTGTGTGAATAGGTCCTCCACTTGTTCTGCTCTCAAGACTTGCCTAAACTCTGCCACATGATCGTATGGGTCTCTTGTGCCATCGAAGTAATTTTTCATGGACTTGACTAACTGAGTTGGTCTCAAAATCCTGGTGTGTTCTCTAGGTCGTGGTAGAGGGAAGTCTTCCATATTCCTTTGATTTCTTGGGGCTCTATGTACCTCAGGCTCTACTCTATTTGTTTCCATCCTCGTTCTTTCTCTGCCCCCTGGGTTAGCAAAGCTTACTTCTGGCCTATCTCTACTTCTGTCTCTTTGAGTTCCATGAGCTTGGGATGTTCCCGCTCCAGGGTGACCATAGGACACATTTGATCTTGGTTGGGGGAAAATAATTTCACCTTTCCAAGTGTAAGGATGCCTATCATTTTCTGTCACCACAAAGATCCTCTCCGAAGCGTGATCTAAGTAGGTCACTCTGCCTGGGCTATCGGGATCCTTAAACTCATAGATCATAATTGTTCCTATATCGATTGGCTGATCAGATTTATACCTCCAAAAGGCTTCGTTAGTTTCTCGGTTCAGAAGCAGATCTATGCTCTTATTATCTTGGGGAATCCACTCTGGTATGATAATCCTAGTGAGAACAGATTTGCCTCGGGGGGTCCTTGGTTCTTCCCCCATGCTTCCTTGCTCTAGGTCACCTAAGTCCGTTCCTGGGATCTCATTCCCAAATTCATCAGTCCTATCTGGATGACTGGTGACCACGTATATTGTCCCTTCCTTGTCTAAGTACGCCCCGTTTTCAAACTTGACAGCTGGGCGCTCTAGTCCAATGGATTGGTCAGGATTCTTCATCTGTACCACAGATCTTCCTAGGCTGTCCTCATAGATGCTAGCACCCAATCGGTTGGTCCTAAGGTATTCCAACTGCGTTTTGTAAGGGCCTTCTACCCTATACAAGTATGGCACTCCTGAACTTCCCGTACATGCTTTGAGACATCTCTGATTCACTAGTCTCAGAACTAGGGTAGTATGAGTGGTGGCTCAACTGCTGGGCCCAAGACCTAGCAGTGTGGTTGACACTGGTCTCTGAAGACCTAAGGCTTTGTCTATCTCTCCCTAGATGTCGCCCTGATCTAAGGTTCATAAGCCTAATTGAATAACCCAAATTCGCCCAAGTACAACCTCGTTGCGGAGTTCTTTTGTATCAGTTACTTGATTCTTTTTAGTTGATTACCGTGTGAACATTCTTGTCTGATATCACGTCGTAAGGTATATTTGAGTGTAGTTCTGCACTTAAAGTTGATCGTTCCACGTTAAGTTCTTTTCCTTTAAAGTTCTCGACAGTACAAAGATTATGTCCTTAGCTTGAACTTGAAAGTTTAGGTATTCTTCAACTTGATAATTGCCTATCGTCGCCCTGACTTACTCCTACCTCTAGTCGTTCTTAGCCTAAGCTAGGAATTGACGAAGGGGATTTGAGAATATTCCGACCTTTCTTGCTGATCCTTGCTCTTTAGTGCTCGAGAAGTTGATTCTCAAGCTTGCACAAAGCCCTTGCTTGGACGCTCTCAATTGCTTCTCAATAGACCTGCATCAGTCCCAAGATTAGCTCTAGACTTAAATTCAAATGACAGACTAGACCACTTTCATACATGTAACTCACCGACCAAGTTATCCCTTGCCTTTATAAAAAACAATCCCAAGGATCCCTCAGTTCTCCTACCTCGGGTATGGTTAACTTCAAAAAACCCTATCTAATAATCTTGATCTTAATTTTCACATAACCAGTGGAAGTTTTGGTTGTACTTCCCACGAGCTTTCCAACAAAACAAGAATCACAGCAATTGGATTTTGTATGAAGAAGTTATGTCCGATCAGGGTTTAGGTGCTAAAACAGGGTTCGAAACAGTTTACTCAGGCAGACAGGAATTCTTGAATTACTTGGGTTGCGGCCTCACAATGTAATGCTAAACCCTTAAAAGTTCCCCAAAAAATTAGACCACTATTTTTTTGCCCTTAAAAATTAGCCAAATTTGCCCTTCTATCGCGTTCGCAAGTTCCGTCAGTCGCGATTGACAGGTCAGTCGCGATTGATGTGTCGATCGCGATTGACAGGTCCGTCGTGGCTGTCAGTCGCAATTGATGTGTCGATCGCGATTGACAGGTCCGTCGTGGCTGTCAGTCGCGATTGATGTGTCGATCGCGATTGACAGGTTCGTCGTGGCTGTCAGTCGCGATTGATGGGTCAATCGCGATTGACACGTGGCTCGAAAAGTCAATCAGTCGTGGTCAAAGGGTCGTTGACTCTGTCAGTCGCGATTGATGGATCGATCGCGATTGACAGGTCGGTCGCGAGGGTCTGTCCTTCGTGGTCAAACAATCGTTGACTCTGTCGGTCGCGATTGACAGAGCCGTCGTGGGCTGTCAGTCGCGATTGATGGGTCGATCGTGATTGATGACTCGATCGCGATTGACACGTGTCATGCGTATGATCCGTCAGTCGTGGTCAATCGGTCGTTGACTCTGTCGGTCGCGATTGACAGAGCCGTCGTGGGCTGTCGGTCGCGATTGATGAGTCAATCGCGATTGACAGGTCTGTCCGTCGTGGTTTGTCGATCGCGATTGACAGAGCGATTGCGATTGACAGAAATCTGATGAATTTCAAAAATCTAAACACAGTTTTGGGAAGCTCTAGGCCTGTAGATCATGGTTTTGCACTTTGTTTGGTAAATGGAGCATTTTTTCTGTCAGTCGCGATTGACAGAGATCAGCGACACAGAGACAGTTGCCAAGATTTCCGTACCTGCGCGGAGTGCTAGAGAAGATGATGCAGCATGTACCTGCAAGACAGCTCAAGAAACATGCAAAAACAACACACACAATATTGCTCTCTCGCTCTCCCTCACAAGTGAAATGAGGGAAGTGAAAGGGGGAAGGAGATATAGTCAAAAAACGGAAATTTTTGTGATGATGGAGATGGTGATGATGATGATGGTGATGAAGGAAACAAAAGGAAATAGATAAAAGTGAAGAAAATACCTATAACTCCAACGCTTCAACTCTACGTCTTACCATCACACGCTCGTCCTCAAAGCTCGATCCCCGGCAACGGCGCCAAAATTTGGTGTAGCTCAGTGATGAGTAGCACCTCCTTTAATGTCAATCCGGGAAGACGAGAGGATGCTATGAAGACCTCGAGCAAGTGGAGGCACAAGTGCGTGAGTGAGAAGCACACAAACATGCACACACATACACACACACGCACACACACGGCAAGACAAAGAGTGAGAAGCAATGGAGTTCTTAGATTACTTTCAAAAAGCTCTTACAAGTTCATTTCAATTACAATCTAACCTCAAAAATGAGCTCTCTAGCTCTATTTATAGTTTTTGACTAGGTTTTGGCCCTGTCCAGACCTAGTGTCCGGCCTAGTTAAAAATTAGGTTCCAGGGCCAATTTGAGGGCTTAAACGGAGTCTAAAAAATACGAAAATTCATACACACACGCGCACACACGGCAAGACAAAGAGTGAGAAGCAATGGAGTTCCTAGATTACTTTCAAAAAGCTCTTACAAGTTCATTTCAATTACAATATGACCTCAAAAATGAGCTCTCTAGCTCTATTTATAGTTTTTGACTAGGTTTTGGCCCTGTCCAGACCTAGTGTCCGGCCTAGTTAAAAATTAGGTTCCAGGGCCAATTTGAGGGCTTAAACGGAGTCTAAAAAATACGAAAATTCATACACACACACGCGCACACACGGCAAGACAAAGAGTGAGAAGCAATGGAGTTCTTAGATTACTTTCAAAAAGCTCTTACAAGTTCATTTCAATTACAATCTAACCTCAAAAATGAGCTCTCTAGCTCTATTTATAGTTTTTGACTAGGTTTTGGCTCTGTCCAGACCTAGTGTCCGGCCTAGTTAAAAATTAGGTTCCAGGGCCAATTTGAGGGCTTAAACGGAGTCTAAAAAATACGAAAATTGATATGTAGGCACTTCTAAGGCTCCTCAAGCTCAAGGACTCCTTGGCTTGCACAAAAAGGAGCTACAAAAATACGAAATGGTATTTACAATGGTTTTTAGTGATTAAAATCACTATTTGTGTAGGGATTTTCTCTGTTGATTTTTCGTACACATCTTTGAGCTCCCTCCTTGCTCTTTCTTCTTGTGTGCTCCACTCCTTGATGTCTGAAAAATTTAGATGGCCTACTTGCCAGATCTTCTTTGGCTACTGTGTCTGCTTGTGCTATCTCTTCGTTCCGACCCTCTTTGTCTTGTGGCTCCTTCGGTTCCCTGACTGCTGCTAACAGATGCACAAGCACTTTGATGTGGGAGTCAAGAGGCATATTATACCTTAAATCAAGTCATGCAAAACCTCTCATCAAGCTTGGATGGAGTTAAAGAATCTCTATCAGAGTAGAAACTCTACTAGGAAAGCTCATCTAAGGAGACAGCTAGCCAACAGTAGGATGAAATTTGGTGAGTCAATTAAGACACACATTTTGAAAGATTTATGTATTTCATTTTCAGTTTAGTCCAGATTGATCCACAATCAGCTTAAGATTTAGTGGAAATGAGTTAACATGTATATTCTTTGAATTCCAAAGTTTTACAGACATCAAAAGTTTTGCAAGTTATTAAACCTTGTACCATTATGACATTAAAGGGGGGATTGTTGTAGACGATGTCCTGTGGATCCAACATCTGAAACTATAGCTATATGATTTATACTTTGTAGAACCCTCTGACAACAAGCATGTGGGGTTGTTGGTCTTTGTCAAATGACTTGAGACCAACCCACCTGTGTTCAATACCTAGAGAGTGCAATGGCAACACGAAAGCATTATTTATTTGTATGTTTAGTTGATTGACCAATTGGTTTTTGAATCTTGCTTTTTGCTTGGAGAAAAACCTATATAAACAAGGCTTTTGTCAATTATTGATTATCTTCTCAAGCTATAGCATGTGTTCAAAGCAAGCATTGGAGGTGTACTCTACATCAAGAGTATCTAGGGGAGTTCATGTCAGCCAACCATTGGCTTACTTAGTGAGTTATTGTAGTTTTGTACTCAGTTGTTCATTCACTAGTTTTTGGTTAAGGAATAATCAAAATTAACGTTTTCTATCAAATATTTCTAAATTGTTCATATTCTCCATATTCTCATTTACACACTCTTTATACCTCTAAGGCATTATACACACAATTTCTTGTATCTAGTTCCTATTCTACCTAGATTTAGATATCATGAATTTGTATCATATTCACACATTGTAATTTGACATTTGAATATAAATATTGTAGGTGAGAATCCTAGCTTACCATTGCACTTGAACATATTGTCTATTCTCTCTCTCTCTATGTCTCGCTCATCTCTTTTTTAGTCCTAAGGTGCGTGTGCTAAGGTTCATTTGTTGGAAGATCATGTAAACTTGTGATTAGTTGTTATTGAGGCCCACCCCAATTCCAATAGAATTTTCCACATGTTTCACATTTTTCACATGCCACACATGTGGCTGTCAAATTGTGGTAATTTTTTACTTGACATCAGCCCTTGTCACACTCCCTACCCCTCCCTTTATACGTACACCCAACCCTCACCCTCCCCCCTCCCTTTATACCTACACCCAACCCTCACCCTCCCCCCTCCCTACCCTATCCTTAGTAGCCCCTCAACCCTCCCTAGCCTTTCCTTCCTACCTCTCCACCAATCCTGCTTCTTCTCCTATTTTAGCTAATCTGGTGTCCCATTTTGTTTTTCCCTTGTGGCTATTTCTTTCCTCCTCTCAATGGTTGCTCATAGATTATTCTAAATGTTTTACCCTTATGGCATTGAGGTGGCACATCTCTGCTTCTGGTTTGCCTATTAGCTCTCCGTGATGGAGAACCCATTAGGTGGTGGGCAATTGTTAAGCTGCTCAAAGTGGTGACTTTGCAATTAATGCACAGGTGTGCATAACTACAAATTGGTGCACAGATGGTGCATAGGTGACCAGGAACATGGGTGCACAGGTAGTGCACAAATTGTTTGTTCACAATGGTTTTGCAAAAAAAGTGGAATGCAAGGAAAAATGGTTGTTTTGAAGGGTTTTCAAGTCTTTAAAAGTGTTATGGAAGGCCCACATGAACCCTCCCTTATTCACAAATTTTGGAGAAATAAGGGTGAAAAATGGAAAAGATAAGAAGTGAGGGCAATACACAAAAGTTTATTTCTAGCTCCCCTTTTAAAATTTTGTTTTTAATAAAGGCACTACAAGACAAAATAGGGAGTCATTTGCCTTTGCATGAGGAGGTTCTAGGGACATCAAAGTGAGCACCAAGATACACTAGCATTTGAAGCAATATACAAAAAGGGAATCAACACACTCAAAGGGTATTTGCATTCTTGGACTAAGGAGTTAGACTAAGGAACACGCTTGAATAGTATGTGTGCAGAGAAGCAAGTGTGTGCAAGGGGAGTGAAAAAGTGTGCTAAGAAGTATGTAGAGACAATCCACAGAGAGCAACTAGGAGAGCAACTAAGGTGGAAAATAGTATATCAAGGAGGTGTTGCATGTCGACTAAGAGAGTGAACCTTCCTTCAACCTTATTTGAAATTTGAGGGCAAGGTGGGCACAAGGAAAAGCTACTAGACAAGGTGGATGAGTGGCACAGAGGAGGTTGATTGCACAAGCAATTGTGGTATTTTGTATACTTGTGTGTGTGCTCTTTGGCTTAAGTGCTATGCACAATGAATATTTTTGTCTCATTCTACACAAAGCTATTGTATTCTTTATTGTTAATCAAGACCGAGAGGCTTCCAATGCAATTTTCTCTCTTCTTCTTCTTCTTCACCTACAAACACTCAAGCACCTTTCAACTAAAGAATCCCCCAACACTTGCAAATCTTAACTCCATCTGGAGCTTTTGTCATCATATATGCCACTTGCTTCTCTGTTGGAACAAATAAAACATCAATGTCCTTCACCAAGAGCTTCTCTTTAATGAAGTGATAATGAACTTCTATATGTTTGGTTCTTTCATGGTATACAAGTTTTGTTGCTAGGTGCATTGAACTTATGTTGTCTCCAAATATGTGAGGTTTGGAGCTCACAAGTCCCAAGTCTAGATATAATTCTTTTAACCAAGTAGCTTCTTGAGTTGTTATGGTCAAACCTTTGTATTCAGCTTCAATTGAGGATAGCACAACCATAGGTTGCTTCTTGGAACTCCAAGAAAAAATCCCCTCATGTACTTCTCCTGTCTTCCTTGGATCTTGCCCAATCTGCATCTAAATACAATTTGAGATACAAATCTGATGTATAAGAGTAAAATATACTTTCATTAATAGTTCCTTTGAGATACTTAAGTACTCTCTTAGCTGCATCCATATGTGGCTTTCTTGCAGAGTGCATGAACTAACTTAGCACTCCTACATTATAGGAAATATCTACCCTTGTATGTGTAGCATAGATTAGGCTACCTATAAGACTTTGACACTCTTTTATATCTCAATGTGTTCACATTCATAAACACTAAGTTTATGATTCATCTCCATAGGTATTCTTGTGGGCTTTGCATTATCCATCTTGAATTTAAGAAGTTGATCTTGAATATACCTTCTTTGAGTCAAGTACATCTCTTGATCTATATTGATGATCTGCATACCTAAGAAGAATGTGAGTTCTCCAAGATCACTGATCTTGAATGCCTCTTGCATATGCTTTTTGAACCTTTCTATTCCTTTCATGTCATCAACTATCATAATTATTTCATCTACATAAATACATGAATAGATAAATTCATTATGAAACTTTGTGATGAACAATGAAGGATCTGCATTGCTTGATTTGAATCCTTGACCTTGTAGGTAAGTCACCAATTTATAATTCCAAGCGCTATGGGCTTTTTTTAAACCATATAGAGCTTTCTTAAGTTTACATATGAAAATGGAATTGACACACTCAAAGGGAATCATCACTCTTGGACTAAGGAGTTAGTCTAAGGAGCAAGAGAAATCAAGACACACTTGAATAGTACATGCGGAGAGAAGCAAGTGTGTGCAAGGAGAGTCACAAAGTGTGCTAAGAAGTATGTAGAGAGAGTGCATAGAGAGCAACTAGGAAAACAACCAAGGTGAAACAAAGTATCATCAAGGAGGTGCTCCACATCGATAGAGAGAGTGACTCTTCCTTCAACCTTATTGGAAGCTTGAGTGCAAGGCGTGCACAAGGGCAAGGTACTAGATAAGGTGGAGGACCGGCAAAGAGGAGGTTGAGTGCACAAGCAACTATGGTATTTTGTATACGTGTGTGTGTTTTCTTTGGCTTAAGTGCTATGCACATGAACATTTTTGTCTATTCTACACAAAGCTATTGTATTCTTTATTGTTAATTATGACTCAAAGGCTTCGGGTGAAATTGTCTCTCTTCTTCTTCTCTGTTCTTCTCCTACAAACACTCAAGCACCTTTCAAATAAAGAATCCCCCAAAATAATTTGGCACACCTGGTGGGATAAGATAGCTTGAGCATTGGAGAACCAATATTACAAAGTGAACAAGAAGTGCAAAGGTGTCCACAATATTGAAGAGATAAGTTTCCTTTCCTTGGAATCAACTTAGTCTAAGGAATAGGATGTGCAGCTCATGACCACAACACATTCACAACCCTTAGGAATTCATTTCTAAAAACAAGAAGGAAAGGAATTCATAGCTGAGCTAGCCCTCTTGCATCCACATCGTCAATAAGAAATATGGCCTCTCAAGTAGACCTAAAAACTCTAGTTTCATGAATAAATGTCGAATTTCCCTCTTTTAGAGGATTAGCATATGAATACACTAATGAGAATGACAAACACTCTCTCTTCTCTCACTCTCTCTCTAGTCTCTATCTACCTCTCTCTTGCCTCTCTCTATTTCTCTCTCTTCCCTCTCTTCCCTCCCTCTCCCCCTCTCTCTCTCTCTCTCTCTCTCTCTCTCTCTCTCTCTCTCTCTCTCTCTCTCTCTCTCTCTCTCTCTCTCTCTCTCTCTCTCTCTCTCTCTCTCTCTCTCTCTCTCTCTCTCTCTCTCTCTCTCTCTCTCTCTCTCTCTCTCTCTCTCTCTCTCTCTCTCTCTCTCTCTCTCTCTCTCTCTCTCTCTCTCTCTCTCTCTCTCTCTCTCTCTCTCTCTCTCTCCCTCCCTCCTCCTCATCCCGCCATCCCCCCACACTGCCATCAACCCCGCCCCCACCCCCACCCCCACCCCCACCCCCACCAACCATATGATAAAAATATACTATGGTCCCCCCCCCCCTTTTTTTTCAATATTACGGCTCCATGGCTCTAGATTGTGCCTCAGGTGGCCATTTTCTTCAAAAGTTGGACTCAATTTCATGTTTCTCAACACCCTTGGACTCATTTTTTGCATTTGTTTCACCAAATTCTATATCTTTTTCCTTCTTTAGGTAAAAATCCAATTGTTTTGTGCACATTTAACATGTGCTTTTTATCTCACATGTGTTCCACATGGTCCTTTTCATCTTGAGTTTGCAGGAGACAATGTCCAATGGATCCAACATTTGAAACTATATCTATATGATTTATACTTTATAGAACCCTCTCACAATGAGCATGTGGGTTTGTTGGTCTATGTCGAATGACTTAAAATCAACCCACCTAGGTTCAAAACCTAGCGAGCATAGTGACAACATGAAAGTGCTTTTATTTGGAGAAAAAAAAAAGTTGACTTGGTGCGAATTTGTGTAGAGTGCCATTGTGCATTTAGTTTTTGAGCGATTGCTTTTAGAATCTTTCTTTTCGCTTGGAGACAAACATATATAAACAAGCCTTTGCTCACTTATTGATTATCTTCTCAAGCTCTAGCAAGTGCTCAATGCAAGATTTTAAGCAAATCAAGGAGGTTCTCTACAAGGAGGAATTTGGAGGAGGTGTACTTTACATCAGGAGTATCTGTAGGAGTTCATGTTAGCCAAGCATCACGTATTTGTTGAGTTACTAAGTGAAAAGTCTATTTCTATCCTCACTTGTTCATTCACTAGATTTTTATTTAGGACTCATTAAAATAAGAATTTTTTGTCAAAAAATTTGAAAATATTTTCTATTCGCTCTCTCTCTCTCTCTCCCTATCTATCTCTCACTCATCTCTTTTTTAGTATTAAGGTGTTTATGCTAAGGTTCATTTGTTGGAAGATCTTGTAAACCTATGATTAATTGTTATTGAGGTCCACCCCACTTCCAAATTTTGGTATCATAGCATAGTTGATATATACCCTTAACAAGATAAGTGACTATAGACTTGATAATGAAGACAAGCTTCAGGGAATGTCCAATTATGCAATGTGAATTTTATGATCATGAATATGTTAGTATCAAAGGACTTAGAGAATATTATCAATGCCACTTGTTCATGGCCAAGACAAGTCAAAGAAGATGTTGCCTCATCTTCTAGAAGACATGTTGTTCCTATTCTACTCAACAGGAGGTTATTGAAGAAGAAGAAGAAGGAACTACTTCATCATCAAGAGTCCACCTACTACCAGATCACTTCCTACAAAAGAGAAAACCAAATGGGATTCAAGGGATGCATAAGCACTTTCATATATTGCTATGGGATTCAAGAGTCATATTATGCCTCGGGAGTCAACTAAGGAGACAGCTAGCCAACACTAGGATGAAAGTTGGTGAATTAGTTCACACACAACTTTTCAAGTTCAAAGTTTATTCATACATTTTGAAGTTTAAAGTTCAATCATACATTTTGAAGTTCGAAGTTCAGCCGCACACTTTGAATTTTAGAGATTTATGTATTTCATTTTCAGTTCATTCGAGATTTATGCACAGTCAGCTTAAGATTTAGTGGAAAGGAGTTAATATATATAACTTTTAGAATTTTGAAGTTTTGCAAACATAAAAATTTTTGCAGGTTATTAAACCTTGTACCATTATGACATTGAAAGGGGGGATTGTTAGAGACAATGTCCAAAGGATCCAACATCTGAAATTACAGCTATATGATTCATACTTTGTTGAACCCTCTCACAACAAGCATGTGGGGTTGTTGTTCTACGTTAAATGACTTGAAAGGAATCCAATCGAGTTTGATACTTGGAGAGAGTAGCGGCAATGCAAAAGCACTTTTTATTTGGATTTTAAAAAAAAAACCTAGTTTGGTGTTGTTGTAGAGTAAAGAAGAGTAGAGATACAGAGAAAAAGAAGGGTCCAAAATTTTTCCAATGCGGACACTTTATTTTTGTAACATAGTCACTTTGTAATATATTTTCCAACGTAAATGCACTAGAGGAGTCCTCTAGATGCATACCCATATATATTCGTATCATTACCTTTGTAAATTAGTAGGGAATTAGTCTTTTAGTCAATAAAGTGCCGATCTCTTGTGTGAAAGGACTATTTTTAGGTCACAAATATATAATTCATTTTGTGACTCTTTGTAAAGAATTTTTGCCATTATGAGAATGAAGAGCAGAGACATTCGCATTTGTGTCTTCTCCTCTTTGTATCTTCTTCCTTGTGAGCTTGCATGCATGTATGTGACTTGAAAAGAGTGCTTTGAAGTGTTGTCTATCCATGGTAGTGCTTGTTTGTTGTTGGTAATGTGTGTGAGAAGTGTAGGAAGTGTTGAAGCATAGGTAGATCATTCCCATGGCTCGGTATTTTGCTCATAGCTTGACGTAGAAGTGTCAAAATCAAGTGAAAAGGCCAGCATTGGATGCATCTTCTCGAGAACTTTGAAATGAACCTGTTGCTCGCTATATTTCGAGTTCGGAGCTGAGAGAAAAGTTCAATTTACTGTTGGTTGCTGCTCTAAGTGTCGCGACACCATAGCCAACCATGAAAGCTTGAATGTGATAGTTTATATTTGTTTGCACCTTGTTAGTTCACATTTGCATTGACCATCATTTGAATGCATGTCCTCACGGCTTCATTTATGAAATTGAACACATGAAATGGGTGTCACCTTTAGTGGTAGTACCAAAAAAGAATGGCAAATTAAGGGTATGCATTAACCTTAAAAAGGTAAATGCGGCCACCATACAGGGTAGTTACCCATTACCCATCACAGATCATCTGTTGGAAAGGGTTGCAGGTAAGGATGTCCATAGCTTTCTTGACGGCTTCTCAAGATATAATCAAGTAGCCATTGCTCCTTAAGACCAACATAAGACAGCCTTTGCAACCGAATGGGGAGTCTATGCATTTAGAGTTATGCCTTTTGGTCTAACTAATGCCCCAGCCACTTTCCAAAGATTGATGTGCCACGTGTTCAAGGAATTCTTGAGAAAAAGTATGGAGGTATACAGCTATAAGATCAGAACACATCCCAGAACTAAGAAAAATATTTGCCAAATGTTGTCAGTATAGAGTATGCCTTAATCCGGAAAAATGTGTCTTCATGGTTCGACAAGGAAAGATCTTAGGTCACATTGTCTCTAAGAATGGAATTTCCACTAATGAAGACAAAATCAAATTAATTATGGATATTCCAAGACCAAAGACCGCTAAAGAAGTACAAGAATTTATGGGACATTATGGATATTATCGTAGATTCATTCACATGTATGCCATAATTGCGAGGCCTCTCAATTGGATCTTCAAGTGCGCCTGCTTCATTTTCAATTGAAGAAAATAGATGTGCTTTATTCATCAATGTGACATTGAGTCTTTCTATCCTTCGATCCTTCACAATTTGACATTTGTTGAGCTTCAACACAAATCTCAGAGTTCTATGAAGAATTAAAAATCAAACAAAATAATTTAGTAGTATAAAATGCAATAAAATTGTACATATATTGTAGTTATGAAATAAACATACCTATAGAAGGAAACTTGTGAAATTGTAACATAGTCCTTTGTAATTTCAAGAGATCAACAAATATGTTATTGATATATACATAAATATACATAATGAGTTTGATATCATGATAATTTTCAATTTGGAATCAAACATCAATATTCATAATCTTTTTTGCAAGTTTCACTTTATATGGACATGGAAGTAAATTATCTCTAATCCCTTATTCTTTTAGTACCACTTCAATATTTTTAAATATCACTTCATAACCTTTTGAACTTATGATCAAATCATCAAAAATATACAGAATCTTTATACAACTAACGAGACTTTTCATGTTGTTCATTAACTCCTTTGTAAACACATTTCTTATTCACTTTCCCACTTGTGATCGTAGTGTAGAACAAGCTGTGTTTGTTTTGATACAATGACTGAGAAGATGTATGTGGTTTTCTTGACTTCCACCATATATATCTTTGGTGTTCTCTAAGAGAAGTGGGTAACGATGCAAAAATCTTTATAATTATTGGACCTTCTATAATGCCTAGATCAACATATCCTCAATAGCTTTGTAAATTTTAAGAAACCACCAATCATCAGTAAGCTCTAGATTTTCTTGAGATAAACATTTATTTTAAGAATAAATTATTGCATGCACATCAATATAGCATATTGAAATAAGATCTTGATTGGTTTGTAGAAATTTTATTCGTCTTCATCACTTAGACCATGCATTAAGTTAATCAAATTTTCCACTTGTGGCATCTAAGAAAACAAAAGACCTTGAGCTATGATTGGAACAATTTGTTATAATTCCTAGGGGGTTTCACTCTTTGGTTATATTTTGTGCAAATAAATAATGGTGCAAATTGCATAGGAATCCACATGGAATTTTTGCAGAGAGCATATGTTGCAATATTTACAGTCGATCCACCATTGATCAATACATGTTTGATAGGGACTTAATCGTGGTGGACCATAATAAGTGGAACATATCCACCAATTGTGCATTAGGCCAATTGCTCATTGGTACTAAAGCATTGGTTTCTTCTAGAGAATATTAATCTAGAACTTCTTCAACTTTTTCTTGAGGTGTGGGGATAATTCTAAAAGGTCAGCCAATTGTAATTTATACTGAAATGGATCATCCTTACTCAAATAATAAATACCTAGAGGAAAGACATCCATAAGAACATGCAAAGTAGCAAATTTTTCCATAGGTTCTCATGGATGTACATTCAATAAAACCAAGCAAGTTGGTAGTAATTGGTAAAGGAAAAGGAAAGATAGGATTCTAATCCATAGTCTAAGCCTTGGCTTGAAAACAAATTTGTATAAATACTCAACTAGAGACAAACACTCCCATAGTTTTTGAATTTTCTTATTCAACTAAGTCGGCACTACACATCTTGTTGTATTTGGGAATATTTGGCATGAGTCGCAACTATAGTTCTATCCAAAAACAATGCATTGGAACCCAGAACAAGTGTCAAGACCACATTCTCCATTGGGTTGGGAACTCTTTCCCTTCTACATTGATATGTACTCATGGACATTCATTGTCTTTCTTACAAAGAAAAAAAAATGGAACATGAGAAGGCAAATAAGTATCTTACCCTTGGCACAATTTCCCTCCATTATTATATCAATATCAGAAGGGGTGTCCCCCCTTGTTGACCTTGAAAGTTGTGATTTATACCAAGAAGGTTGATTTTTTTGGAAATCCTCACTTTCTTCTCCATGTGCCATCATGTGTACTTGTGGGGAAGAAAACGATTCTATTGGTGCATTTTCTAATGGAAAATATAAGTATTTGGTCATAGAGATCACAAATGGCACGTTAGAATTCATTTAAAGTGCAACAGGGTGAATGTGCTCTATATTTTGATAATTTGTGAAGAATACCTTCTAGATTGGATCTTTTCTAGAGCTAAAAATTCTCAAAACTCCTATGAAAATTCATACTATCTTGGTTATCATAAATATTTCTCTATCACTCCTAATTGTCATCCATCCCATCACACCACATGTAATGTACAAGGGCACATGCTCATACTTAGTGCAAGAATTGTGACATATTTATTAGGTTGTTGCCACTCACACATCTTTTTATTAATCCAAAATATTAAAGGTGGTGTAGTAAGTTGAATTGTAGCACAATTCATTGAGTTGTGATCCCATTATAGCAATAGGCCAAAGCACAAAATGCGAAGACGAAATGATGCACCACATTAAAGCACGAAACGCAAAGATTGGAAGCATCCAAGGTGGATTATGTCTTTCCATGCAAGAACAATGCATGTTTGTTGAAAAATATTTTGGTTGTACGTAGAGCATCATGTGCATGAGTGTGTCAATCTTGATGCCATTCATGTACCAGTTCCACTATTGCAATGGCTTGCATCCACCCTGCACAAGAGATAGAAAGCAATGAAGGAGGAAAATTAGATTCATGTCACCATTCTTACATAATCAACAAACAAGAAACTAGAAGGCTAATGACTCCTAACGGACCTAAAGAAACAAAAAGGTGTTGAATGACACGAGTAGTGAAGTAAAAGATATTTTTCCATTAAGTACAAAGAATATCTATCTTTAAGTCTCTTCCCATTGGATTCTTCATTCATCCTTCAATACAACATTCCCATAGACATTTTCCATAAAATACTTTCGCCCTAGTACCTTAACACTTCCATAAGAAAAGAGTTACTAACTTGAGTGATTGTTTCCATGATAATGAGAAATGGATTACGTTTTCTCATGCATGTAAGCATTATAGTATTGAAGTTTCTTATTGGGAATCATGGGCTACCTTGTCTAGCATGTATGTCACAATGGTTTCACCAACAAGGTTTATTGACCTCTTTATGAGAATGATTGGAAGCCATCACCATTTAAAAAATTGATTAATCATTTTCTTCCTCTTATTATTCGGTCCTCTCTTTTTATGACATTGCTTCTACATGTAAATATTGTTGTGATTGGAATAAATCATTTTCTAGGTGGAAGCAAAGATGCCTTGTGTGTGTGGATTCATCAACTCAAACTTCATTATTGTGTTTTTCTCTAGAAATTGGTCATTGGTGGCCTTTCCAATGGTGCTTTTATGTTAGGTCACTCTATTCACATTGAGATTCCTATGCCTCTATTGTGATGGCCAAAGAGAGACTACAGAGCATCTTTCTAGGATTTTCATTATATTAAAGATTATATGGATGACATTTTGCAATGCATCCTTTCAGTGCCTTCTCCCGCTTCATCCTATTATCTCGTTTTTAGGTTATACAAGCACTATATTACAGATTTCCTTTAGCTTCTTAACCATTTCCAATTTTTATTATTGTGGTTTACTTAACAATCCAAGGATTCTTTTATCTGTAGAGAGGTAAGAGATGCCATTGTTTAAATTCATGCTTCTCTATTTAGTATATGCATTCTTTAAGCTACTTAGGCGTTGCCACATCATGATAGAGCTACTTTGTAACTTGTAATCCATTCTAGTTTTACGTTCTTCAGTAGTCTCTTGTATCATTGTCACCTTTGTAAACCTTTAGTGTTGTAGTTTTGTACATAAGTGATAGAATCTACATGTTATCCAAATATATGTATATATTTATGTATGTGTGTGTGTGAATGTTGTGTGTGTGTGTGTGTGCATACACACACACACACACACACACACACACACATATATATATATATATATATATATATATATATATATATATATATATATATATATATATATATATATATATATATATATATATATATATATATATATATATATATATATGTGTGTGTGTGTGTGTGTGTGTGTGTGTGTGTGTGTGTGTGTGGGGGGGGGGGGGGGGGGAGGGGGGTGCTTGTGTGTGCATACATGTTGCATGTATGTATGTATGTATGTATGTATGTATGTATGTATGTATGTATGTATGTATGTATGTATCTATGTATAAATTTATAAATATATATACATATATGAGTGTGTGTGTGTGTGTGTGTATATGTATGTATGTATGTATGTATGTATGTATGTATGTATGTATCTATGTATAAATTTATAAATATATATACATATATGAGTGTGTGTGTGTGTATATGTATGTATGTATGTATGTATGTATGTATGTATGTATGTATGTATGTATGTATGTATGTATGTATGTATGTATGTATTTATGTGTGTATGTATGTATGTATGTATGTATGTATGTATGTATATATGTATGTATGTATGTATGTATGTATGTATGTATGTATGTATGTATGTATGTATGTATGTATGTATGTATGTATGTATGTATGTATGTATGTATCTATCTATCTAACATCTATCTATCTATCTATCTATCTATCTATCTATCTATCTATCTATCTATGCATGCATGCATGCATGTATGTATGTATGTATGTATGTATGTATGTATGTATGTATGTATGTATGTATGTATGTATGTATGTATGTATATATGTATAAATATATATGTGTGTGTGTGAAAGAGAGAGAGAGAGAGATGGCATGGATGATAGCTGATTCTCTATATAATATGTGTGAAACTAAAAGTTTTTTACATACATGTATATTGTGGGTTCTGATTGTAGCAATCAAGTACTATTGAACGTGGTCACTTTTCTATCATATATATGTGCATGTATAACATTGCGTTTAAGCACATATATACATAGGCATGTTTTTAGTAGTTGTAGTTAGGTGAATCCTCAAGCATAGATCGTATTGTGTATAGACATGAGATACAAGTGGATATGCGTGAGAATTAGGTAGCAAATTGATAATGCTAGATACTAATTTCTAAAATTTTGATCATTTTTTTCGTACAAACAACCTTAAATTTAAAAAATGGAGAGTACAAATAGGTTAGAAAGAGATTTAAAGATGGTTGATGATTCAGTAATCCCCTTCATGAGGGATCCATTTACTTTTAAGCCTATCATTCTCAAACATGAACACTCTCTGGTAGTTGAATGGGGGTTAACTATTGTGGTTTTTTATCCTTCTACCTAAGTAGTTAAGATATTTTTATATGGATTATTTCTCGGGGATCCTCCAAAGTTAGATGTGCAACTTTCCTTCCAAATGTTCTAGAGTACTTCTTCCTCGATAACATTCTAGAGGGAAGCAAAGCACCTAGTCACTTCTCCCAAACAATCTTGCTTCTAATGTATATGATGATCAAGCAAGGGATACTTGCAAACTTCATTCCACACCAAAAAACTCTTCAAACAAGAGGACTTTAAGTAGTTCTAAGAACTAGGGAGATTGTGTTAATTACTTAGAAGAACTTTGGTAATTGTTGTAGCTGTACAGTACATGTGTATTTGTAAGAAGACGGAAGCATGTCAGAACGTGTTTTGAAATAGGAAATCCAAGTTCAATAATGTCAAAAACAATAGAAGAAGCAAGTCAAAAACAATAGATGAGTTTTTTGAGGAGTTAGCATAGTTACCATGCCCTTTGTAATTGTGCCCACCTTGCTTTTGCCAACAATCTTTGGCATAGTATCCTTGCATCCCACGATTGAAGCATCCATTTGAGTTGGAATAGCCTTGACCTCCATATCTTCCTCCTCTACCTCTTCCTCTTCCTCTTCCTCTTGATGATTGACCTTCATCTTGGCTTGATTGACTCTGTTGGTAGCTTTGGATCCTTCTTGGTAGTTGCTTCTACCTCTTCCTCTTGAAGCACCTCTATTGCCTTTGCCTCTTCCTCCTTTTCCTGCATAGAAGAGTTGGTCTTGGCTACCCTTTGACTTGTTGCCTCCATGGTTGAGCTCCTCAACCACCATAAGAGAAGTAAGTTGCTCAAAATCTAGTAATGAATCCCTTATATACACAGAGGTTGTGAATGCCTTCCATTTATCATCTTCTCTAAGCCCATTAAGTGTGTGGGAAACTAGGTCATCATCATTTGCAACACATTCTATTGAACCAAGGTTGAGTATGAAGTCATTAATGCTCTGATTTGATGACTTCCTAAGGTTGTTGAGTTCATTTTTCTAGCCTTTGTAGAGGTAGAATACAACCTTTCTAAACACTCCCAAACCTTCTTAGATGTATCTAGGTCTTGGATATGACCTATCATGGAGTTGGTTATGTGTTGAGAAAGAATGAAGATCAATCTCCTATCCCTTTCTTCCCATTCTCTAATGGCTTCCTTTGATTCTCAGTAGTTGTATGTGGATCTAAGTATGGCTTCACATCAGTACCACTAACCACCCTTTCCCATGAGGAAGTTAGAAATTCTAAACTTTAAGGTTGGTGATTGCTCTTTTCAAGCTTCTCAATCTGAGTATTATAGTCTCCCATTGTGTATGAGACTATAATTGGATCCTAATCCTTCCTTGGATTGTGATAGATGTGAGAAAGAATGATATGTTACTTTCCCACAACAGTCTCCACATGTCGTGAACTTTGATGATGATAGAAGCTCCCCCTTGCTTCAAATCCTTCTTCTAATCCACATGGTCTTTGCTTCAATCCTTGGATCTCAAGCAACTTCAAGGTCTCCTCTTGATATCCTCAATGCTCAATGATGAGCTCTAATACCATTGATGGAGTATCTCCACTCCTAGTTGTAGCAGAAGAATGATAGACCCTTCCTAGGACCAAACAGTTCACTACCACAGTCCACCAAAAATTGAATTGCTCTCTGAAAATTGAACCTATGAAATTTTTCACAGTACAAATAGACAAATATGATCTTTCCAAAAATCCAAAGATCACTCAATCTGGATAATGTTAGAGGTATCAATCTCCCTTCACAAGACAGATCAGAAATTGTCCAAACAGATAGCTTGCACCTATGTGTACCTTCCAACACACATATACTTGGGAATATGCAGAGATCAAACCAGAGAGGTTTCAAGCTCAATATACTCAAGGATAACAAACACTTGATACTAAGATTATATCCAGAAGAAAGCTTACAATCATAGGAACAATGTGGGCTATCTTGCAAATGAATCAAACTACTACACAAAGAGATATGGGTGATCAAAGATCACTTCCTATGAGACAATTCCAACAAGCAAGGGGCTTGCTTAGCTAGGGGCTAGCTTAGACCTGGAGTAAAAACTCCTAATGAGAGCCTACAAGTGTTCAAATGGTAGAGGAGGGTGGCCACGACTTTGCTCCGTGTGTTTGCTTGTATAATGCTCAAAATGTTAGTTGTAGAGTTGAATTCAAAAATGCCCTCCGAATGATCCCAACTTTTCTCCATCAATTAGGTGAGTAAGGACTGAGAAAACTCATGGAAAATTGTTTATCCTACGAAAAAGTGTGAGTGATGTGGCACTTCAACTTAGCATGAGTTTCCACACTTGAGATTGCTAAAATTCTAATAGTATTTTCCCCTTCCATCAGAATGGAAAGTGCATATTTTACATGCTAATAGATTTTCATCCAGAACCAAAAACTCTTTGAAGCACATAAACACTTTGGACTTTTCTTTTGTGGATACACCCATGCATGCTTGGGAAAAGCATAAATAAAAGTCATGAAGTAAACGTAGTTCCCAAAAGAAGATGTCTGCATAGGACCACAGACATCACTATGAACAAGCTATAATTTCTAAGTAGCTCAAATTGAACCATCTTTTGGGAAGGAGGAATGCTTCATTTTGCCAAGAATGTAGTCTTCACATACATGTTTACCAAGTGCCTCAAGTTTGGGCAAAAAGGACACCATTTTAGATTTTTGCAAGCATAGCAAACTAGCAAAATTCATATGCCCAAAGTGTGCATGCCAAAGCTTTGCATCTGTGATAGCCTGAGAATCTTGAACTGCACATGCTGAACCATTAACAGATTTTGCATAGTCTATGAGCTTATACAGCCCACGATATAAAATGCTTGAAGCAATAATAACATCACCATTTGAAAGATCATGAACTATACATCTATCACCAATAAATTTAACCAAGCCAATCTTGCTTAATGCCGAAACTGACAATATATTTTTCTTGATCCATGGCACAAACAAAACATATGACAATGCAATAGAACTACCATCAAAAGTAGTCAAAATGATCTTACCAACTCCCATGACTAGATCAGAAGAGTTGTTGGTGCAAGTGATAGTATTCCATATAGTGACATGCTCAAGTGATTTGAAGAAATTGTGCTACGAGGCAATATGTTTGATTGCCTTACTGTCAAAATATGAAATATGTGAGACTACTACAAACATAAATTATTCATGAGAAGATAGGTCATAACTGCAAACAGTAGTAGATGCCCATTCTTCATTCTGCACAAGATTAGCAAACTTTGTTTTGGGTGTAGAGGCCTCTACAACAACCATTCCAGCCTCTTTTTTCATTTCCTCTTTTGTAGTCAGTCTTGGACAATTCTTTATGACGTGATCAATTACGTTATAGTTTTTGAAAAACAATTTCTGCTTTTCAGATTTCTTCTAGTTGTTTGTCTTCTTTTTTTTATTGTGCAGAATTAGCAGATTTCTTCTTAATAGTAGATGAGCTCCATTTACCTTTGCCCTTCTGACTAGCTAAGAAAGTTTGATTTGTTACATGCATAATGGACTTTCCTACAACAAAACAGAGACTAACTCCTCAAATGTTAAGGCATTTGGATTTTCTTTCATCATCAAGTGAAGAGTAGAAGCAAAACTCTTATATGAATTTGGAAGTTCATTTAGAATAGTTTGCACAAGTGAACTATCTCGAAAGACTTCATCAACAAAAATCAATTTTTCCTTCGAATCTTTGATTTTTATCAAAAAACCATCCATAGAATCTCCTGCATTCATATGTTCACTCTCCAATTGTTTTCGGAGGTAAGTAACACGAACCTCATTTCTTGCCTAGTATAAGGTGCTAAGTTTATCCCAAACATCCTTTGTTGTTTTGCAAAAGAAAATATAAGGGATAATGGCATGTTTGACAAAAAAATCTATCAATGCATGTGCCTGAGCATCTTTGTCATCCCTTTGAAGTTGCTCTACAATAGGTGCAGCAAGAATCATAGCATGAACAGGAATTTGAAGATCGTCATCTTCAACACCATCTAGATCACCTTCAATAATTGTATTTGGAGGTGTAGTAGGACATTTTTCAACACCATGGATAATATTTCACAGTCCTTTTATGACCAATACATGATGCATCATATATACCCACAATGGGTAATTTGTACTATCCAACTTGTCCTCAATAGCCAACATACAGAATACGTCATTGCTTTCAATCATGGCCACAGACTAAAATATCATCATGCACTTCTCACTATAGCCTACACTTCTCACTATCATTTTTCATTATTCTTCATGCCAATGATCATGTACAACATTGTTATATAATACATATTATCATTGATCATTTTTGTGGTTCATCCCTGCCATTGTGACTCAGAACAGTGTACTTGTCTTGCTCATATCTCAGTCATTACTTAATCATTTTCAATGTTCTATGGCTCATTGGAATCATCTCTAAGTTTAATACAAGCTGACACATTTTGAAGGCATTTCATTTAGCCAATTGGGAGAAAACAGTCTCGAAGTGGTCACTAGTCATTTTTTGGAGAGGTCCTAAAAAGTCGGGGATAATGCTTCACTTAAAAAATTGATTGATCTATGTATAATCAATCGTTTTAAGTGATTCCACTTGGAATCATTAGCTCTTTAAGATAATTAGATACCCTCATAAGGAATTTTTCTAATTGCAATTGTGCTTGGAGTACTGAGCTTAAGAACCAACAGGTATGTGAACCAAAATAGCAAGTTTTTTTATGACTTGTAACTTGTGAACTATCTTTTTTTTATTGATCATTACATGCATCATCTCCAAAGTACATAGGCACTTATTTAGTGTCATTGGAAAGCTAAAACGTTCTACAACCCAACATGTAATATAGGGTTGGTACAGAGCAAGGATTAACAGTACCAACTCATTTCTTGAGGTGTCCATCCATCTTTCCCAAGAGTGGTATCAGAGAAACTTGAGATAAAACGGAAGATGTTTTTCCTTCTTTTAATGATAAATTGGACAAGAACAACTACCAAGCATGGTCCTTGAGGATGAAGACATACTTGGAAGGAAGGAGTCTCTATAGATACATATCAGGAGATGAGGAGATGCCCATTTTCAGAAGCAAAGGACAACCTACAAGAGAGGAGCATGAGAGACTAAATTGATTGTGTGCCAAAGATGCATTAGCAAGGTCATACTTACTTAACTCCAGTTCTAATTTCCTTCTTCCACACATTAGGAACTGTAAGACATCCCAAGAGACTTGGGATACATTGTCTTCATACTTTTTGAAGGACCGATTGTGGATTGATTTCACCACTCAAAGAAAGCAACCTTAGCAAAGCATTCCAGAGTATGTGACTAAAGTTAAGGATGTGGCTGACCAATTGGCAAGAATAGGAGAGGAGATTGAAGAGGAGCAGATAGTAAGGCAAGTAATCAATGGCATCAAGGGAGATTACAAATGGAAAAGCTTCACAACTGCCATGGACTTGTACATGGACATGCAGATTCCAGATCTTACCACACTCATGGGACAAATCTTTACCCATGAAGCCAAGCTCAACAAAAATGGAGACTCATCAAGAGGGAATAACTCTTCTGCCCTATAGATAGATAAAGGCAATTCTAAAGAGAAAGGGAAAAGCAAAAAGATTGAGGATGAAGGTACTACTCCTCAAGCTAACTATGCAGGGAGAGGTAGGAACTTAAGAGGTAGGGGCAGAGGAGGTAAGCAAGGAAGAGGGAGACCTTTCAACTCTTCCCCATGTAATATTTGTGGTTTATCAAATCACACCATAGATAAGTGTTACAGGAACTTCAAGAATCAGAGAGGTAGAGGTTTCCAAATAGGTGGCTACACACAATCAAGAGAAAGGTTCAACCATCATCAAGGATACAACAACAATTACATCAACTACCAAGGAGGCTATAAATCAAGGAAAGACTACAACAATTACACAGAGGAACAAGAGGATTCCCTTCTGATTATGAACATGACTTCAAAGCAAGGTATGAATGATGACCATCTCTTCTATATTGACTCAGGATGTTCAAACTATGTGGCAGGCAATGTAGCTCTTCTCTCTGACCTTGAGGAACCTAAGGGAAAGCACCAATTGCAAACAGGTGATGAAACCAAGCATTCAGTGGTCAAGGTAGGAAATGTTAAAACCTCTGATGAAAATAGAAATTTGTTGAGCAAGGTTCTATATGTACCTACAATCACCAAGAATTTGATGAGTGTTGGACAGATTGTGGAAAAGGGTTTGCAGGTTAGGTTCAACAAATATGGAGCATTTGTGGAGGATCCCCAACATGGGTTCAAAAGAATTGCCAAAGGAGAAAAGTTAGGTACGCTATTTACATTTGAACTTGAAGATACAAAGAATATTACTTTATAACTACAAAGATCAAACATTGTGAGAGCTTGAGATTTGGCATAAAAGATTAGGGCATATTGATGAGAGAACCTTAAAGAAAATATGTAGAGATCAATGTGTGCTTGGGATACCTAATGTATCCAAGCAACATATGATCTATAAATATGGTGCTTGTCAATTTGGAAAATCACATAGGTTACCCTTCTCAAAGAAAGGCTACATGCATGAGGACTACTTAGAGCTTGGCCATACAGATGTATGGGGACCAAGTAAGGACCCTTCAATTTATGGATCAAGGTATTATGTATCTTTCATTGATGATTTCAGTAGGTGGACTATCTTATATTTTATGACACACAAAGATGAAGTGTTCAGTTGCTTTAAGAAGTATCTTGCACTTGTGGAAAACCAAACAAGAAGAAGCCTAAAAAGACTAAGGTCAGATGGAGGAGGTGAGTACTTCTCAAATGAATTTGATGCATTCTTGCAGGATAGAGGAATCAAAAGGGAAATTACAACAAGGTATACCCCTGAGCAAAATGGGGTGGTAGAGAGGAGAAATAGGTTGATTGTTGAAACAGCTAGATCAATGATAAATGAAAAAAGGTTACCTAATTATTTGTGGGTAGAGAGTGTATCTACTGCCACTTATCTTGTTAACATGTTTCCATCCAAATCACTTGATGGGATGACCCCATATGAAGCATGGCATGGTAGAAGGCCATCACTTGATCATTGCAGGATCTTTGGATGTGTTGTGTATGTACATATTCCATCTCAAATCAGAGGTAAGCGAGACCCTAAGGCAGAGAAGTGCATCTTCATAGGGTATGATTTAAATCAGAAAGGATACAGGTTCTATAACCCATCCAACAAAGGTTTTATGGTCAGTAGAGATGTTGTGTTTGATCAGAATGATTCTTGGTTTGAAAATGAATGCAGGAAAATAAAGTTACCTTATGACTTGGAAGAGGAGTTTCCAAGCCTCACCAAAGAGGAGCCAAACCAGATTGAAGACATCAAATCAGATGATGAAGACATCATCAACCTAGAAGAATTCAAGGCATGGAAATCCAAAGGCAAAGTCAAGATGAAGGACATACCTGAATCATCCAACCAAGCAATCAGAAGATCACAAAGGGAGAGCAAGAAGCCAATCAGATATGGGTATGACACTTCTTTAGTTACCAAGCATTCTATTTATCTCGCTAAAGATTTATCAATTGAAGAGCCATCATCATATGAAGAGGCAAAGACTAAGGCAGAATGGAAGGAAGCTATGGATGAAGAAATTGAAGCACTCAAGGAGAATGATACTTGGAAGCTAGTGCAAAAGAAGGAGTCTATGAAGGTAATTGGTTCTAGATGGATTTATAAAATCAAGAGAAATTCAGATGGATCAATAAACAAGTATAAAGCTCGAATTGTGGCTAAGGGTTTTGCACAAACCCAAGCAGTTGATTATGAAGAGACTTTCTTGCCTGTGGCCAAAATGCCAACCATCAGGGTATAGGTAAGTGTGGTTGCATCAATGAATTGGAATATGTACCAATTGGATGTAAAAGATGTTTTTATTAATGGTTGGATATGAGAGGAGGTGTACATGTCTCAACCTCCTGGTTATGAGGACCCAAACAAGGTAAATTATGTGTGTAAACTAAACAAAGCTCTTTATGGATTGAAGTAGGCACCTAGGGCATGGAATCATAGGTTGACTACCTATCTTCAAGATCAAGGATTCATCATGAGTAAAGCATATACTTCTATGTTTATTAAGAAAAGTAATTTAGAGGTGATGTACCTATGTGTATATGTTGATGATATCATACTTATAGGTAATGATGACAATGGCATCAAACATATTAAGAACCAAATGATGCAGGAGTTCAAAACCAATGATCTAGGGTCACTAAAGTATTTTCTTGGACTTGAGTTAGTATATACCAATTCTGGGATTTATATTACTCAAAGAAAGTATGTGCAGGACATGTTAAAGAAGTTTCACTTGCAAGATGCCAAGGTAGCTAATACTCCTATGGAGGTAAACCAAAAGCTAAGTGCTCATGAAGGTGATGTGCTTGAAAATATTGCAGGATACCAAAGCATAGTTGGAAGCCTAAATTATGCTACATTGACAAGGATTGGTATTGCTTATGGAGTAAGTGTCTTAAGCCAATGCATGCACAAACCTAGAGCACCTCATTCAGAAGCTGCCAAGATAATTTTGAAGTACCTTAAGGGTACTCAAAATCAAGGGTTATACTTTCCTTATACTTCAGATTTGGACATCAAAATATACTCAGATGCAGATTGGGCAGGTTGTAAGGATGACAGGAGGAGTACCTCAAGTTATCTCTCTTTTGCAAGTGATAAACCCATTTCATGGTCTTCCAAGAAGCAACCTACTGTTGCTTTATCTTCAACAGAAGCAGAATATAGAGGATTGGCCAATGCCACTCAAGAAGCCATATGGATCAAATTGCTATACACAGATTTGGGCTTACATTCTAACTCACCAATGATTTTTGGTGACAATACTAGCTCTTTACATCTTGCAGCAAATCCTATTTATCATGCTAGGACCAAGCATACAGAGGTTCACTATCATTATGTGAGAGAGAAGCTATTGAGCAAGTAAATTCAGTTGGCATATGTATCCACTAATATGGAATGAGCATATTTATTAACAAAGGAACTTGATGGTACTAAACTTTGCAGGTTTAAAGCTATGATTGGACTGCAAAACATTTAAGAGGATTGATGGAGAAGACAAGCCAAGATGTTTGGCTTGAGGGGGAGCTTTTGGTGCAAATGCCAAGCCTTCACACTTGGCTAGGCATTGGAAGAAGCTATATGCAATAAATTGAAGATCCACATGAACCATTGCTTATGGAGTTTTATCTTTAATCCTTTGTAAAAGTCAATTGACTTGGAAGAATCTTGTAAATCCACTAAACTCATGGAGTTAGATAGAATGAAAAGTTACGACTTCATTTAGAGAGAATATCTCCTAGATTAAGGGATCACTTTTTAGTGAGAGCCAAGTTTGAATTCAAATTCAAATTTTGAATGAAACATTTATAAAAGATGATTGTAAAATCTCGTAGGGTACCTCTCCATTCTAGAGCCTTCAGTTGATCGAATTGTAGAGATTGTGTGGCTCACACTATAGCCTACACTTCTAACAATCATTGGGCATTATTCTTCATGCCAATGATCATGTACAACATTGTTATATAATACATCTTATCATTGATCATTTCTGTTGTTCATTTTGCCATTGTCACTCAGAACAGTGTACTTGTCTGGCTCATATCTCAATCATTAATTAATTATTTTCAATGTTCTATGGCTCCCTGAATCAGCTCTAAGGCTACTACAAGCTGGCGAATTTTGAAGGCATTTCATTCAGCCGATTGGGAGAAAAGCATCTCAAAGTGGTCACTGGTCATTTTTTGCAAAGGTCCTAAATAGTCGAGGTAATGCTTCACTTGCTAAATTGATTGCTTTGTGTATAGTCAATCATTTTAAGTGATTTCACTTGGAATCATTATCTCTTTAAGCTAATTAGATACCCTCAGAAGGAATGTTTCTAATTGCAATTGTGCTGGGAGTATTGAGCTTAAGAACCAGTAGGTGTGAACCAAAATAGCAAGTTTTTTGATGACTTGTAACTTGTGAAGTTATCTGTTTTGGACTAATCATTACATGCATCATGTCCAAAGTACATAGGCACTTATTTAATGTCATTGGAAAGCTAGAAGGGCCTACAACCCAACTCTGAAGTAATATAGGGCTAGTACAGAGAAGGGATTAGCAGTATCAGCTCATTTCTTGAGTTGTCCATCCATCTTTCCCAACAATCAATGAATGAATCAATCACTTAAAACTAGATCAAACTAGATCTTCACTTTTCCTAGATTGTAGCAAAGTGAATTGATTCTCTTCAACAACCTTTACCGCCTTCATTTGAATTCAAAATCCACTTGTCGAAGTCTTCAAGCACTTCATGATTCTATATAAAGACTTCAAATCACTTGTACATAACATGGAACCAATATACATACACTTGTGGCCATCATTGTCTTTCTCCTTTATTTTTCTGCATCTTCTTCAACAAAAGTAAGCTTGCAGAGGTTATCACTCTCTCTACAGAGCTCTACAGTGGATGATTGAGCACTTAAGTAAAAGCTATTGGTGTCTAGTTTATGTGTATAAATTTTCAAAGCATTTGGTTCAGTAGATTGGGAGAAATCTTAGTTTTTCTCTCTCGAGGTCTATCTTTGTGTATTCCTGAAAAAATAGGAGATACCACTGTTGATCGTCAGGTTCAATCCAAAAGCATATTTTGCTTATTTCTTGTACTCTTGTGCATTCTATACACTCAACCCTATGTGTATCACTCCTTTGAAAGGATTTTTTCCAATTCTAATCATGTTGGTTGCTATGAGTATTTGAAGTTGATTGTCTTATCCAAAGATAGTAAGTTTTTTTGAGCTAGTCAATGTGCAAACCTATTTGTTTTGTATCCACTCCTTCCCCTTGTCGCTCCAAAGTACATAGTGCATGTTATTGCACTTACCGCATGCCTATAAGGTCTATTTGAGTCTCCATAAGCTCACCTCCAAGTTTTGAAAACCCTAATCATGCATCTTATGTTTGTAGACTTAAGAAAGCATTGTATGGATTGAAACAGACTCCTAGAGCTTGGACTTACAAGTTGATAATATACCTTCAAGATCAAGGATTCAAACCTAGCAACTCAGATCCTTCTCTATTCGTCAAAAGGGATCACAATGAGGTTATCTATCTATGTGTATATGTAGATGATATTATTGTGATAGGTGATGATCTGAATGGCATTCAAAGGATCAAGAGACACATGCAAGAGGAGTTCAAAATTAACGACTTAGGTGAGCTCACATATTTCCTAGGTATGCAAGTGATTTATATAGATGAAGGGATGTATCTAACTCAAAGAAGATACATTCAAGATCTACTTCTCAAGTTCAGAATGGAGAATACAAAGCTTGCAGGTACACCTTTGGAGATGAATCATAAACTTAGTGTTTATGAACATGAGAAAATTGAAGACACTAAAGAATATCAAAGCTTAGTAGGTCATATATGCTACTCATACAAGGGTAGACATCTCATATAGTGTGGGAGTGCTTAGTCAATTCATGATGGATGCAGCTAAGAGAGTACTTAAGTATCTCAAAGGTACAATCAATGAAGATATATTCTATCTTTACTCTTCATATTTGGATAGCAAAATCTATTGAGATGCAAATTGGGTAGGATCTAAGGATGATAGAAGAAGTACCTCTGGTTACTTAGCATTTTAGGTTCAAAGCTAGTGTCATGGAGTTCCAAGAAGAAGCCAACAACTTCAGTACAGAGGTTTGACCATAGCAACTCAAGAGGCAATATGGTTAAAAGCATTGTATACAGATTTAGGACTTGTGAGTTCCAAACCTCACATATTTGGAGATAATGTAATTTCCATGCATCTAGCAACAAACCCTATTTTCCATGCAAGAACAAAACACATAGAGATTCATTATCACTTCATCAGGGAGAATCTCATGGCAAAAGATTGACATTTCTTTTGTTCCAACAAAAAAGCAAGTAGCAAAAACGATGACGAAGGCACTTGATGGAATAAAGCTTTGCAGATTTAAATCAATGACAAGTATTCAACCTATTAGAGAATGAAAACTCAAGCATACTTTAGCTTGACAGGGAGTTGTTCGAACATCAAGCTTAACGCTATGCTTGACGTGGATTTGATCTACATCAAAAAATCTATGGTTTGGATTATGCCAATATATCCATTGAAGCATTCTTTTACCTATGCTCATTTGTTGTATTTTTTTAAAAGATATTTTAAGGATCATTTACCATCGTAAAAGCCTAGACTTTTACACATGTAAAAGGAGAAAAAGAGAGCTAGAATTCCATGAATTTGAGGTGGTTGAGCTGCAATCAATGAATTATCAATCACCTAATAGTAGATCAAACTAGATCTTCACTTTTCCTAGATTTTAGGAAAGTGGATTGATTCTCTTCAACAACCTTTATTGCCTTCATTTGAATTCAAACTCCACTTGTAGAAGTATTGGAGCACTTCAAGAGTCTATATAAAGACTTCAAATCAATTTTACATTACATGGAAGCAATATACATACACATGTGGCCATCATTATCTTGCTCCTTCATTTTTCTACATCATCTTCTTCAACAATAGTAAGCTCGCCGAGTCTGTTGCTCTCTCTACAAAGCTCCAAGTTTTTCTGTCTCGAGGTCTATCTCTACGCATTCTTGAAAAATAGGAGATACCATTGTTGAGTGTCAGGTTCATTCCAAAAGGATATTTTTCTTATTTCTTGTAATCTTGTGCATTATATACACTCAAGCCTATGTTTAGCTTTCCTATAAAAAGATTTTTGCCAATTGTAATCATGTTGGCTGCTATGAGCATTTGAAGTTCATCGTATCATCCAAAAATAATAAGTTTTTTTGAGCTAGTCAATGCCCAAACCTATCCATTTTGTATCGACTCTTTCCCCTTGACGCTCCAAAGTACATAGTGCATTTTATTGCACTTATCCCATGCCTATAAGGTCTATTTGAGTCTTCATAAGCTCAAAGGCTGGTCTTGTACCAGTTGGCTGGACCGAACTTCATCACTTCGCAACTCACTTTTCTACCTCCTACAAAGCTACTCCAAGTTATATCATCTAATACCAATTGTTGGAGTTTGAGGTTTATGAAAGCATACCAGACACTTGGCTAAGAATGTCATTTTTCATAGACGAAACACAATCATGTGTATCGTTACTTCAGAGATGATTGATGATGGGCTGAACTCATTGGTTAAGGTCAACAGCACATAGGACCCTGCAGATGCTCTCTCTGAGTGCCTATTAAAGAAAGCATCAGCATTATATTCAGATGGTAGGTGTTACTTATGCATTATAGAAGCCTTATGGTTAGAACACCTATGTGATGAGCATGGTTTGCTTGACAAACACCTGTTCCTGATTGTGATAGCAGGTACCAGATACTTGGCTAAGAATGTCATGTTTTTTTAGACAGAAAACACAATGATGTGTATCATTACTTCACAGATGATTGACAATGGGCTGAACTCATTGGTTAAGGTCAACAGCACATAGGACCCTGCAGATGCTCTCTCTAAGTGCCTATTGAAGAAAGCATCAACATTATATTCAGATGGTAGGGACTACTTATGCATTAGAGAAGCCTCCTAGGTCACATTACTTCTCCTTAAAGACAAATTCCACAGCAAAATATTCGCATAGATTATTTTAGTCTTCACCCTTTAATGCTATGGATCACCTTGATGCATCAAGAGATTTCATTATGATGTGTTCCACTCCTCTTTTCAGCTATCAGAAAATAAAAACGAAGTTCACAATGACTGGAACAGTCCAATGTGATCATCGTTATGATTCGGTTTGCAAACATCAGTAATATACATACTAACAAAAAGAAATTCACCGAAAAGATGAAAATCTTTACCTGAGACAATACTCTTCTTATAGGAAGGATACGGTGGCTTCTATAGAATACAATGAGTTTTTGTATGGTCATTCAATTAAATATCCGCTGCATGCGGAAACAATTGAGAATTGTTCATCTGCAGTTACAGGACATATTTGCATGTGAATCTCCTTTTATGTTACAAATATACCATTTCCTGCAAGGATGGAAAATTTCAGCTGCATTACAAAATAGTATACAGGTCGTCTCATAGGACAACACCTTCTCTAGCATTCTCATTGGGTCTTTCATCCTGGGACCTGAACATACTTCTCATTGCCATCCTTCTGGGCACGAATTGCACATTGCTCTCACGAAGGACTGGGTGATTCATCAAAAGTGTACACTGGAATCTCCCATGCACGAAGTTTCTTTTTCACATCATCGGTCAGACTCAAGTCAGATGGCTCCTCCTTAAAGGTCTTGACATATGTTTTTGCACCAAATAGAATGAGTCGTTCAATGATAAACAGCTGGTAGTTATTTTGCACAACTGGGTCTACAATGTCTTTGAAGTGAGAAATAAATGCTAATTTGTATCTGCAAGGGATAGGAGAAAAAACAAAAGAACCTAAGCAGCCTGGGGACTTCACATATCAGAAGGACGAAACAAGTTTACTGCAGGAACGAATGGGAGCATACCTGGTTCCAAGGGGATCAAAGAAGCCAGGTTCTCTTTCATTTGATGCAATGAATAGAGTGCGCCCTTCAGGTATCCAATTTCCCACTCGTTTCAATATAGCAGATGCCCGTGTATCTCTATCAAGATGAGGGAACATAGTTCTTTTCACACCAAAGCGGTCTTTCCTGAGTTTTATTTTGTCTCCTCTTCTGACATGAATAGCATCATAGTCTCCTAACTTCTTCATAACCTGTCATAAAATTCATAAGCATATGCATTTCATGTATGCACTCCAGCAATTGGAAGACCAAAGAAACTGTTCCACAGCAAAATACACATAATTATGTATAACAGAATACAACATCATAACTCTATACATTAGAGCAGTGCATGATGTGCTAAATCCTTCAAAATTAAACCTGAAGAATTGGTCAAAGACAAATACATCATTTAGAACATTGAAAATATTCTAGAGCTCACAAACAGCGAAAATAAATGTACAAATTGCATTCCTTTAAAGATCCGAGAAGAAAACAGAATAAAACGATTTGCAAAAAGATGCAGGAATTAGAAATTTCCTTCACGTATTCCCAAGGTTATCAAATAAAAAGAAGAAGATATTGAAAACTCTTGTTTCCAAGAATATGAACTTTATCTAAATTATAGCAGTAAAGGATGTTCTGAACCCTTCAAGCCTGAAGAACTTATCGCAAATAAGTACATAATCTACAATACTGAAAACACCAGCTCAGGACGATGAAATAAATGTAGAAATCATTTTCTTTCTTTTAATATCTAACTCACTGTGAAGAAAGAAAAAGAGAAAATCAAAATTAGAAGATATCCTCTTCCCCAAGGTTATCAAATAAAAAATTACATGGATAAATAATGTGCAATACTTATCTATCCATCAAAATATCAGGTTCTAAATGATAAATGATGTGCACTTCTTATCTATCCATCAAAATATCAGGTTCTAAATTTTATGCACATAACTATGAAGTGAACGTTTTCGCTTGTTTTATCTTGTAAATTATATGTTTCAAAAGTTGGAAAACAAGTTTTCTGATAATTCTAACCTCCAATAGCATTTTTAATGGGCCCAAATTGTGTCCATCTCAAATGTGAAATAGGCTCAATTTCAACTGCCAAGTAAAGAAAATTGCACCCAAGATAAAAAAAGATTCTTTCATTTATAACTGCTGATTTTTAGCTAAAGGTAACTTTTACTCTTTTCATAGAGTGACACCTCAACTCTTAAATAATGGACTAGCTATGCATGTATTGATAATCATCTGGCGCAGCTATCAGCCAATGTATGGATGTCCATCAGCTCGTGCATGAATAGATATCTTTCAGCCCCAGCATGTGCATCCAAAAAATCATGTATGAACAAGCTTACATATGGCATTTGGAATGCCTCTGCTTATCAATTGGCATATATGGTTCATCATCTGGAGGAGAAATCAGAGAGGGGTATCATCAGCTTCAGCTCATATATACAGTACGAAGATCATCAAGCAATATAAGCATAATCAGACAATGGGGCCATTATGTTTCTGGTCACTCTCTTCAGCTCTTTTGAAGTGCTCCAACAACACTTCATCAGCTACTTTCTTCAGCCTCAGAATCTGATCATATGTTATGTGATTTCTTTGTATCTTCTTCCTATAATTAAACTATTAACTCAGTTTTTTAATTCTATCATGTATCTCTTATTTCTTGCCTCTTTGATGTTTCTAATAATTATTATGAGTTCATATCTAGGTCTAGGAATACTAAACACCAACAATCATTGTCAGAACAGGTTGACATCGATTTACTCTCAAGTTTGATATTCCATTTGCTTCATCATCATGTTCAACTTCAGCATATGTTTCATTTTCTCAATTCTATCAATTTTTATCGGGCCATATGTTTAATTAGCACTCGAACACATTTCTGTTCTCTTGCATTAGTTCTTCTTTTCTGAGTTTTCCTCAGTTCAGTCCTATTCTGAGATTTTTTTCAATTTAATTTTATTATTTTCAGGTTAGTATTATTCAGTTTTCTGAAAATTCAGAAATCAATTATTGGCTTCATTAAATCATATTCTATCAGTCAAATAATTCTCGAATTTCAGCATCTAATCATTATTCTGAGTTACTGTTTTCATATTTCAGCCATGTATTATATATTAAGACTTTACGTAGAATCTATAATCATTATTATTCCTCAGTACTACCTTAATCAGTAGATAAAATCCTTTTCTTCAGTTCAGATTATTATTATTTTTATTCATTCAACTTTTCTGTTCAACTTTTTCAAGTTCATAAGCTTCAAATAATTACGTATGAATCATTTATCTCTCATATCAATCTTTTATCTGAAAGTTATGATGATCATTTGATCATTCATTTCCTTTCAGATTCATCTCAAATTTCAGAAAAAATCATTTAAACTTTCAGAAAATCATTTTATTTCATTGAATCATCTTGTCTCATCATATTTATTATCACACCCTCTTGATTTTTTTTTTTTTAACAAGTTTTAGCTATAAATAACAAGCTCAAGCTTCAAAGAAAGCTCTCTTAACCATGGATCGCAGGTAAAGATTTGTATCAGACTAGAAGATTGCAAAGTCAAGGAGCAAAGTTTATATTATCAACATGAGAAGCTAAAGAGTATCTGCTTTTATTGTTGATCCATGTGTCTCTATCCATACTAGTAGATATGTATGTCTCCAAATGAATGAGTAGGATCTCATGATCCCCTAGTCAGGTCAAGGGGGGAGTTCTTGGAAACTTTGTCTTCGAAGTTGGGAAACAAGTTGTCTTATGGTGGTAACCTTTCAGAAAAAATCATTTAAACTTTCAGAAAATCATTTTATTTCATTGAATCATCTTTTCTCATCATATTTATTATCACACCCTCTTGAATTTTTTTATTTTAACAAGTTTTAGCTATAAATAACAAGCTCAAGCTTCAAAGAAAGCTCTCTTAACCATGGATCGCAGGTAAAGATTTGTATCAGACTAGAGGATTGCAAAGTCAAGGAGCAAAGTTTATATTATCAACATGAGAAGCTAAAGAGTATCTGCTTTTATTGTTGATCCATGTGTCTCTATCCATACTAGTAGATATGTATGTCTCCAGATGAATGAGTAGGATCTCATAATCCCCTAGTCAGGTCAAGGGGGGGGTTCTTGGAAACTTTATGTCTTCGAAGTTGGGAAACAAGTTGTCTTATGGTGGTAAACCTTCACTAGGATTTTTTATGATCCCAAATAGTATCTATCCAAATGTGAAATAATTGTGTCTATCTCAAATGTGAAATAGACACAATTTCAACCTCCATAGTTTTTTTTTTATTATTTTTTTTTTTTACTTCAAATATTTGATGATCCATCTTTATAAATAAGATAAGTTTATCTACTTCTTTTGAAACTTCTACTCTTTCTATAGAATAATGCCTCAATGTTATATAATCAACCTCCCATGCATGTATCAATTATCATATGGCACAACTATTAACCCATACACAGATGTCCATCATGATGAAGATGTATCCCAACCCCAATGCAGCAACGAAGCACGAATGACCTCCACAAGTAGACTTCTCGGCACCTCTGCAACTCAAAATGCCTCTTTCTCAAAATTTGTGCAAAGACTTCTAGTGAGCTTTTGTATACTTAAAGTAGACTAATGGAGCTTTCCAACAAAAGAAATTTCACACAAAATGGTTGCCTACACTAAGAGAAACTATCTCTGTAACATAGGCTAATTGAATGTATGTAGGAGCTAATCACATAGTGACCACACTTCACTCCAGCAAGCTTTTTTTGCAAGACTAACATTAGAATGAAGCTCAAACTTGACCAGTTTAGACCACTTTAGACCACTGTAATGGCTACCCAATGACACTAGTGACCAAAATCACGCCAAATAGATAAATGTGGAAGTAACAATGCTTACAACTCAGAGCTAGATAGCTCTCACAAAGCCTTCACAAAGAGAGAGATATGAATCACTATAGTTCAATATTTTACATAGATTACATAAAATGGATTCCGAATAAAGGAGAAACAATGTTGATAACTCAGGGGTAGAGAGTTCCAACATTGCCTGCGCACACAAAGAGGTATGCCTATTCAAAACCACCAAAAGAGTACGCAATGGGCTTGCTTGCTAACACACAAGCACATTAAGGAGGAGTTCTACAAGCTAGAAAACATGCAAGATTGCCCATTTGGAGCCAAAGTAGCATATATATACAAGTGCAAAAGTGAGATGCTCTTTTTCTAAGAATAAAAAATCATACCTAAGTGTGATTGGAAATAAATGAGATGAATGATAGAGGTTTCAACAACTTTTTGGAGAAGGAATCTCATGGAATTCCTTGTTTTTTAGTGTTCCACTTGTGGCCAATGAGATTTAGCCAAAAGCTCTCCACTTGTAACCAATGAAATTACTCCAAAGTACTCTTAAGATTGGGGCTTGATTTTCAACACTCCCCCCCCCCCCATGCTTCAACCGCTTTGTCCAAGCTCTATCATTCCAATGCTTCTTTTGAACCTGGTAAGCTTTGTAATATCCAATGCTTTAGTGAACATATCTACACATTGGTTTTTGGTTTCAAATCGATGGTTTATACTTCTTTTGCTTGCACCTTCTCCTTAACAAAATGATAGTGAACTTCAATGTGTTTGCTCCTAATATGAAACATGGGTTTGCGGCTAGGTATATGCTACTCATATTATCACAATGGATAGGTTTCTCCTTGACAAGCATATCTAAGTCTTCAAATAGCTTCTTTAGCCACATGATTTCACATGCAACTTGAGCCAAAGCTCTATACAAAGCTTCACTTATGAAAAAGCAACTATGGATTGTTTCTTTGAGCTCCATGAGATAAGCTTCTTCCCTAGCATCACCACATAGCCACTTGTGCTTCTCCTATCATCTTTTGAACCAGCCCAATCATCATCAGAGAATCCTTTGACCTGCAAATCACTCTCAAAAGGATAATATAAAACTTCATTAATAGTGCCTTCGAGATATCTTAACACTCTTTTAAACGCAAAAAGATGTGACACTCTAGGAGCTTGCATGAATTGAGAAAGGACTCCCACTACATATGACATTGTGGCATATATCAATGAACCAACGATGGACCTATAAAGTGTAAGGTCCTTCACTTCATTTCCTTCCATTGAGCTAAGCTTGACATTGACTTTCATAGGATGTGTCAATTGAAAGAGGCCGCGGAGAGCTACGTCGTGGTGTGCTCGGTTGCTCCAAACACCAAGGGAGTGGGCTGCTGCGTGAGGAGAGAGAAAGTAGAGAGAGAAACCTGCGCAGAAATTTGGAGAAGAAGATGGAGAAGCTGAAGTTGAAGAAGTCCCAATCAAGTTATGAGAGATTTGGGACCAAGTCTTATTGATAAGTGACTTTTAGGTCATTTGGGCATGTTCACACATGGCCAATGACCAAAAGTCATAAAAATAATGTAAATGCCTATAACTCCCCAATTTGGGGTCCAAAAAATACAACAAAAATATGTCTGGAAAGCTCTCGAATAGAGCTTTCACATGGAAGGGTCAAAATATACAAAAGGAGAGTCCTTGGGGCCTTTATCCCCAACAACCTCCCACTTGAAGGACCAAGGAGGCTCCTTTAAGCTAAGTAACTCCCACCATCTGTATACATAGCTGATGTTGTGCCTTGGGTAGACACTTCGTAAGAGCATCTGCAAGATTCTGTGAAGTATTGACCTTGATCAAAGTGATCAGGCCATCCTCTAACACCTCTCTGATGAAGTGATATCTCACATCAATATGCTTTGTGCGAGCATGAAACATGGCAATCTTTGCCAAACATATGGCACTCTGGCTATCGCATCCAAGAAGAGGTGCCTTTTCAAGCATCCCAAACTCACTGCAGAGCCGAGCTAACCAATCTGTAGTAGATAGTGCAACTATCCTCTGAAGTCTAGAGCACCATGAAATAGCTCCACCTGCAAGGATGTATACATAGCCACTTGTGGACTTGCGTGTGTCCACATCACCTGCCATGTCTGAATCACAAAATCCTTTTAACTCCAATGGACCCTTTCCATAACATAAGCATTTACTTTTGGTCCCTTTCAAATATCTCAAGATAGATTTGACTACCTCCCAATGAGCTCTACCAGGATTAGCCATGAACCTGCTAACAACTCCCACTGCATGAGCAATGTCTGGCCGAGTGGCAACCATAGCATACATAAGTGAACCACAAGCTGATGCATATGGAACACTCTTCATGTAACTAGCTGCATCATCATTTTTGGGACAGTCATCCTTGGAAAGCTTAACATGTGGATGCAATGGCACTCCAAGAGGCTTAGCATCAGCCACATTAAATCTGTCCAGCACTTTTTCAATGTACTTTTCTTGGGATACCTGCAAAGTATGCTGCTGTCTATCCCTTTTTATACGCATACCAAGAATATGCTCAGCTTCCCCAAGGTCTTTCATTGAGAATGCAGAGTTCAGCTGCTGTTTTAGAGCATTCAGAGTGCTCTTTTTCTTCCCAGCCAGCAGCATATCATCTACATACAGTACAAGAATAATTGGGCTGCCATCTTCATCCTTTTTCGTGTACAAACAATGATCTGCATGGCTTCTTTTAAACCCATGTTTGAGCATAAATGCATCAAACTTCTTATACCATTGTCTGGGGGCCTGTTTCAGCCCATACAAGCTCCTTTTCAGTTTGCATACCAGATGCTCTTTTCCAGGAATGGCATATCCTTCTGGCTGTTTCATGTACAGCTCTTCATCTAAATCACCATGCAAAAAGGCTGTTTTAAAATCCATTTGGAATAATTCCAAATCCAAGGCAGCTGTGAGAGCAAACAACACACGTAAAGTGGTCATTTTCACCACTGGAGAGAACACTTCTTGGAAATCAATGCCCTCTTTTTGGGCATATCCCTTAGCAACCAGCCTTGCCTTATACTTGGGTTTGCCATCAACAGTTTTGATTTTGTACACCCACTTGTTTGGAATGGCTTTCCTTCCTTTGGGTAACTCAACCAAATCCCAAGTATCATTTGCATGCAAGGCCTTTATCTCTTCCTGCATGGGTAACTCCCACTTCTTCTTGTGCTCACATAGCTTTGCCTCTTTATAAGTAAGAGGCTCACCCTCATCTGATAACATAATATAATGTATAGAGGGATCATATCTATTCACTCGCCTCCTAGGACGTATAGATCTTCTTACCCAATGATCAACATTACCAGGCAATGGATCTACATCAGGAGGTACATTAACTTCTTCATTGTTAACAGGCTGCTGTACATCATTTCCAGCCCTGTTTTCAGCATGAATAGGTGGCTGCATATGCCCTTCAGGAGCATCATTTTGCTGTCCAGCATCATCTGGCTCAATAACCACGGGCTCATTGTCATTTCCAGCCATATGTGGTGCATCCCGGGGGTCCATATCAGATTTAACTGGTGGCTGTACATGCTGAAATTTGACTCTTTTATGGTCATCTTTAGAGGCACAATTGTTTTTGAGCAGCCTTGCCTCATTAAATACAACATCTCGGCTCCGTATTACCTTCTTGAGTTGAGGTAGCCCAATCCTGTAGCCCATTTCACCTTCATCTCCATAACCCATGAAGATTCCTTTCATGGACTTTGCATCTAACTTGCTTCTCAACTCAGGCCTTATATGCACAAAAGCATCGCAACCAAAGATGCGTAGGTGGTCATATGAAGCTGGTTTGCCAGACCAAACCTCTTCTAGAATGCCACCTTTTAAGGACATATGAGGGGATCGATTGCAAACATGAACTGCAGTTTTCAAAGCCTCTCCCCAAAATCCATGAGGGAGATTAGCTGTGGACAGCATGCATCTCACCCTCTCACATAAAGTCCTATTATACCTTTCAGCCACACCGTTGGAAGAGGGGCTGTATGGGACTGTTAGCTCCCTCTTAATACCAAGATTTTCACAAAATCTATTGAATTCAGCACTTGTAAACTCACCCCCATTATCTGTACGTAAGCATTTCAGATTTCTACCTGTTTGAGTGGTCACAAATGCATGAAATTTCTTAAATGCAGCAAAGGCTTCATCTTTAGATTTTAACAAATATACCCAAAGCTTCCTAGAGTAATCATCTACAAAAGAAACAAAGTAAAGAGCACCCCCCATAGATTTTGTGGGCATGCTACAAACATCAGAATGAACAAGATCAAGCACACTAGACTTACGAGAGACACCAGAGTAGTAAGAATTCTTTACTTGCTTACCATATTGGCATTCATTACAAAAATCAAGTTTTGAGCCTTTAGCATCAAACTTGTCCAAATTACATAGTTTATCAAGGCCTTTTTGACTCATGTGACCAAGCCTTTTATGCCATAATTCCATATGTGAATGGATTTCAGCCAAAGCAATAAACTTGCCCAACAAGGCTTTACCATGCAAGCAATAAAGAGTCCCTTTCTTTGTACCTTTAACAATCAGCCTAGAGCCTTTGATAAGCTTCCATGACCCCTTCTCAAAGAGGGTACTATATCCATGCATATCCATTTGCCCAACAGACAATAAGCTTTTCTTGATGCTTGGTACCATAGTTAGTAAGGTACGATCCGTACGATTCGTACCGTACGTATTAGTACAGTACTACGTACGTACCCTAAGATTTGGGGCTTCCCGTACGATATTCGTACGTTCATAAGGTACGATTTTTTTTTTGGCTGAAAATAATATATTTTATATTTGAGATGATAAACATCATGTTTATGAATAACATACATCAAAATAAAGGTAAAAAACTTCATTTAGCTATATTTAATCATGTGGGATATTGTCGTCATATCGAGGAATTGGATATATCAATATCTACTTAGAAGTTAAAACTTAGAACTTAGAAGTTAGTACTATCATTTATGATTTATGTTAAAAACAAAAATCATGCTATCAATTTTCAAACTTCATTCATGACACATGTACATACTACATACATCTAGATTCTACATGATACCATCATACCAAAATGATAAATCTAGCTTCAAATCATAACAAAGTTTCAAACATGATCATCGTGATTCATGAATCATCACCAAGAATACATGAAATAACAAGATGATAAGTCACAAGTCTAGAGTGATGAATAGTAAATATTAAAAAACTAAAAGCCAATGAAAAACATCATCAATCATCATAATGTCCAATGTCAATAAAGTGTCAATAAAGTGACATGATACATCAATCACTTATCATCCATCTCATCAATATCACTATCATCAGAATTCTCATCAAGAGAATCCGATGATGTCATCTCATAAGTAGATGATGGTGGTGTGGGAGGATCACTGATAAGGTTCCCCTCATCATCAAAACGCGGGGATAGTGGAAGCTGCTGCAGCGATGATAATGTACTCCTCTGCCTCCTCGTGTATGTACTAGCCGGTGCTCGACTAGTGCTAGCTCCATCCCCGCGTGAAGTGGTTGATGCACGCCGGATAATCAATCCCTTCCCGCGACCACGGACTCCTCTGACCCTTCTTCTGCTATGGCCCCTTGTTTGCCTCACATCTATAGAGCAAAGCTCTCTATATAGATCGGCAAAAAGAAGCTCTTCCTCATCTTGAGGCACATCATGTGATGGAAGAGGAGTGTCTTTCACGGAAGGCCAAAATTTGTCCACATTCACCTAAACAAAAACGAGAATCAAAACATGAATTAGCATAACATGGAAGCCTACAACATTGAAAGCTGAAATTTTATGCAAGCAGCAAATGATAAAGCTACTTACTTGTTTGAGAGTCTCCATGTTAGGGATATTTTGTAGCATCTAAAGATTTGTACGACAATATATTAACTTTTCCATTTGATGAGGACTAAGTCTATTCCTCACCTTTGTGTGGATGAGAGAGAAAGCACTCCAATTTCTCTCACATGCACCGGATGAGCAATCTTGAGATAACACTTTAAGAGCATATGTGAATAATGTAGTGAATGCAAAACCAAAATTTTGCCACCAAAAGAGTGGTTTTACCATTGATTCTCTATCCCAACATGTAGGAAAAAGAAAGGCAGGATTTCCCCTCTCATCCATATAACAATTAATTTGCTCCAACATGTCATTATGTAGATGTGTGGGAACTACACGTGACATATATTGAAGACGATCCGATAATAACTCCACATCATCATATAATCGGGTGCTTTTGAATGCCGGATGCAATAAACCTGCAAACCCATGGATAGGCCGATGCATCCATGTCCATCTTCTCATTGTTGCCTAAAAAAAAAGAAAGAGGGTTAAATATTAAAATTTAATAATAAGAATGAATTATGAGATGAAAATTATAATACACACACACACACACAAACACACACACACACACACACACACACAAACACACACACACACACACACACAAAAAAAAACACACACACACACACACACACACACAAAAACACACACACACACACATCAAAATATCTTACCTCAAGTACTTCATCTCTTTGCTCCTCGGTGACAAGAGTGCATTCCCTTATCTCTTGCATAGCTCTTCTCATGATATGGATGAGAAGACCGAGAGTAGCACCTTCACAATCCGTCATGCGTAGAGCTTTGTAGATAGGTGTGATGACACCTAAAATAGCTCTCACACCATCCCAAAAGCTCTCATCCAAACATAACCTTTGCATGCTTTTTGACTCCTCCGATGTGCTCTCGTCCCACTCGATCCAAAAGGTAGATACCACCGTTTGTCGTAGAGGCACTTTCACTTCAAGCAACCTTGAAAGGACAATCCACATGTATGCAAAGCGTGTGGTGGCGGGCTTCTTTATTTCAAGCTTGCTATGCTCTCTAAACATAGCCAACACTTTCACTTTTTGTGTGAAAAATGTAACTATGTTCGAGGCTTGTAGTGTGCAAGCTTTCACCCATGTTAGCTTTCCAATATCCTCCATGAGCAAATCAAGACAATGAGTTGCATATGGAGTCCACACAATATGTGGATACTCACCCTCCAAAAGCTGCCCCATATGCCTACAATTGCTTGCATTATCGGTGACAACTTGCACTACATTTGATGAACCCACCTATGCATAAAATCCATAAATTAGTGTCAAAATATCAAAATGAAATTAAAATAAAATAAAAATTTAAAACTTACTTCTTCAATGGCCTTCTTGATATGCCGATAGATGAACACTCCGGTTGTCTTCTTTCCCTTCTTTCCAACCTCAACGGCACGTAGGAAAAAAGTACCAATAGGGCATGACACAAGAATATTAATTATGCCTCTATTTTTTCTATCTCTCCATCCATCGGAGAGGATAGTGCATCCATACCTAAACCATTTCTCACGCATAGGGGCAAGTGAGAGATCTATTCTTTTCTTCTCCTCATCAATCTTGGTTGTCCTCATATCGGAGTAGCTAGGTCCACTCCATCCTTGGCATGGACCCACTTCACTAATTGCTTTCACCATAGTCTTCCATTGGTTTGAATTAAGAAGATTAAATGAGAGATTTTTCATAATTACCGTTCTTGCAATCTCTATGTCGGCTATCTTTTGTTTCTCTTTGATCCATGTGAGAGAGGACCTTACATGCCCGGGAGCTTGCCCTAATCCACTTTGCCTCATTGATTGTGACTCCCTTTGTAATGGTGATTGGGAGGATGAACCAACATTTGAGTCATGAAAATGTGACTCCTCTTCATGTGAAGAAGTAGAGACCGTTGCACGAGAAGAATGGCTTGCATATCCTCTTACCGATGTAGGTAATGTGCTAGGAGATCCCATCATTTTTTGCCTAATCTCGGATGCAATATGATCGGGAATTTCCTTGCATGCGGCCACTTGCCCTCCAAGCTTGCTTATGTGTTGAAGTAGCCTTGTGGCCCCGCTTGTGTATCGCTTGCCACAATATTTGCAAGTCCAATGATGGGAATTGGACTTCTTTGTGTCTTTCTCCACCCCAACACAATGGAGATCAAAAGCCTCATGCTTTTCTCTCACCATGTTGCTTAGAGAAAGGCTAAAGCTGAACTAGAAGAGAAAGGTTTGAAGCGAGCTTGAGAAAGCTTGATAGAGCTTGAGATAGAGCTTGAGAGAGGCTAGAGCTTGAGGAATCTTAAGTGTGTATGTGTGACATGTGTGTTTGAAGATGGGCTTAGGTAGTAGACTCGTGAGCGAGCGGCTGCAGAAAAAACCCGAAAGCGCAAATGAACAGAAGTGAACCGAACGAAGAAGTTAGAAGTTCTTTAGGTCTTTTTTTTTTCGGAAAAAAAATTCGTACGAACCCGTACGAATACGTACCGTACGGTACCTTGCAAAAAATACGTACGGACGTATTCGTACGCGTACGATTAGCAACTATGCTTGGTACATACCTTACATCATGCAAAACCAGCTCATTGGTACCATCCACTGTGAGATGCACTGTGCCAATACCTTCAATTGAACAAGCATGGTTATTTCCAAGATATACATGTCCATGGCTGCTTGCATGAAAGGTAGTGAAACACTCCTTAATAGGAGTTACATGAAACGATGCACCTGAATCTACAATCCATGTTTGTGACAAAGCATCATTCACAGTAAGCAAGGCATCAATCAAATCCCTCTTTGTGATCTGCATATCTTGTGCATGAATATCAATAGAAGGATGCTCTCCTTCCATAGTAGCACAAAGTATATCTTCTGCATCTGATAGCTCCTCAATGATGACACTAGAGGCCACATTGGCCTTCTCTTTGTCTTTGTCCTTTGAGGTATCATGTGCTTCATTCTTGGTGTCCTTTTTCTTCCTGTCACCTGTGTTCTTCTTTCTTTCTAGTTCAGCTTTATAGAATCTGCAATCAGGCTTCTTGTGACCTTTCCTACCACATTGATAACAAGTCACTTCAGCCTTGCCTTTGCTTTTGCTCCTGTTCCTCTGTACATTTCCACTTTTCTTTTCTGTTCTTCCTCTAGCCACATTGGCTGAACCACTGCCCTCTCCACTAGCTTTCCTCCTGATTTCCTCATTCAAAATAGAACCCCTTACACCATCAAAGGTAAGACTGGGGCTATTCGAAAGTGAAACAACCAATGTTTCCCACGAATCAGGTAAGGTCATCAACAAGAAGATGGCCTTAAGCTTATCATCAAATGGAGGTAATCCAGAGTCCTGCAATTGTGAAAGAGTACCTGTAAACAAAGATAAGTGCTCAGCCGCACTTTTTGACTCATCAAGCTGCATACACACTAGCTTACGCATAAGATGCACTTGATTTACAGGCGTGGTATTTTCATAAGTGGCTTTCAGCTTCTCCCATACCTCAAAAGCAGTTGTAAGGCCTTTCAAATCCACTAAGATTTCATATGATACAGCCATCTTGATGTAAGTGATGGCCTTCTTGTTTAGGTTCATCCATGCTGCATCTGTCATATCTTCAGGCTTGACTTCCTCAAGAGCCCCTTCACAATCTTTAAGAAAGAGGATGCCCAACATTCTCTCTTTCCACAAATCGAAACCATTACCTTCAAATCTCTTGATCTCAAACAAGCTTTTGACATCAGAGGAGGTAGAGGCCATGTTTGCACACTAAGAGCTTCAAAATTTCACCAAAAAGGTAAAATTCACCTGCTGTCCTGTGCGCAATTACCTTAGGAGACTATAGCTGAGAAATTAAGCCCAAAAACTGTTCAAAACTTGCAAAAAACAATTTCTGAAATTTTCTGCAGAAAATTTCAGAAAATTCCAGCAAGCTGTAATTGCATCAAAAACAACAAATTTGTTGTTTTTCAACCACAAAAGGCATACATAAATGTAAAACCAAGGCAATGGGTGCTTGTTTTCACAAAAGCCCCAATTTTTGCAGCAATATGACCTGTAAAATCAGAGAAATGACCTACTGTAATAAGTTTCCAGCAAGTATGCACTTAATCATCCTTGGGGCCTTTATCCCCAACATCAATGTCTTGCAGCTTATGAGACGAAATTTTTCCAACACATCTAGCATGTACTTTCTTTGCATCGACCAAATGCCATTTGATTTATACACAGCTTCAATACCTAAGAAGTACCTTATCTCTCCCAAATCTAAGATCTTAAATTCTGATCCTATCCTCCTCTTTATGTCCTTGATTCCTTCTTCGTCATCACCTATTATGATCAGATCGTCTACATATACACATAGGTAGACAAAGTTTTCACCTTCTCTTCTTATGAATAGTGATGGATCCGCCTTGCTTTGTTGGTAGCCACATTTGAGTAGGTACTCCATAAGCCTTTGATTCCAAGCTCTAAGTACTTGCTTGAGTCCATATAAAGCCTTTTTCAACTTGCAAACATGAGTTGATTTCTTGCAATCTTCAAATCCTAGAGGTTGATCCATATACACTATCTCTTCTAGCTCTCCATTCAAGAAGGTGTTCTTGACATCTAAGTGATATATTTTGCAATACTTACTTGCAAGCTACAGCCAAAGCAATCAAAGTCCTAATTGGGATGTACTTAACCACAAGACTAAAGGTTTCCTCAAAGTTGATTCCATATGTTTGAGTGAAACCTTTAGCAACTAACCTTGCCTTGTACCTTACTATGCTCCCATTTGAATTGACTTTGATCTTGAACACCCATTTGTTGCCAATTACCTTCATGGTTCTTGGAACTAAAGGTCCATGTGTTGTTGCCCTCCAAGGCTTGGATTTCCTCCTTCATAGATTTTTGTCATTCCCTACACTTGCTTGCATCTTCATAACATGTAGGTTCTTGATTTGCTATGAGCCTGTTCATGTATGCATAATGCTTTGCAATAAAAGAATCATATGTAAGCCTCTCTATTGGATACCTTGGCCTTGTTGATTTCCTTTATTCTCCTTCGTTTGGGATGAATCTTCTTTGCCTTGGAGTTTTGATGATAGCCTTTGAGGTTTCTCCCTTTTCAAATGCAGAGTCTTCATCCATATTGTCCATGTTCATCCACATGTGAGACTTATCTTCTTCAAAGACCTTCTCTTTGCTTTGAGGTTTCCATTCCAAGATGTTGATCTTGATGAGCCTTCATCCATATTTGAATGTTGAGCACCACTCAACTCTATGTATGTTTATGTGTTTTCCTCTTCATGGCTACTCCTAACTTCAATTTCACATTCAACCTACATATGTTCCAAAGGTGCATACCATGGTAATACTTCATCAAACTTCACATCCCTTGAGATCTTGAGCTCCTTAGTCTTTGGATTGTAGCACCTTTAATCCTTTTGCTCACCTACATATCCTACGAACACACATTTTTCCGCTCTAGCATCCAACTTGCTTCTTAATTCACTAGGTATGAAGACATAACATGTACATCCAAATGCTTTGAGGTGGGATGCATCAGGTCTTCCTCCGTACCATGATTCATAAGGTATAGATGATTGTATACCTGATGTTGGAGCTCTATTCATGATGTAAATTGCAATAGTGGTTGCATCAACCCAATAACCATTTTCTCTTTCATCATTGTTCTAGCACATTCTACGATATAGCTGATTTTTCTTTCTTCAATCTTATTTTGTTGGGGTGTATACTTGCATGTAAATTGCCTTTTGATGCCATTGCTCTGCAAAAAATCAGAAAATTCATGGGAGAAGTACTCCCCCTCGGGCCTCCATCAGATCTAAAATATTTGATATATCTTCCAACTTCTCTTTCAACTAGTGATTTGAATCTCTTGAAGAAGTAAAACACATTGGACGTATGCTTCATGCAATATAACCATGTCATCCTTGTACAATCATCTATGAATGTCACAAAATACCTATTACCTCCAACGGGGTTTTCTTTTGTTGTAGGATGTTGGCTCACATAGTTGATCTTCTTGAAAGGTAGTCTTGTTGACTTGCATAGATGACATGCTTCACACAAGTGCTTCAAACTTTGTGCGTTGAAGCTTGCTAATCCCTACACAAGCTTCCTTTTCTCCATATCCTTCATCGTTTGGACATTAATATGTCCCATCCTTTTGTGCCAAAGATCGATCTATGCAATCCTTTGATTACCATATGAGAAATAGACTGTATGATTAGGGTTTGGCTTTACCTCAAGTATGAAGAGCCTTCCTTCTTTCTTTCCTCTTGCTATCTCCTTGTAGCCATCCTTGGGCTTCTCCAAAAATCAGCCCCTTTGATTGAACTTGAATTGATAGCCCTCCTCCACCATTTGTCCCACTAATACAAGGTTCTTTGTGATAGTGTGTACATGCAGCACATTCTTCAAGCACTTTGCCTTTTGTGATCCACCCCATCACCTATGTGTGTGATAGTGTGAGGGGTGTCATCACCTCTCCTACATGCCCCTTTGTTGATGGAACTTGTATGTTGGAGAAGAAGTCCTTGTTGCAATTCATATGATTGTTGCATCCATTGTCTATGTACCATGTATTGTCCACATGGTTTCTATGATCTGTAATTTGCATCATAGCTAGCATGCGTTCATTGTCATTGTTTGAGGAAGTAGATGTATAGTTACCTTGTTCCTTATATGAGTTGTATCTTTGATTGTTGCCTCCTCCTTGATAGCAATCCTTTGTGTAATGTCCATACGTACCACATATGTAGCAAACATCTGAAATACCTCCATCTCTAGATTGGCTTTGTCTTCCTTATTTTCCTCTATGTCTTCCCCTTCCTCTTTGTGATGAGGAATGGCCTCCTTGCTCTTGTCTTTGCTCTTGACCTTGTCCTCTGCCTTGTCTTCATCTGCCTGTGCTTTGTCCTCTTCCTTTGCCCCTTCCTTTACCTGCATAAAACACTTGGGCCTCATTGCCACTTGATTTGCTACCTCCAATGTTGATCCCCTCTGTGACCATCAAGGCCACAAATTGCTCAAAATCTGGTAGTTTGTCTCTTATATAAATTGAAGTGGTAAATGATTTCCATTTTTCATCATCCCTCAATCCATTGAGGGTATAAGTTACTAGGTCATCATCATCGATATGACAACCTAGAGAACCTAATGCATCACTTAGTTCATTTACCTTCAAAATAAAGTCATTGATATTGTTGTTGGGTGACTTGCTTAAGTTGTTGAGCTCCTTGTTCGATTATATCTTCCTAGCTTTCATGGATATAGAGTAAAGCCGCTCCAAGGTTTCCCATACCTTCATAGATGTATCTAAATCTTGTATGTGTCCAATCATTGAATTGCTAATGTGTTGTGAGAGAATGAAGGCTACTCTCTTGTCCCTTTCATTCCACTCTCTAAATGTCCTCAATTGATCATTGGTGGGGCTATCTCCTAATCTAGGCCTTGGGTCTCATCCACTTATGAATCTCCACAAGCCTTTGTCCATAAGAAATCTTGACATCCTAAATTTCCATGGTTGGTAATTGTTTTTGTCAAGCTTCTCCACTCTCAGCCATGGAGATCTCCTCCTACTTTGGGATGCTCCCTAAGCGACCTTGGAAGTGATATGAGTGATGAAATTCTTGAAGCTTTACCTTTGGACTCCAAGCACTTCAAACGAAACGATGTACCTTGTCATGTCTTCCAAAACAGCTCCCTCGTGATGATTGAACTTTAAGAAATGTTGAGATGTAGCTTCTTTCTTGCTCCAAAAGCTTCACTTCCACACACACGCATCAATTCACATACATGTATGATATAACATAATTAGTAATTAAATGCATCAGTGACCATGCATACACAGTAGTATAGATAATAGATTATAGCATATATGTCATGACTCGTACACAACGCACATCTACGCACATGTGCGTACACATTGTATAATGGCAAATGCACATGCCACTATCCACATCACAATAATATCATTGAAATTTGACATCCACAATGCATAATACATATGCATTCAAGTTTCAACAATGCACAATATAATTGCCCAATGCCAATGCACAATTCACATGCACAATTGTAATTTATCAATGCAAGGATGTTGCATGTGCCGTGCACATATATCATAATGTACACAATTATATATGTTGCAACTTGCATGCACAAATGTTCACAATTGACAATTATATATGAGTGTATTTATGTGTGTGAAACTACCAAGTTCCACATACAAGGATGATTTCTAAAGGTTGAAGCTGATTGTTGTAAGTTTGTAACTTGTCACTTTTTGGGTTAGCCTTGGAACTTGAAGGAAGTTGCCCCTTTAGTTAAGCTATAAGCCTCCATGGCACAATCGGAGTTGCAAGAGCTCTGGTCTGTATGGCACCTCAAATGTAGACACTTGCAATAATACCACGAGAAGAAGTCGGAATCGGACCATTTTTCCCCAGAAAAAAAAGGTTGCAGAAATGTGTTTCTTCCATTTCTGAGATGATGGTTTCGATCGTAACATTTCGGAATGGCCGAAATGGTGTTTCCTGCAACTATGCTTGTATCTAGCTCCTTGTTGTGGGAAATGTGAAGAGGTGATGGGTATAGTGCAGAGATGAGATTGTCTTGGCAAACACCTGCTCAAGGCCAGCCTTGTTAACTTATAAAGTATCCTAAAAGACTCCCAGAGCTTCCAAAATATGCATTTAAACCACCAAAGTACTTTCGAGCATCATTCTCAAACTTCTGTATCAAATTAGATAAGTTGTGAGGTCAAAATACCTTGAGAAACTTTCTATTTATGGAAGAGAAGCTCTCAATATTTTGCTCATAGCTCACAATCTGATAGCAATTGTCCAGAGAGCTTTCGCACACCTTCAAATGAAGTGTTAAGCAAGCTAGGATGATCATACACATAGCAATGTGCATAAGAACTCTTAGGGTAAACCCGACTTTCCAAAAAGAAGGTGATACACAGACCCTATCACATATAATCATTGTCGTATATGATCACTCATATCTCAAGATCTATGCATCCAATGATAATGAAACTTTGTAGGCATGCTTACTAAGTGATCAATTGATGGATTGGACAACTTGCACATAGAGAAATGACTACGAGAAGTTGACAGAGTTCCTCAAAGTACTGTTACAGTAGATAGAGATTCCTAAATCAATAGCAATGAAATATAACATATATTGCTAATGGACATATGATACAAAGGAGATGCGGAGGACTTCTCCAACTTCGAGATAGTACAAAGTCCACTCAATGAGAGTCTGATCATCAATTCAAAGCTCTGTTTTTCGCGACTCATATACACCTTTTTGAACTTGAGGTTTGTCGGAGGTTCCACCTAAAAGTAATCCAAGTTTCTAGGAGATAATTTGAAATTTGAATCCAAATCAATCCATGGATTTTGGCTCCTGTTGAGCTTACGAGAATTTCTCCTTTTATCCTTTTTACTTTTCACTGAGATAAGCTTCACCATTTAACCTTTGAAGTCTTTCATAATATATGATGAAATGAATGTACAATTGAGTCTTGAAATGTGAGAAGTCCAATGTGCATTTAGAGGACTTCTCTGACTTCGAGATAGTACAAAGTCCACTCAATGAGAGTGTGATCATCAGTTCAAAGCTCTATTTTTCGTGACTCATAACATGACGTACATATACACCTTTTTTAATCTGAAGTTTGTTGGAGGTTCCAACTAAAAGTGATCCAAGTTTCTAGGAGATAATTTGAAATTTGAATTCAAATCAATTCATGGATTTTGGCTCTTATTGAACTTACAATAATTTCTCCTTTTATCCCTTTTACTTTTCACTGAGATAAGCTTCACCATTTAACCTTTGAAGTCTTTCATAATATATGATGAAATGAATGTACAATTGAGCTTCCTCAAATGCGAGAAGTCCAATGTGCATTTTTAGCCGAGCACTTAGGCTTGCTCCATGCACCAACAGCTCCCCTTCAAGCCTAATATGCTTAAGTCTTCTGTCCTTCAAATTTCAATACTTCTTGAAGTCCAATCATAGCTTTGAACCTATTTAACTTTACTCCATCCAATGCCTAGGTCATCATATCTGCACATTGTTGTTGAGTAGCTAAATATGAGAGTTCAATCTCCTTACGTGTGATCTTCTCCCTGACATAGTGATGGTGGACCAGTTAATCCAATCTCCTTACGTCTTGGCATGGTAGATTGGATTAACTGGTGGAGTGAGCTAATGTTATCTCCAAAGATGTGAGAAGTAGAAGACCTAAGTGCCAAATTTGATTATAGGGTTTTGATCCACATTGCTTCCTGAGTTACATTGGCTAATCCTTTGTATTCAGCTTCAGTTGATGAGAGTGCAACCGTAGGTTTCTTTTTTGAAGACCATGAGATAAGTTTTGTACCTACGAAAGTGAGATATCCTGAAGTACTTCATCTTTAGAACCTACCCAATCTACATCAGAGAAGAGCTTCATGTCTATATCAAATGTATGTGGGTAATATAGACCTTCATTAATGGTTCCCTTCAAGTATTTGAGTATCCTCTTGGCTTCTTCCATGTGAGGTTTCATAGGAGTGTGCGTAAATTGACCTAGAACACTTACACTATAGCAAATCTCTACTCTAGTTAATGTGGCATAGTTCAAACTACCCACTAAACTCTGATAACTTGTTATGTCTCCAATAGGCTCTCCTTCATGAGCACTTAACTTCAAATTCATCTCCATGGGTGTACCTACAACCTTGGAATTCTCCATCTTGAACTTAGCAAGCATATCCTTAATGTATTTTTTTTTGAATGAGATACATACCCTTTTCTGTGTATACAACTTCCCACCCTAGGAAGTATGTGAGTTGCCCTAGGTCACTGATATTGAATTCCTCCTTCATTTGTAGCTTGATTCTCCTAACACCTTCAACTTCATTGCCTGTGAGTATTATATCATCAAATATACACAAAAGTATATGACTTCTCCTTGTGCTAACCATGAATCCTTTGTCTTGCAAATATGTGACAAGCCTATGATTCCAAGCCCTTGGGGCTTGCTTTAGACCATATAGGGCTTTCCTTAACCTGCATACATGTTCAAGAAATAATGAGTCCAATTTACCTCTTATATATGAAGGTATGTGTGCATATGCAATGCACCCAAAGATCTTGCAATGGTTCAAACTAGGTCTTCTTCCATTCCATGCTTCATTTGGAGTCATACCATCCAGAGCCTTTGATGGTGACCTATTAGGATATCATACACAGAGCAATGTGCATAAGAAATCTAGGGTAAACCCGACTTTTTAGGACGAAGGTGATACACAGACCCTGTCACATATAATCACTCATATCTCAAGTTCTATGCATCCAATGATAATGAAACTTTGTACGCATGCTTGGTACAGCCCTACCTAAGTGATCCAATCAATGGATTGGACAATGAGCACTTATAAACAGAGAAATGACTCTGAAAGTTGACATAGTTGCTCAAAGTATTGTAAGAGTAGACACAGATTCACAAATCAATAGCAATGAAATATCACATATATTGCTAATGGACATGATACAAAAGAGATGTGAGGGACATCTCTAACTTCGAGATAGTACAAAGTCCACTTAATGAGAGTGAGATGAATACTTCAAAGCTCTCTTTTTTTTGCAACTTAAAACATGATGTATATATACATCTTTTTGAACTTGAAGTTTGTTGGAGGTTCCACCTAAAAGTGATCCAAGTTTCTAGGCGATAATTTGAAATTTGAATTCAAATCAATTCATGGCTTTTGGCTCCTATTGAACTTACGAGAATTTCTTCTTTTATCCCTTTTACTTTTCACTGAGAATTGAGCTTCCTGAAATGTGAAAAGTCTGATGTGCATTTAACCTTTGAAGTCTTTCATAATATATGATGAAATGAATGTACAGTTGAGCTTCGTGGCATGTGCAAAGTCCATGTGCATTTAGTCAAGCACTTAGACTTGCTCCACGCACCAACAAGAAAGACTTTTGAGGCTCATTAGTGGAAGTGAGACAAGACCCAAATTTCCAAATAATCGCAATGCTCACTAGCTAAGACCATTTTAAGGAATGGAATGAACGAGGTAAAAAAGGTTATTTCCATTCTAACACAAAGTATTAGCAATAGCATGATTGGACATGTTAGCAAATAAGCCACAATTGATATAGAGATTGAAATTGAAGAAAGACAACATGAAGAATAGATAGCATACATGAAAGATTTAAGGAGCAAAATTCCACATAATTCATTACATTCCAAAGATTGAAGTTACAAAAGATAGCTTGAAGATAAGCTCTTGATATACAAGTTGTCTATGAACTGCATAAATCTTCAAAAGCTGAAGTAAAATCTCCTCCAACCTCCTTCAAGTAAGGAAAGATGATAGAGTATACAGCACACCTTGAAGTTGTTCATGAAGATAGTAGCCCTACCAAATTGATCTCCAAACTCATGTGTAAGAAAACACACCTTGAAGAGATGTTGAAGTCCTTCAATACTTCCAAGGACATGAAGCTGAAGAGAGCAACCAAAGTGATGCATGAAGGTCCCAACCTTAGCATATATAGCATACAAACTGCCCACGAAAATCTGTTAGAAAGAGCTAAAAGTAAAGCTAAGCGAATATAATTTTTCGCAAAAGCTAAATTAGGCTTTTTCTTTTAATGTAGCATGGAGTTTTTATTATGCCACATGTCTATGGTTATTACCATTGGATCAATTTAACGTGATTTTTCCATGTGTTATAACTTATACATAAAAATGTGCCTTTCAGTTTACTCGCATTGACTTGAAATAAGGGTTTGACTTCTCAAATGGAAATTGGACCCAAACACATAAGTTTTGTATATGGTTGGACAGTGAGCACCACAAGAATATGTAATAAAATTTTTACTCAAAATTTGACCATCTTTGACCAATTCAATCCTTTGACCACCATGTTGACGTGCCAGTTGGGCTTCCCCTAGTGGAACGTTGACCCATTTACTATGAATTTGATGTTTTTGCTAACAATTTCCCTCCTAACCTGACATTAGGGGCATATGTCAAGTAGGAACACTTGTTGAAGATTCGGATACTAGTACAATCTTCACATACTATGTAAAGTATCCACAAACACACACAAGGATCTTTGACACGAAGAGCACTCTCCAACACACACATCACAAAGAGTACTTACACATACCATACTCTTCTCAACCAATACTACTTGGAAGGATAGAAACAATGAAAGGATGCTAAATTTTAAGATAAAATATAGAGTAAAATATATCCTCAAGATTTTCAACCACCACATGTTACTTATATTGTTCAAAAATCTTCATGTAGAAGACAAACCCCTCCCGCTCGATACCACCAAAAATGAGTTGCCAACATATGTACAATATTGACTAACTCCAAAAAACTTAATATTACTACCAGCAGACAATTCACTACATTATTTCTCAAGGCTCAGAAGTTCATACTTATTTTGAAACTCCAAGGTCAAGCTCTTCAACAAACCATGAGATATAATCTTATAGAGCATCAGAAGCAAGCAGTTTCCTATCAGAATACTTCGTTTATATTCATAATCATAACAGCAGCAGATATATTCATCTTTATAATCGTGTAGCAGCATGTTAAATTTTATATACTCATAGATTTGTGATCACGTTAGTACACTCAGCTTATGTATTAGAAATTAGAATCAAGTTAGAAAATCTGATGTCTTCATGAGAAATCCATAGCACATACCATTTTGCATCTTATTTCTGTTTTTGTCTACTGTCTTGATGTTTCTCTTGTGACAAATCATTACCTGGACAGAACATAAAATTCTCCAGTTGGATCATATGTGCAGAGGCTCCTTGTGGATGTGATTTCATACTGAGGTGGATGGCTCCTTGCAGACATTAATAGGAATCACTGATCAAAAAAATGTTAACCCCCAAATGATCCATGCATGGCACAGAAACCAAATCATATTGATAAAGGAACAACAGACCAAATGAACCAAACTGACAGGTTCCATCTGAATTCACACACTGATCCAACCTTGACACAAATCATGGTCTGTCACGACATACTGCCAACTTACCCCTTTTTTGTTTTTGTTTTTTGTTTTTTTTTTTTTTTTTTTTTTTTTTTTTTTTTTTTTTTTTTTTTGGATTAGTGCCCGACAGACAGGAGACTAGTGCAAACACAATGGTCAAGACAGATTTGCAAAAAACTTCTTATTTCAGTCTATCATGAGTCACGACCGACAGGGACCATCACGACGATCTGGATCTATCGTGATAGGCCCAAACTATCATGACAATTCGGCCCATCACGATACATTTCTGTCGCAACAGAGCCCTAGCTCAACAACCCAACCTATCCTGACAGTAGGCTCTATGGCGAATGTATGGCTAAGATATCTAACACCAACGAAAACCACCATGATCAATATGGTGCAGTTATTCTTCCTATTACTCAATCAAGCAATGTATTCCCACTACCCATGCAATGTCCTTATCGAACGCAACGGTCTATCATTAATGCAAACAATTTCCTCAACTTCTCATTATATTAAACCATTCAAACTATTATATCAGTTAATACAGTCAATGTGTCCGTTTTAAGAGATGTACAATATGCATGCAGCATGCTCTTCTCTTTGGCTTGTAATTTGTATTTAGAACTAGATGCAATCTGAAATGCCAGTAAATTAACATTCAGTTGTGCCAACAAAGCAGGCTAGCTGTGACTTTTGCTTCCCTCCCTCCCTCCCTCCCTAGTGCCCGACAGACAGGAGACTAGTGCAAACACAGTGGTGAAGACAGATTTGCAAAAAAACTTCTTATTTCAGTCTATCACGAGTCGCGACCGACAGGCACCATCACAACAGTCTGGATCTATCGTGATAGGCCCAAACTATCATGACAATTTGGCCCATCACGATACCACATCTCTGTCGCAACCTTCAGAGGGTTTTTTTTTTTTTTTTTTTTTTTTTTTTTTTTTTTTTTTTTTTTTTTGGGGGGGGGGGGGGGGGGGGGGGGGAGGGGGGGGGGGGGGGGGGGGGGTTTGCCGAAAGTAAACTATCTTGATTACCTTTTCAGCTGCAACCTTGAGAGGCTTAGAAGCCATTTTTGGAAGAAAGGAATACGGCAGGAGAACATTTGTATGATTCTTTCTGTCCGAACACTCCACAAACCTGTCAAAGTTCAAGATAACTATGAAGATGGAAAATTCGGAGTCTTATTAGATTTAATTTTTTTGGAAGTGAGTTAGTACTTAGACAACTTAACAGATCCCAAAGCAAGCCCAATCAAAATTTCAATCTCTTATATAATATGATCTGGCCTGAGCTGTCCTTATCCTGTTAGTAAAAAGTTTGATGTCGACCTGTTTATTGATAAACATTGAACCAAGGAGACTAAACTTCACATAAAGTGCGAATTCGCTACCATTAGGACACTCAAAAGCAATAAGAACACAGCACTTGGGATTGAAGAGAAAAAATCTTGATACAGAAAGCAATAGCAGCAGTTTTCCTTCTTGCCATCATTATTTTTAGCCCCTTCCAAAAAATAAAAGAAAAAGGCAAAGTTGGCTCAAAAATAATAAGAAATGCTTTTTTTTCCACCCAAAATTAGAGTCTGGAAAAATCTAAAAAGTATTTATTTGTTGCAACTTTAGATGGCATATCTAACACACTATGATTCATGAATATGAACTGAAATTCTACATCTATATGTCATTGAGAACCCTAATCCTAAAAGAATGATGATTCCCAACAGAAAAATACAAACGCTGGAAATCTTCTCGAAGGAAGTAGCAATGATGATAGACTGCTACACCTGTTTCCATGACATGAAGTGGGTTGTCTGACCCCTAACAATGGTAGATAGAATGATTCTCTCTGATAAAAGATAAGTAAACATTAGTTGAAGTGGATTGTGTTGTGGGAAAGATACCTCATGAGCCTTAACCTCTGGTGTATTGCTCATAAGAACGTTGATGATTTTGTTGTTAAACATCATGGCATCTACTCACAAAATTGTCCAATTGCTTCTAATTTCCTTGCTTAGAACACTATTGTCTTGATTCCACAATCATGTCCATGCAAAATTAAAGTCTATTAGGAGTCCACTTTGGAATTTGGCCCATGACACATTGTACAATCATATGAGATTAAACACTATCATCATCAGAGGAAAAGAAAGTGCAACGTAAACTGTGTGATGTATTGAATACAACAGACAATCAAGAATGTGTACAAAGACAAGATGTAGAGAGTGAAACTAAACATTGCAAGGGCATAATCATGATAGATACATAGGGAATCTCAGCTCCATCTTTAGCATGTGGGTGCATGCTGTATAAAAGAGGCATGTGCAGCACCTCCATGAAAGTATATTACAGATCCTTCGAATCACAGGACCATGACATCTGCTATATCTGAATCCAAAAAACAACTATTCTTCTGTGCTCTGTGCTCCTTTGACTCCACGCGTCCTCGCTCCCTGGGGAGATTCACCATGTGAAAGTGAGTTGCTACAATCCATCTCTCTCGGATTGTTCTACCTAAGCGGAGATCTGCAAGTAAAATGTTCCTCACACTGAGGTCCCGGTCAAGCATAGTCTGCGAATCTTTCTCTGGCAATCTCCCTCTGCTCTGTCTCTCTCAATCTCAAGTTGGAGTGAGAAGGCTTTGAGTTTATCAAATGGCAACTCTCATGGCATATCGTAAAAATACATCCAAATAACCAGATCTTTAAATGAACCCTATCTCTAATATCCATACAGAAATGCTATTGCTAGTACTGCCTTTTCTATGACAGAGGGTTTGGCCGGCTAATCCATCTTTGCTTAATGTATATCTTCCATATCTCCTGTCTGACTACTCTGTATATCCTCCGCAGGAGGGATACACAGTCAACATCAATCTCTATCTGATTTATATCTGCCATACCTCTTATCAAACCATCCTGTTTCATTCACTACATGAAAATGGGTGTGCATGTGTCTCCAACATATCCAGAAGTGGGGGTGGGTAGTCAACCAGTCCATGTGCTGAGAGCCATACTTCCTTTGATGACACCATGAACCTGTATGTCCATCCTCATACGAGGCTCTAGATGTGTTGAATGCTACACAGGGTAGTTTGTCTGGTGGTAACTGCATCCTATGATAAAACCCATTGTCCAAACTTGTGGAAGGTATCACAAACTCTGTTCAGACAATGGCAAGTGGTACTGATAGTATGCCTTCAATAGTCCAAGACAACATCATGATTAAACAACTCTCTAGCTGGCTCATGTATGAGGATACACCATGTGCTCAAACGACAGTTGCATATATGAGTGAGGGGATGACCATCATGTTGAAGAACCACCCATAAATAAAGGGCTCTTGAAAGGCCCGATGACACTGACACTCCAATAATCAGAATGATATGTCCTCTTGTCAATCTATCCCTCACAGCCTATGGCATAGAAACTCTACCTATTCATGCAATAACAACACCCAAGATACATTTATGAGCCAACAACCTCAACCTATTCTCCTGTCAGCATACGCACATACCTACTCCTCACATGTCCCAAGCTATGAAAGATGGTTTTAGTTCTACGACGGTTCATTGCAAGCCCTTGTTATAGCCGAAGCTTGTCCAAAGCAAGCAGGTGAGACTGTTGTCCATCTCAGATTTGGACTAGAGTAATATTATCAGTATATAGCATAAGATTTACCTGGGTTCCTGCTATTATTACACCACTACAACCATGTCTCATTACGAAGTCAACAATCTCATCAATATAGATGTTGTAGTGCCAATGAGATGGACATCCTTGCATCACCCCAAGAGTAATGATGAGGTCACCTGATAAACCACCAATGAGAGAAACATGCAACATAATTACATTAACATGTTCAAAAGGCCAAAATGGCCTATGAAACTGCAAAGGAAAAAGATTTCCATCATGGTAAATCTGTATTCCATCCCCTCTAAAAAGTCACTCCAAAGGGATAAAAAATATTTCTTTCTTTTTTTTAGTTTAAGAATATAACGAATGAAGGAACTGCAATGTATATTTCACAATTATATTACTGCTTTGTATTATGTATCCAAAAGTGATAAAGACGCATATCCCTCAATAGAGGGATCTCAGACCATAATCTCTTCAATTTTATATTTTTCTTTCCCTCAGCAACTTTATTCTATCAATTTATGTTTTTTACTTCTGATTTGAAGTATTTTTCTACCCCAAGAATATATTGTAAACTGTCATATGCCTCAAGATGAAAGATATTTTTCACAATAACAGTAGTATCAAAAGAAAACCCTCCCTTGTTTTATTCCAAAAGAAAAGAACGAAAGGGAAAGCAAATTATGGAGAAACTTGAATGTTTCAAGACTTCTCTTTTCGAAGGAGACGCACCAAGAATATCATAAAGATCACACTAACATAGCTCATTAATTCCTTTTTCAAATCCTAAAAACTGAATAGATCAGAGACCCGTCGCACTACTAACCAAGCAAGTGGGCTTGCTGTTCTGTTGATGACCATAGCCTCAGTGTAAGGAGACTCCTCTCTCAATTTTGATCGGCTGATGCCTTGTACATCTATTGCAGTATTCAAGATGCGAGCTTTAGCTAGAGCTTCTCGCCACTCTGCAGATGAATCCAAAATTACTCTTACAGTTTTTGAAATTAAGGCCAAATCATACAAAGAGTCCATTGCAGAGCTGCTTACTCCCCATCTGAAGTATTCAAAAACCAAAGTGTTAGGGTGATGCTCTCTTCTAAAGATTAGGACACACCAAACTAAAAAGTGTTCGTATATTATACCCCTCAAAATCACCAGAGTTATTTGAGCCACGTAATATTCCTTTGTCATTGTGAATTTGATTAAGACACATCTGAGATGGCATTACAAAGGTCCTGCTACATTCATAATTTTAAGGATGGAGGGAGGGAGAAAAGAGAAGTAAATTCTCAAACAACAAGCACATATCCCCAAGGTAAGAACTATTACACTACATTTTCTTTTATTTGTGCGTAAGTGAAACATGTGTGTGTGTGTGTGTTGAAGGGGAAGGATGGCTGCAGTTAGTTTTTCTGTTCGACAAAATAAAGTTAGAAATAAAGTTAGACAAATGAAGAAAAAGTCTGAAATAGGAGAATTCTCCACAGCAAAAACCTAAAGTAATTCTTTATAATTAACCATCCAGTCTACCATGCACACTATTAATAGAATCCTTAATAAAAAACCACTTTATTGCAAGAATTCTTGTGGGAAAAATGTCTCAGACCACTTGTCTGCACCTCACAGGTCGTCTCCATACCATATATTTGGTACTATACTCAATACTGTATGTAGTTAAATATAAGGTATCTACACATTTGAAACATAAAAGAAGCAGACTGAGCATTGTGATATTTTCCAATTTCTAGAAAACTATGATTATGCATTACTTAGTGTTCAGTATCGTTCACTTACTATTCCAACAGATGCTAGATGATCATGATCCTTGAGTAATAAATGTTTTATGTTGACCCTTGATATTAGTAACTTAACACGGTGCATAAATCTTGATAATTCCACATCATCAATATGCCAAATGGCGAATTCACATCAGAAAACCAATACACTGTGAATTCCACATTCAATCGCATAATGCCTATACACACTGAATTCAAATGCATAATGCATACACATGTCAGATAAAATGAATAATACAGACACATAACATATTCTATTTCATAGTGGATATACACATGCAAGTTTGATGCATGACTTATGTAAGATGCCATTAGTCTTAAATCTATGATCATTGATGTTTAAAAAGTATTAAAATTAATCTCCAACTTGCTAATTGCATGTAAGACTACTCAAATACTCTAAAGAGATAGTTATTGATGTTAAGTTCACAATGCATTATGCAGTAAGCATACCAATGATTGCATGTATGAATATCACTTCTATTTCCAATAAAGGTTTAGATGCTGGAGAACTAATGCTTCTAGATGCATTTGTCTTGGACGTGATTTTCACTAGTAGAATTAAAAGTTTTAGATTCTTCCGATGTAGACCCATAGATAGAGGGGGCCTAGCTTTTGAATTTTCGGTAGGGAAAACTGGCCACTTGTCATACATGTTGACATCTATGTTATGACTTACTTGACAAGTTATCTGCATTAAAAAGTGCTGTGAAGCCTCTTCCTATCTGTATACTAATTCTCAGCAAGACGTGCCCTCTTTTCACCCTTTCTCCAAACCATGGCTCTAATTTACTCAGGCCATTGATTAGCTTCAGTTAGCTCTTCACTCTGATATCAGCACACATATTCAGAATTTTTTGGCTTGCCTCATCTCAAGCTCAGACATTTTATACCGCTGTATGAGTATCTTCTTCAGCTGTTTGCACAGCAGTCATGGCATGCAGTTTACAATCAGCTTATACTCAGTAGACATTGTTAGATATATGTTGTTCAACTGCTATACTCAGGAGTACTTTGTGGATCTTCCCTTTTATTTTATGGGGCCATGTGGCAGAAATTGGTCACCTGTCGGTGAAGGATTTTTATGTCCCCCCCAACTCAACCCCAAACACACATCAAGTTTGCATCATGCAAGGGAAGTTTAGAAGCCTTTCTAGGCTTCTATGTTAGTGGCTATGGAAGATAATATCACCAGAGCATATTTTCATTGTGGCAAACCAAGTCATTTATCGATGTCCTATCCTACTCTTTTTGGTAAAGATGTTCCTATGACCCCTGCATAACCAAGTAGCTCGAGACAGGTTCCTCAAGATCAAGGGTTTGGCCACCCACTCCAAACTCTCAAAGAAACTCCACAAAGACATCCTGCTAAATAATCAAGCCCCTTTACCAGATTAAAAAAAAGCTCCACTTATTCCTACTACCCCTTCTCAACCATCTTACAAGAATGTAGCTTTAATTGTTTCTTCTAAAGTGGCAACCTCACCTACTATTTGTTGTATCCACATGGGAATTAACTCATGAACTACCAATGAGTCTAATGGGCTAATCACATGCCCCAAAAGCCATGGTTGAGGATTACTTCCTTTAACCTTATCATCGCTCTTAGGATGTGGTTGAACCATCTCCTTCTTGTCATTTCTTGAATCTAACACTTTCTCCCCCTTGTAGAGATCATTGTCCTCAATGATCAGCTCTTTGAACTCCCTAGTTACCCTTGACTTGATATCCTCACCCTCACACAATCTCTTGAACCTTTCTTGTTCACAACTTTAGTGTCTTGGACCCTTGTTCTCAACCTTGGGTCCTGAATTTTCTTGTTCACAACTTTGGTGTCTTGAACCTTGCTTTCAAGCTGAGTATCTTGAACCTCGTTCTCACCCATGCTCAATATTTTGAACCCTCTCCATCAAGTCCTACCCAAGGAGAGTTCATTCTGAGAGCTTTCCAACGATACCTTATACACTTCAATCTGACCTACGGTTCAAGAGATACACTCCAATCTTTGTTGGGAAAATTTCTTAGAGCACCACATGCCTTTTATGTATCGTTTCAAATACTAGGGTGCCCAAGCGCCTTTTCAAGAGGCCATTGGGTGCCCACAACCTTTGTGGAATCCACTCATCTTGCTTGAGCCTACTTCATAGGCTCAGATACCAATTGTTGTATCCACGGGGGAATTGAACTCATGACCTACCAACTAGGAGTCAAATGGGCTAACCATGTGCCCCAAAAGCCATGGTTGAGGCTTCCTTCTTAATCCTCCCACTTAGGGTGTGGTTCAACCATCTCCTCCTACTTGTCATTTCTTGAATCTAGCACTATCAATAAAACATCCACTATATCTTTTGATGACCCTTAAACCTTTTGTAATCTGCAATCCAAATTCCACATCCATGATGAAGATTTCACTCACGTCGCATACAATAAGAAAAGAGGTAGAGGCCTCTTGAAATTTGGCTCTACTTTCATTAAGATGCCAATTTAGAGCTAGATAACATCTTGGTCTTGAAGGTGTTATTGGGAGGAGCTACCAGCTTCCATGGATAAAAAAGCTCCATCCTTGCAACATTTAATTACATGAAAATCTTAACCTAGTTCGCTCAAGACATAGGTAATAAACTCAAATGGAAAATGCTTTGGTCTTAGAACGCACATAATAACATGGATGTTTGTTGGGTACAAAAGCACAAACTACATCATCATAAGAATTCGATTAACCTCACTACTGATTTTTGGGTTGATTATGCTCGTACCTCAAACTCGCATTATTCAAGTTGTCTCTATTTTATTCGGCATTTTTTTAAACCTTATATCTTGTACAATGACCCCTTTGGTAGATCTCTAATTGTTTCCTTTAATTATGAAGGTGTTACCATGTCCTCTTAAATGCATAGGCTCTTGATCAATATTTGTGGCAAATTCATCTATGCAACTCTCTACTTACCTATTTGCAAGAGCTCTCTTTTGACCATATTTGGTTACTACATGATTTTAATATGGTGGACAATACTATGGACTCTTCTATAGCTGCTTCTATATGCTTGCTATGAAAAAAGACATTTGGCTGCAATGTATTTCCATGAGTGGGTTTGTGGATCTCTAGTCAACTAAATACTAGACAAAGTGTCCCTTCACATTCCACTCTTTCTCTCATCTCTTAGTTTGGGCTCACCTAGGCAAAATTTATTATTATGCTTTCATACTTGAATGATGAATCTTATAGGTGGAAAATTCTTGTTTAGAAAGATATCTTGGGTTATGATAATGGTCCGATGTTAATTCACTTGGGTGCACATTTACAACCATCATTTTTTCTTCAACATCTCGAAAGCTCATGACTAACAACGCAATCATCTCAATGCATTTTTCCAAGATGCACTCTCTAACTTGATCTCTCCTCTGTTGGAGTTCGAGATCTTCGAAAGCACAAGAACATCACAAGGACAACGAAGAAGCTTGGAGCAAAACACAATAATGAATGTATGTACCAAAATGAATCCAAGCAAACCCCAAATTCACCCTCAAATGAAAGTGCAACTATAAGCTCAATGGAAGTCAACCACAAGACCATATAGCAAATCAGCTCCATGACTCACTACGACATCCCCACTAACATCATCAGTGCCCAATAGTGGGTTCATAACTAAGTATGAATACATGCTCACACATGCATCCCACAATGCACACATACCACGAGCATGAACTCACAAAACGTTCTACGAACTCAGTTTCTATCAGTTCCGAAAGTGATCAGCAAACTCAGCCATAATGAAGCCGACCACAAAATGCAAACAAAGGATAAGAAGAATTACAAAAAATGCATAGCTTATAGCGCATACACACCTATCAACGGGCCGCAACTGGGACGAAGAATCCACAAGTGAAAACTTCATGTCCGCTAATACGACAATCATATATACTAGAATGAATCCAGGCAAACCCCAAATTCACCCTCAAATGAAAGTGCAACTATAAGCTCATGGAAGTCAACCACAAGACTATATAGCAAATCAGCTCCAGTATGCATAGTATCGATTCAATACTACGACATCTCCACTAACGTCATCAATGCCCAATAGTGGGTTCCAAGGTGGTTAGGTTCGTAAGGTTCGTAAGGTTCGGTACTGGTAAGGTACGTGAACCGAATCTTACCCCAGAGGTAAGGTTCGTAAGGTACGTTAGGTTTTTTTTTACATGTAAAAATCATACATATATATATATATATATATATATATATATATATATATATATATATATATATATATATATATTTTTTAATTTATTTTTTTTTTTTAATTTATTTATTTATTTATTTATTTATTTATTATACATACATACTAATAACTATGTATGTATATGTATTATGTATGCACATTGTATAGGTATGTACATTGGCAGCTATGTATCAATTTTAAATAATCAGTTTACAGCAATGAGATTCAATGGCAATGTGCAGAAAACATAAAAAGTAAAGTGCAAATTAGAGTTTACTAATTCACCAACAAGTCTGATGCCATTTCATCTAATAGATGGACAAGGAAAAATACATTGAAATGAATGTCTTGATGACTAAAATATAGGATGAGGGAGGGGAGAGGGGGAAGAGAGCTAAAGAATGCGAGCGGGGGACTTGTTGGTATGGCAAAAGCACCAACAAGTCTGATGCCATTTCATCTAATAGATGGACAAGGAAAAATACATTGAAATGAATGTCTTGATGACTAAAATATAGGATGAGGGAGGGGAGAGGGGGAAGAGAGCTAAAGAATGCGAGCGGGGGACTTGCTTTGTATTTTTTCAATTATTCAAAGTTTCTTTCATGGTAAGATAGAACATCCTATATTGAATAGGACGTGGCAGATGGCCTTCAAAACACTTGATACCAAATGAGAAGGGCAGGCTATCTGCTGACACTTTGGAAAATCTCAAATAACATGGCAGAGAGGAGCTTCCAAGACAGTCAAGAACATTCTTAAACATCAGCATTGTCACACCTTTCCCATATCATGGAGAATGTTGGTCAAGACTCAAGAAGTATTGATATTGCTTAGTTGATTCACATTTGCTTCCCTTGTCACACGCCTTTCACATATCATGGAGAATGTGTGGTGAAGAAGCATTGAAATAGCTGTGGATCATTAAAACAGAGTTCACATCTGTCTTGCTCCTACATTTTAGTCATCAAGACATTCATTTCAACAGATTTTTCCCTGTCAATCTATTGGATGAAATGGCATCAGACTTGTTGGTGTTTTGCCATAACAATACCTGGGCAGTGGGCAGTTAACTAATAGTGTAAGTATGGTGTTTGCGAAATAACTGAAACCTAACTTAACCCGATTGGAACGAACCGGATGGACAGATACGAACCGAATGGAAACTCTTGAACCGAATGGCTGACTGGATCCGGTTCGCGAACCGCTGCAACTGAGGTGGGTTCACAACTAAGTATGAATACATGCTCACACATGCACCCTACAATGCACACACAACAAGATTAGCAAACTTTGTTTCAGCCTTTAGGCGTACAGGCCTCTATAACAACCATTCCAACCTCTTTCTTCTTTGCCTCCTTTGCAACCAATTTTGGACAACTCTTTATGACATGATGATTTGTCTTACAGTGCTGAAAATTGTTTCTTCTTTTGTCCTCTTGTCACTCTCTCTCTCTCTCTCTCTCTCTCTCTCTCTCTCTCTCTCTCTCTCTCTCTCTCTCTCTCTCTCTCTCTCTCTCTCTCTCTCTCTCTCTCTCTCTCTCTCTCTCTCTCTCTCTCTCTCTATATATATATATATATATATATATATATATATGCTATATAATATCAAAAGGACAAAATTGCATGCACAATCTTTGCAAACGTGCGTTCGAAGGCCGAAACAAGCTCAAATCAAAATTGCCTCGAGTTAGTTGTTTTGAACTCCTAGTTTCCTCGAGTATGCTCACCAATTTTCATGCGATTCTAAAACTGTGATCGGAGGGGTGTCAACAATGCCCTAGATGAAGTGACCAACTTCCCTGCTACCAATTCTTAGAATTCGAGGTCTATTGAAGCACACAAAACGCACAAGGAAGAAGAAGAAGCTTGGAGCAAAAGACAATACTTAATATATATGCAAGTGAATGTACAAAGATAAGTGGCCCATTAGGGTTATAGGCGTGTATACAAGCCTCGGACAAAAACCTCCTATAGAGGGAAAAAGTGACCCGATGGTCCTAAGTGTGTTCACGCACATCACTATCGAAATATATCATTAGCATCTTCCATTCCTTTCATATGTGACTATGAGATGGAAACATTTCAAGTCCATATGCAAGATTTCAATTTTCATCAAAGATTGTGGAAAATTCTTTGCTAATCTCTAAAGACAAAAAGATCACTCAACCAAGCAATGTATCACTACTCTTCAGCAATTGACTCAAGCAAGAACACTACCACAATAGAAAATGAAGATTATTGTTTCCTCACAAATCCTCTATTTGCAAAAACAATACAAACTTCAACATAAAGAAATGCTACCCCATAGATATAAACAGTCTACTCTTGGTTGTTGTTCCAAAACCTTCTTTCAAAAAGTGCTTAAAAGCCAAAGCAACAACCACTTTCAATTTCAATATCCCAAGATGAATGGGTTTATGACACAACAAGATTGTTTGAACTTCGTATCATTCTTAATATTTTCAGCTATGCACCTCTACCATCAAAAGACCTACAAGACACCATGAAAATTGTTCTCTCTTTAGTCAAGTTAAGCCATCGACTCTGTCATTGGAAGATTTGGAAAGCACATGGAGCTCCTAAATGGTTTAGAAAACAATAAAGCGTCTAGAATGATGTTCTCTCCCAAGAATTCATCCTCTCATTGTATAACTTTTCAAGGAGTCATCACTAAAGCTATTAATTGAAATGTGGATTACATGTTACATGTTATATGCCTTCCTCTGTAAAAGAAGGGATTGCAATTCTTCTACCTAAGGAAGAGGAACCACGGCATCTCTCTCAATGGAGGTTGACTACATTGCTCATAATATTTTGCAAAATATTTGCAAAACCCTTGGTTCTTCCAATACAAATACCATTAATATCCATCATACATCAAGCTCAATATGGTTCGTTCATGGTAGATCCACCTATGTCAACATTATGGCATTATAATACATACTATTAGCATTCACAATATCATATTACTCATTAGAATGAGTTATGTCACAATGGACAATATGTGCAAGCCGCATACTCCATAGTCAAGAACATGAAGATCATGAAGATCATGAAGAGATTGTCTTTACCATCAACAATCAATCCCTGACATGTTAAGAATAGCTAATCTCCAGCAATCACATTAGCTCAAAACTACGCGAAGAGCTCCAACCACGGAGACCGTCAATTCAACATTCTCTCACCAAAGGATGAATGTTGGATGAGGAAAACCACTTCATCTAATGTACATAACCTATCATGCCACTATTCCTCCAACTTGATGGGTGCAGCAAACAATGAATCAATTCTACTTCTCATGAAATTCGTGGAAGATAGAACAATGTTGAAACTATTATGGTGTTAACGCATTTGTCAATGCACTTGCCGCATTTCAACTAGAAGAGACCTTTCCCAAACTAATGTACCCTTGATCTTAGCAAGGGTGAATGAAGTGATAGCATGCTTTAAAGTATTTGGTCCATCCATGATAGACCTCGATTTTAACCAAATAAGAGGTGAAGTGATGCATGTTTGAAATATTTAGCCCTTCCATGTTCATTCTTAAGCAAAGCTGTGGCAATCTGCTTGACATTGAGTTTCAGTATGGAATTTGTAATGTCTAGGTTATTCGCCAGTTGCAAAAGCCAAATTGCCTCCCGGCACACTTCATTAACTACAACATCCTATGCGAGTACAGAATAACCTAATAAGAGTTACCGTTTCCATATCATTTAAGTGCTATGCCTTAATTATTAACGTTTGATCTTCAAGCATATGCATATATAAAAATAAGTTTGGGATGGTTGCTATATGCGAAATCCCATTCTTTGCATGGCATCGTTAGACCCATAAGCTATAAAAACTTTCATGAAAAACTCGGGTGGCAACAGTAATGTATGAGAAAGTGAATGCCAAGGGGCACGATCATTGAGTTCCACAAGTGAACATAGGAAGCGCGATAATACCTGCGCAGAAACAAGGCCTCTTCGAGGGCACATCGTAGACTAGACTCCTGATGACCTAATCCAGCGCATGTGTCGCAATGCTTGCCTGGACAATCAATGCGGGAGCCCCAGTATAGATATTGGGGCGGAGGAGAGTTAAATAGAGTAAGATCCGAGAAACTCTGCGAGATCGTAGTAATGAGCAAACCCAGCACAAGAAGGGAGATGAGACATAGCACCCTTATCATCATAAAAGGCATGGGCGCTGGTGCGCGACCCTCTGATACTGCAGCATCCTTATACTCTGACTGATGGGATGTTTTTGGTCCTTTGAGAGGCTTGGCTATCAGCTGCTTCAAGTCTCCCATGTCCTCACTCCCACCAACTGCCAGGGGGAATGAGAGTGAGCAAACACACACACACAAGTAGTACAAACTGAACACAAGGTGGTGCCTTCCGAAATCCGAAAAGGACTTTGATATTAGCTGGCATTTTCCAAGCCATCTTCAGACATAACATTCTTCTACAGGAGAGATTCCTCTGTAATCGGGCGGCCGGGAGTTCTTTGCGGTCTACTACACAGGTCATTTGACGCACATATAGTTTAAATTATAAATTATTTGGGCTTGGATCGTTTAGCTTTGAGACATATAAGCAACTTCCCCTTTTTTTTTTTTTTTGAGAGTAGAATGAATTGAAAAGACACACATCTACTTTACAGATCAACCTCTTAAGGTAGAGGCACTCATCTTAGGGAATTCATGGATATGTCTAGGCGCGATTTGAACTCTGGACTTCCTCTCACAGATTCAAAGTGTCAACCACTAGGCTACATGGGCTTGGACTTTATAAAAGCTATTATTTTACAAAATAGTATTTTGTAGATTACTTGTTCGTTTTTTTTTTTGGGAATCTGTTCGAACTTCTGTCATTGATGTAGTCTTTCATTAGGATTGAAATTTAAAAAGAAAAACTTATGCATACATGAGACTTTTTTCATTCCCCACTTTTCACGAGCTAAGCATCAGGATGATCAGCAAGTCTTGAACCTTGGACTTTCAATCTAGGGTGGACTTTCAATCTAGGGTTTAGGTGTTTATCACTACACCATACACTCTAGGGTGGACTTTCAATCTAGGGTTTAGGTGTTTATCACTACATGAGACTTTTTTCATTCCCCACTTTTCACGAGTTAAGCATCAGGATGATCAGCAAGTCTTGAACCTTGGACTTTCAATCTAGGGTGGACTTTCAATCTAGGGTTTAGGTGTTTATCACTTGTTCATTTCTTGATGTCGTTGATTCTCTTGCATTGGGATCAAGATGAACTACCTTTTTCGTCAAGAAGAGTTCTCACATGAGCCTACTCTCTTGAGGCTTGAAAATAAATCTCACCACATCCTCTTGCTATGCGTTGGAACTTCATCCTATGTATCGAATGATAACTCTTTTGTATGGTTCTATATAGCATGTTTCTCCCATTGTTCACTTATCAAAGAACAACTCTTGTCCTCGTTTTTATCTTAATCCTTGCATGACTTCATTCTTCCATCAATGTTAGATCTTGATGTTGCATGGTTTGTGGTATAACAAGGCCACTATCTATAGTCCTTATGAAAGAAGTTGTAACCCACATCGAAACGTTCTTCTCGTGGACATTAGAACCATGAAAGTTACTTTGAGTCCTCAATTACAAGATTTGTGCATGATAAAACCACAAGAGATTGCATAGTCGTTGATGGTGAAAGTCATTATTTGTAAATGCGTGATCTAAACAAGAAAACGAACAAAGCGATACAACATGGTGTTGAAGGATGCATAAAAGGATCAAGTCAAAGGATAAGAATCTTGATAGAAAGCCCAAAGAAGGTTACCAAGAGCCAAAAAATGTGGAGAGGCAAGGAGGTAATCAATGGAAAGAGGATGGAAAGGAAATGTGAAGAGTTGAGCGAAAAGAGTTCATAAATTTTTGGAAAACAATTCACTTTCAGCTATCTTTTTACATAAAAAGCACTTTCGTGTGTATATTTGGGGGAAATGAACTTCAAATTGTCAAGATGAAGATTCCTAAAGCTTCTTGAGTGTTAAGATATCTTTTAAGAATTTTGTAAGATTTTTTAGATCTCAAGTAGAAGGTGTTTTGAGCCTCAAATACTATTTTTTAAGTTTAAGAAGACATTCAAGAGTGAACAAAGCCATTTCAAAATGTATAAAAAGCGATGTTCACTAGCTATAAGTAGATTTGAATTTCATTTTGCAAGGAAATCCATGTGAACCCTTCTTTATGTGTTTTAGTACTTGTTTTCTATTTCCTTCATGCATGTGAGAGTGGATTGTGGCACCCTAATCCTTTTCCAAATTAATATCCTCTTGTTGTTTCTTGCATGGTTTCTCCCAAAGATTGTAAATTTTTCTCTATTACTTGCCATCTTTGGTTTGTGCCCTCGTACACCCCATCAAGAGATTAGATGCACGAGTTGACTTTGTAGGGTGATCCATTTACACATGTTACACATGTCTGTAAGACTTATTCTTCTAGATCTACAACGAATGGCAAACAAGAGATCATTTCACCATGTCTTTGACCACCATGTCATTGCACTCTCCTATTTCATTTTTATACATTAAAAAAAAAATAACTATAGCTAAAATGAATATTGTTATAAAGTAGCTTGGACAAGGTTCAAATAATGATAACATTAGATAATTCTAGAATTTTAAACAAGTTATAAGATTATCCTAGTGGTTAAGTCTCAAGGATGAAAAGGATGAGGTCTTGGGTTCAACTCCCACAAGTGCCTTGGGGAGATTATTTTGCCTTGGGACTCTCTAAATCTTTCTAAAAACATCCACTTGAGTAAACTCGAGTACAAGGAGAATTAACTCAAGTAGTGAATACATCTAACACAAGTAGATTCTATTGGAAGGTGTTAAAGTAGTGATGGAGGTTGCACATGCATATGTGGCCTCCAATTAACTCCAAAGAAGGATCTTTATAATGAAAGGTTTGGTGGAGAGTCAAAAAGTCATTCTCTCATGTGCATGGAGGTTAGGATCTAGTTTGTTACATTGGTATAAGAGCGGAGCTTTCATGGAGACCTTGGGCTCATCTTCTTCCTCCTCAAGGTTTCATGGATCTTGATGGATGCATCATCTACTTCATGAGAGAATGATCACTTCATCTTGTTCTTCTATACTTGTGTTTGTGTATATCTTTCTCTCTAGAATGAAATTTGGTACCTCTTTAAGTTGCCCATCGTGTGAGATAGTTACCATCCTTTGGAGAAGTGGAAGCTAGCAAGAATCAAACTATGCCCACATGTTTGAGGATGAATGTGCTATCCAAGGGAGCACCCAATCTCTTTATTCTTATCCATTTTTCAAACCTCTTTGGACTCATTTTTACCCACAACAAGAGGTATGAGAAATGAGGTGTGTGTAGAAAAAGATTTTCCTATCCTGCAACTCAAGAGATTCAGACATGGGGCCTCCTTGGGCTCATCTTCTTCTTCCTCGAGCTTTCATGGATCTCGATGCATGTATTATCTACTTCATGAGAGAATGATTACTTCATATTTTTATATATATTTTTTGATAGTGATGTGTGTAAACACACTTGGGACTATCCGGTCACTTTTTTCCCTCTTTAGGAGGTTTTATCCACCTCGTTTGTATATATACATATAACCCTAATGGGTCACTTATCTTTTGTACATTCACTTGGTAATACATTTTGTATTGTGTTGTGCTCCAAGATTCTTCTTCTTCCATGTGTTGTTTGTATGCTTCCATAGACCTTGAACTCCAACAATTGGTATTAGAGTAGGTTGTTGCTTCATCTAAGGTGTTGTTGAAACCCATCCAATCACAGTCTCAAAACTACATGATAATTGGCGAGCATACTCGAGACGATTAGAGTTCAAAACTGCTTCGCTCTATGGCATCGAAATTTTGATATGAGCTCGACAGGATGTTTCTATTCAACTTTTTGAGATACAACCAATTTTCTACATCATGGTATTTGTTCATTGGACATGGCTGAAAAGATATGATGTATTCCCTATCTTGGTTATTGAGGATAAGTTGGATGGTACTAATTACCCATCATGGGCATATATGATGTGTCATGTATTGGTAGAAAAAGGGTTGTGTAATATTTTGCAAGGTGTTGAAAAATATCCTACTACACCTGCAAATACAGTTATTGAAGGTGATGTAGATGGGGTTGAAGATGATGAACTTCAATCTCTTGGTCATGTTGGAATTCTTGTTGCACCTATTGCAAAGCAACTTTCTTCAAATGGCATAGATGCTCAGGCACATTCATTGATAGCTTTGTCTGTCAAATGTGCCATTATCCCTCATATTCCCTCTTGCAAGACAACAAAGGATGCTTGGGATACACGTACAACTTTATACCAGGCAAGAAATGAGGCTTGTGTTGCTTATCTCTGAAAATTGTTGGAGAGTGAGCATATGAATGAGTGAGATTCTATGGACAGTTTTTTGACTAAGATCAAAGATTTCAAGGAGTAGTTCATTTTTGCTAATGAATTCTTGCCAGACACTCCATGTGTGCAGACTACTCTTAATGGACTTCCATATTCATATCAACATTTTGCTTCTACTCTTTGATTGACAACGAAGGGCAATCCAAATGCCTTAATATTTGAGGAGCTAATCTTTTTTCTGTTACAGGAAGATCAATCCGGGTAGAACAAGTCAATTATGCATGTTCTTGATCAAACTTTCTTAGTTATTTAGAAGGGAAAAGGTAAATGGAGCTCATCTACTAAAAAATCTGCTAATGTTGCACAATCAAAGAAGGAAGACCAAAATGAAAAGAAAACAAAAAAGTGAAAATAGTTTTGCAAATATTGTAAGGAAAATGATCATGTCATAAAGAGTTGTCCTAAACTGACTGCAAAAGAGGCAAACAACAAAGAGGCTAGAATGGTTGTTTAGAGGTCTCTACACCTAAGATGGAGCCTGTTAATCTTGTTGAGAATGAAGAGTGGGCATTTATTACTATTTGTAACTATGACCCATCTTCTCATGAGCAATTTATGTCTGCAGTAGACTCAGGTGTTTCATACTTTGATAGTGGGGCAACCAAACATATTAACTCATAACATAGTTTCTTCAGTTCACTTGAGCCTGTCTATTATGATAATAACTCAAGTTAACATGGAGTGAACCTCTTCTTAGATGTATGGTTCACATGAAGGTCAAGTGGCAGTCATGTGAGCTACCACTTGGGTTGTTTGCATGGAGGGAGAGAGAGAGAGTTATAAAGGTTAGTCACATGGATGGGAGGATGATTGGAACTAGATCTCTCAAGCGAGTCATCTTCCTTGGTATCTGTGCAGAGAACGATTTGTGAGTCAAAAGCTCAACAAGGAGGTCATTGAGAGGTGGATATCACATTGGTATTGGAGCCTTACATCAACACAGTATGCAAAACCGATCGATGGTGCCCATAGAACCCATAGACGTGCACAAATAGTGCCCATGCAAGCACCCGTGAGCCAAGAGGAGCTCCTTCTCTCATCCTCCCTCTCTCCTCAAGTGATAGATGCTCCCTTTTGAAGTATCATATATACTCTTCTTTCCTCTATCTACGCCCATATGTGGGATATATCTTCGCATGTGCATGAGGTTTTTGAGGGCAAGAAGAATCACAATCAATCTTCATGAAATCTTGAAGGAGGGAGGTAAGAAAACAAATTTTCCAATTTTCTACAAGTATTTTTGAAGAGCTCCTCTTTACCAAACATCAAGGAGATTACATATACATGCTCTTTGGTGTATGGACTTTGAGAATTCAATCATCAATAGAATCTTTTGGAATCAATATGTCACCTTCTCAAAGCTCCAAAGTCACCCCCTTGGCAAGGTTGGATTTTTTATCTTCTACTCGAGCCTACACATATACCCTCAACTTCAACTAGGCATTACTCCCCGTTCACATATTGGATTGCTCTGATTTTTGTTGGAGCTTGAAGCTTATCTTTCAAGTTTTTTGAACACACCAAGAACATCATATTTAGAAAATTTTTTTGCAGGTCAAAAAGTCTCTGTGAATTCTCTATAGATTTTAGGAATATGTTATGGAGCCTCATTTGGGCACTATGAAAGTCAAAATTTCATTTTTTTCACTTGGATATGCATTGTTAGGTCAAGATCCAGGCGTTGTACATCCTTTCATTCTCTAGTGAGGACTGACAACGAACCAAATTTTTCCAAATTTGGTATATTTTGGTAACTTTGAAGACTTTTTTGATGATTTTGTTGCTTCCCAAAGCTTGTATTAGCCAATTGAGAATTTCGATTTCATTTTTGCACTTGCAAAGATCAAGACTAGTAGATAAAAGCTTGTAAAATCCTTTCAATTTTTTTTGCAAAGCTCTGAAGAATATCAAGAAAATGTATTTGAGTTATTTCTTTTGCTTTGAGTGCTTGATTTGCTTCTTTCAGTTTCATTTTCATTTCTCTTCTTCCTTCCAAAAAACAGGAGGGTTTGACAAAGCCATAAAGATTGAGGTTCGATGAAATTCTCCTAAGACATTAGAAGAAGCTATCAAGTACACTCAGTTGCATGAAGACCATAGTCATACAACAATGGATATAGATCAAACATTGAGACCTACACAAGTGACTAAATTCAAGAAAAGGGTAAATCCATAGTAAAAAAATTCATAGTACGAGAACCAAGAGGGCCTAGACTTTGTATAGACTAGTTTGCGAACACCAAAAAAGAAAACTTATGCTTTAGGTGACCACCTAACCACTCTTAGTGGAATTTCCCAATACATAAGGGGGAAGATAAACAGTAAGGACTAGGGAACACTACGGTCTTCCACAAAGGCAAAAAAGTGGTCCACCTAGTGTAGGCACTTCCAATTTATGGTAGCTCTAGCTACAAGGAAGTGGAAGTTATGCATGAGGATATAGAACATACTTGTTGTTTAACTCAGTCATTGTGGTCACAATCGTTTGGACCACATAATCTAGATAAAATTCATGGTCATGTGCACGGGACTACAGTGAGATTAATTATTGATGATTCCGCAACTCATAACTTCATTAACTATGTTTTGCTCAAAAAGTTAAGAATTTCCTAACAACCTAGTGCACATAAGTATGTAGTATCTATTATGCAAGGGGAAGATAAGAGAATATAGGATACTATGGTATCCAATTTGGAAATCAATATATAAGCGTTTACAGATCATTTAGATATCCAAACCATGAAAATGGAAAGAATAGACATAGTATTGGGTAGAGAATGGCTTTGGAGATTAGGTGATACACTTGAAAGAGGTTATCAAAACAATACTATTGAATTTGTTAAAGATGGAAGTTATTTTTTTATTCAAGGTGAAAGACATGTAGCCAATACACCTCTTATATCATGCGTGCAGCTAGATACTCTTTTTGATTCACGTGATGTACAAGATATTTTGCAATGTTTACTTTAGATGCTCATCAAACTATTGATGATTATGACATTTCAGATGTATCTATTTTTTATCATAATGTAACTATAGACTATTGATGATTATGACATTTCATATGTATCTATGTTTTATCATAATGTAACTATAGACAAGACTTTCTATTATTCTTTTTTTTGCAAGAAATTGTGGTTAAAGGTTTTAAGAAAATAATGCTATTTCCACTTGATTTACAAAAAGTATTACCACCTTATAGGGAAGACATTGACCATGCCATTAACTTAGTTGCTGATACTAAACCTAATTGTAAACCTCGTTATGGACTTAGTTTAGCACAACATCAAGAAGTAGAAATTCAACTCTAGGATTATTTAGCTTAAGGATTCATTAGAATGCTCCTAGTTAAGAAAAAAGATAGCTCTATGAGGCTTTGTATAGATTATAGGGCATTGAATAAGGTACCTATTAAAAATAGATTTCCAATGCCTAGATTGGATGGTCTATTTGACTAGTTGCATCAAGCTAAGTACTTTACTAAGCTTTTAAGATCAAGGTATCATCAGATTAGAATAAAATCAGAGGATGTACATAAGACTACTTTTAGGACTAGGTATGGACATTATGAGTTCTTAGTGATGCCGTTTGGTCTCACTAATGCTCCAGCTACATTCATGACACTCATGAACAATGTTTTGAGGCCTTACCTAGGAAAATTCATACTAGAAATTTTGGGTGATATTCTTATCTATAGTAAGTCAAAAGAGGAACATTTGGAACACTTGTCGCTAGGCTTCCAAGTGTTAAGAGAAAATTCACTCTTTTCTAAAAAAACACAATGTGAATCTTTTAAACAAGAGGTTATATATCTTGGACATGTCATCTCCAAACATGGAATTTAGATGGATCTTGAGAAGGTGCAAGCCATCATGGAATTACATGATCCTATAAACCTTGAAGAACTGCAGACCTTCCTTGGCTTATTCGGATTCTATCGATGATTCTTCAAGAATTATGCAAAAACTTTTGTTCTGATGATGGAACAACTTAAAGGGAAAGGGAAAGCCTTTCATTAGGGAGATGAACAAAAACAAAGTATGGAAAGATTAAAAGTAGCAATAGCCACAATTCCATTGTTATAGATAGCAAATCCTAATAGGCCATTTGCGATTGACACTAATGCAAATAATTTTTCTATAGGAGTGTTTTTAGTTCAAGATGGTTGATCAATGACTTTTGAGAACAAAAAGCTAGAACGTGATCAAAAAAATTACTTCTTCTATGAGGAGGAGTTGTATGCAATTGTCCATGCTTTGAAGAAGTGGTGTCATTATTTATATGGTGCCGAAGTTATGATAGTGTTTGATCAAGAGAGCATAAAGTGGCTCTAATCAAACAAACCTTAAAGCTCATAAGGCCTGATGAGCATAAACCTTCAAGAGTTTGATTATGATCTTAGGTAAAGGAAGGGAAAGTTTAATGTGGTGGCTAATTCACTTTAGCCACATGCTATTCTCAATGGATTGAGTTTTACTCATATTACTATGATCTACTTGAATCCATTCGAGCAAAATGTAGGCTTGATCTTGCATACACTAAAATTTGTGAATCATTGAGAAAAGGGATCTAGGTGCACATATTTCTAATGAGGATGGAGTATTGATGGATAATCACGAAGGATTTAAGTGGGAAAACTACAATATCCATGATAGATATTTGTTGTAGAAAGGAAAGGTGTGTGTCCCTAAGGAAATTGAGATGAGACAGCACATATTGTATGAATTTCATGACACACCTAGTGCGGGACACATAGGAATTAACAAGACTTATGATCTTATTAAGAGGCACTTTTACTGGCCTAGAATTCTTAAGGATGTCCTAGAGTATGTGCTTAAATGCACTAAATGCCAAGTCAAAGCTAAGAGGTTGAATAGAGGATTACTCCACCCATTGGATATTTCCAATGGGAACTGGGAGAGTATTCCAATGGATTTCATAGCAGGATTACCTTAGACATAGAGGGCATGACTCAATCCCGGTAATTGTGGATAGATTAACCAAAATGATTAGGTTTATTCCAACACGTAGTATAGTGAAGGCACCTGAGTTGGTTAGGTTGTTAGTGGAAAACCTGTACCAGTTATGTGGTCTTCCTTTAGACATCACTAGCCACTTTGGAGAGTAGTCTTCAAGAGGTTGGACACTAAGTATGAGTACGGCAGATGCTACTCACATTTGGGTCTCACCCTCTTTCATTTTGTGAGTACACTCTTCTTTTCATTTTGCTTCTGTGTGTGTACTCTCTACAGTATGGTGGTATGTTACACTATACTTAAAGATCATAGATGCCCAAGCTCAAGTTCAAGTTCAAGTTTATGTTCAAGTGTTTGAAAAAGCATCACTAGACATGCAATATGAAGCCTGACATAAATTAATAAAGAGGTGATTCAGACCTTACGTGGTATGTAAAGTGTTTAACAATGGCACATACTCGCTTAGAGAGTTAGATGGGACAAAACTAAAAGAATTGATCACCAGAAAAAGAATCAAACTTTTTAAAAGAAGAGAAAATCAGAATTATGAAACGTTGATAGAAGGAGAAGAAGAAGAAGAAGAAGAAGAAGAAGAAGAAGAAGAAGAATCTAGGGAATCAAGGATATAAATTGATATAAAAGAGAGAAGTAAATTAAGGATTGAAAATTCAAAAGATGTAAATATGTACATATGAGTGTATGTGTTTTCGTTAAAGAAGACTTATGAAATAAAGAAAATGCAAGTCTAAATTTTTGTTTTATTATGTTGATGCACAAACCTATTAAAATCTCAAGTAAAAGAAAATAGAAGACCGAATATGAGTGACAGACTATCATCGAAGGCTCCTAATTTGGGGAAGCGAAGATGGGAAGAAGATGATGAAGGGACTAGTCAAAGATAGCAATCAAACCCAGAGACTATGGAGATGATGATAGACCCACCATAGGAGGGAATATAGATAGATGAACAAATGCGAGAAGAGAACAACATCCAATTTAAATGGACCTTTCTTCTTCCGCTAGTGAGGAGGCTTACACTAACCAAGAAGAAATGTTATCAGTGGGATGTTGCATTGTGGGCTCTTTTCTTTTATTTTTCACTTCATATCAGCTCAGCATTTCTTTTTATCTTTCTTTCACAAATCGGCCTATGTCGAAATCACGTGCGACTCATGGACTTGTCCGCCCAGCCAAGTTTATCCCACCTGTCTACTGACCCAACATAGAGCACAAAATACACAATACCAGCCCTGTATGAAATCGACGTCAGCTCATGACTCTGACCACCCGACCAGAGTGGCTCCACCCGCCTATCGACCCATGCAGGCGCATGATAACAAATAGGTTAGGCCTACGATGAAACTAGCTATAGCTCGTGGCCTTGATCATCCGACCAAGGTGGTTCCACCCGCCTACTAGCCCATCGTAGCATGCTAACAACATGCACACACATATAAGCTGGCTTGAGTATGAAGGTTTTTCATAAATCATGATCCATATGGAGGTAAGATCTCGTAAGAAATAAATAGTAGGACCCAAAGATTCCTACTCACTAAGCGTTCAAATCAATTAGCATATACATGCACTCAGTCTAAGCATGCCATCACATTCCCAAGCTTTCACTCCCAAAAAGTCTCTAGTTCGCTAACTGATTCTGTTCACATAATTTCTAGTCATTCATGCTTCATGCAAACCCATAATAGATATTTGCTATCTTCATTCTACATGATTTTCTTAAATTCATACATATCTTTATCACACACAACAATGCAATGCAATGCATATGCTCTATCAGAAAGAAAACAAAACTCAAATCGGAAACATTTCACTTGATCATATTAGTCCATCTTCATTATTGATTGATCCAGCCTTTCGTCAATTTCATGGTCTATTATTCCATTAGCATCAACATCGGCATCATCAGCATCCTCCAAAAGTTCCTACTCAATCTCATAATATGATTAATTTCTTTTCTTGAACAACTTTATCCTCTTTCTTGCAATCAAAGATCTCAAAGGAATACTGTCTAATTCGCAAAGTGCATATGTACCATTTTCAGACACAGATGTCACCACATATGGCCTAAACCATCGTTTAGTCAATTTCTTCCTAGCATCATATTGAGTATCGAATGTACTGTCGTACACCAACACCCAATCATCTACCTCAATCCTACGTGGTCTGAGTCGATGGGTTTTGTCAAAATAGATCTTGTTCTTTAACCTAGACTCCTTTAATTTTTGGAATACTTCTTTCAATTTTTCATTCCATTGTTCTAACTGCTTTATTCTCAAAGATAAAAGTTCTTCTCTTGCCATACCATCCTTCCATGGGAGCGTCAACCATGTCACTATCTGAGTCTGGATGGGGAAGACTGGCTTCTGACAATACATCAATTCAGCAGGCAGGAAACCTGTGGACCGAGTATACGTCATCCTATCATCCCATAACGCGAATGGAAGAAACCTAGGCCACTGCTTGATGTCATCACTGCAAGCCTTAGAGATCACCTTCACAATGGAAGGATGACCTCTCTCGATCTTTCCATTTGCCTATGGGTTATAGTCAGTAGTGAGAGACAATCGAATTCCATGAAGATCAAATAACTCTTTTGCCTCTCTCGCATCCAACTCTCCCTTGTCCGCAACCACTTTCTCAACATAACCAAATCTCGAGATGACTTCTTCTAAAAGGAATTTACATACATTATAAGTCGCCTTCGTACAGAGAGCTCGATCTTCCACATGGTTGGTCAAGTCCTCTCTGGCAAGTACAATGTATCTCATCTTATCTATCCCTTTGGGCATGGTTACAAGGTCGACCATCCACTTGTAATGGATACAAGGAGGGTAGGTCAGACGTAAAGGGTCTCTGTGCCTAACTAATGAATGCACCTGGCATGTAGCACGTGTCTACAAAACCTCTCACACTCAGATAAATCCCTGGCCACTAGTAGGCCTCCCTAATCTTCTCATACGTAGCATAGAATCCTTTGTGACCTACCCATAAGGTCTCATGCATCTCTCTCATCACCTTGCTCTGAAGAGTCCTAGAACTCAATACTCTCTGTGGACTCTTTACCTTGCCCTTAGTGTGTCGCCAAATAAGTCCATCCTTCAAGAAAAATTTGTAAGACTTTTTCCTGATGGATCTATACTTATTTTTGGACCAGCTTGGGGAAGGTTTCAGAGTACTCATATATCTTCCTATATCTCTCCACTCACCATCATACTCACTCTCTCGGAATTGCTCATATACATATACTAATGGATCATATCTCATCATGTGTGTATCTCCTCTATCTTATCATCGTCATCAGACTCATCATTGAATTTTGCTCTTGAAAGCATATTAGCCACTGTATTCGACTTCCCAACTATGTGTACAAAGGCAAGATTTATGAACTTTACATCAGAGATCCATCTAAGCATAGCAATGTCTAGAGATGAACAGTTCGCTATCATGCCAATCAATGGAAGACAATCGGTCTCAACTATCACATTCGCCCCAATGAAATACTCTTTATTGGTCTTTAAAGTAGTCACTAGTCCCCATAACTCTCTCTTTATTTGTGGATATTTTCTTTGAATGTCGTGTAGAATCTTAGCACCAAAGTGCACAGCATATCTCTACCCCTCATCATCATCTTGCCCTATGACCCATCCTATACTAATAGGACTGGTATCAACGGTCAAAATGATAGGTCTTTGACCTAAGTAGTCAACATGCTTCAGAATCGGGGCTTAAATTAGCAGTTGCTTTAGTCTACGCATAGCTCTCGACTGTTTCTCTGTCCATATAAATTTCTTTTCCTTTCTCAAAAGGTCATATAAGGGGTTCGCAACATGAACAAAGTGAGGAATCCATATCATATAGAATACACAGGCTCCTAGAAACCTTCTCACCTCACTGACATTACGACACACCTCAAAGATCTTGCTAATGGCCTCAACTTTCTGCGGGTATGGCTTGCGGCCATAATGTCCACATAGATGTCCTACAATGAGGATCTCATCAATGCCAAAAACAGATTTCACTAAAGAAAGTGTTAGCCCCACATCTTCAAATCTCTCAAATATTTTTTCACAGTCAGAAATATGATCAACAATAAACTTTCTACACCGAGAAGCATCTAAACTCACATCTTTCACTAAAGTGTCATCGCTTGAATACAGATCGCCCGTAGAGTAGATGGAATGCCCTGCAAACGCTTCAACAAACTCATCCACTATGGGTCCTATCCCTACATTCCTAATTGTGACTTTATTCACAGGCTGCAGATCTTGAATGAAACAAAGTTTCCCATTTTTCTTAGGCACTGTAAACCACCTATTCAAATATGGAGCCGAGGATGGTTCCAATACCCGCATGGAAATCTTTTCCTTTAGCAGCCTCATCAGCTCAGGTAAGTGAGCCTTTGGGACTGGTATAGGCTGGATATTCCATGGTATATGTGGCACTGTAAAGATAATCATGGGAGGTACTTGCTTCAGGTCTACGTAGCCTATATTTTTCTCCAAACTTTATTTCTTTAACAATCTCATCAGTAAAATGGTGCCCTATGAGCTCTCTTCGTCTCAACATAGGGTCATCTGACACTCGCAGATACTTCTCATGACTATCTTCTGGCAATGGCTGAGCTATAGGTTTCACTTTCTTATCCACAGTCTTATACTTTGTGTTTACATTTACTACATGCTCTCTCATGAACTCATCAATCATCTCATACTCTTGGATAGAGCTAAGCATAATGATTTCTGATTTCTCACTTCTCTCAAATGCCTGCTCAAGATCTTCCAAAGTAGTCAAACTCCTCTCCAACTGGATCACATCCTCAATCCTCTCATCAGGTAACATGATTCCTAAATCTTTATAGTGTCTTTCATTAATTTTTCTGAACTTATTTGAAACATTCCCTTTCTGTAAGCACAACAACTTAAATGTAGATGAATCAATGGAAAAACTCTCAAAACTATGTAGAGAATCGTGCGAGATATCAAAACAATTCCCACTGTTGTCCCGCTCAACAATGGATCCTAATATAAATTTTGATCAGTAGAAGCACCATACTCTCCTATAGGCACACAGTCATCATGATCATGAGAGTTAATGGGTCTCTTTCTTATATTCTTTCTGTTTTTGGAGTGATTCGGGCACACTATCATCACTTGCAAAGAATGAAGACCAGATCTAGAACGAATTCATGCATAGGTAGATCCATCATCCATCACCTTAGTCTCCATTCGCACCTTAGCTATAAAGGGCTACCCAAGGATAGCCTTGTACGAACATTGGTCCTGGACGAAGAAGTGAAATTCCTCAAAAATCCCTCCTATGGTCACAGGCACAAATGTGTATGCCCCAAGCAGTGCTCCAGAACCATTATCTGCCGTCCTCATCCTCCATTCATGGTCTTTATCTATTGGCCACCTAAAGTGATCATAAAGCTTCTTAGAAATCACATTTATTTCTGACCCTGAGTCAATCAAGGCCAAAGCAAAACATGACTCTTCATTGCTTCCTAATTTCACCTTTATTTCAGGTGTTCCTCTTGCCCAAAAAGTCTTGTTAAACTCACTTTCTATCTTTCTCATCTCGTCATCAGGTGTAATAGGACCTAAGGAATTCTTATGGCACCTAGCTATCGCATCATCCTCATCATTAGATGTATCACTCAATGTAATTGCTTCATTTGTCACTTGGGTATCTTCAGTTGCTTCTTCCATCTCTACATCTTCAGGTAATGGAAACCTCTTTCTCTTGATCAACTTTATAAAGCTGTCCTTGAATTCAGGCTTCGCTATAGAGAAGACCTGCTCCAAGGACATCATCACTTGGCTCTTTAACAGAATATCATTCAATATCTCTCTTGCATCATTTTTCTTTTCCAACTCAGAAATTAATATAGCCTTTGGGGCCTTCTTCTTTTTCTTCTTCTTCTCTTTGTCTTTCTCTTGAATATTTTCTTGAATTTCATCAGTCTTTTGAACGGGCTCTTGTTCTTTCTCTTTCTCTTTACTTGGATCTTGAATCTTAATTGGCCTAGCTGGCCTCTTTCCCTCTTTTATCTCCTTCTTCTTTGCCTCTGCTTGGGAAGCAACATGCTCTTTGAATTGCACCTTCTTTTCAAGCTCTTTAGCCTTCTCTTCAGCCTCTCGACTTTGCTTCCTTGTAACTCTCCTTTCTGGCTCAATCTCTTCCTGGATCTCATCCCTCTTCCTCTTTTCTTCTACATTGGTTATATGCGAATAGACCGAGAATTGATCAACATGAGACTTCCAGGTAGTCTTCTGCATAATGGCATCCCTAGCCCTCACTAAAGCCTCTATAGAATAGTTTCTTTGAGGTCGAGGTCTAGTCTCCTTTTCATCTCCTTCCTCTACCGGCTCTAATTGTGTGGCTGATGTACTTGCATTATTACCTGATAGATTTTCATAGAGTTTCTTCATTCCCCCCTTTCCCAAATTCACACGTAGAGGAAGGCAAGTCCTAAAATAACACAACTTCTTATCTATATCTATTACCAATTGATGCTCTTTTGCTAGCTTAAGCTCTTCACACGCATATGAGAAATGCTCTTGTGCATCACACCATACACATCTCTTTGCCCCTCCAAACCCACCAGTTGCTCGTCTCTCAAAAGGTCCAGTGTTTGTTTGAACTGTAGGTTGCACTGGTGGTGCAGGTGTCTGTTGGGCAACAGGCTGCACTGGAGGTGCAGGCTGAGGCATTACATAACCTTGCATGTTCAGAATTGGCATAGTACCTCTTTGTATCATGTCTACATAACTAGTACTTGCTTGAGGAGGAGTGGGATCCTGATACCCCATAGAATAAACTTTATTATGAATACTGGCCATTTCTTTAGACATGGACGCTTGCATCGTCATAAGATTTTCTATTTATTGGCTGAGAATCTCAAGCTGTAGCTCCATTGGTGATCGTGAAGTGGATGCAACATTAGAAGAAGTTGATGCTGTAGGCACATTTGGAATGCTGGAAGCGGAGCCTCCCTAGGTGGTTGTGGAGCTACTACTGCAGGTCTATCATATAATACCGCTTGGCGTTGCCTCATCTGGGCAACCACTTCCACTTCTTTCCTCACTACGGTTCAGTCTTCTGTCAACCCAAACCTCTTATCAAGCTCTTCTATCCTCCTCTTGACCTAAGTCCTGTCTTCAGGACTTAAGATCTTAAGGAAGGAAATGACTAGGTTAGGCTTCAATGCATCTAGATCGGCCTGTGGAAGTTGGGCATGTCTACTCAAGAATTCATTTAATAGATGAGTCAGGGAAGTAGTGGGTTTCGGGGAGTTTACCCACTGTAGGAACCCCTCTCTACTATGGGAAAAATCTTCCAAATAAAATAACTTATGTAATTCTTTTCTGAATTTGGCCTAGAGCTTTGCTATGTGCGCTGTAATAGATGCTAGCATAGACCCTGAAACTACCCATGTGAAGTAATGTGCAAACACTTCTTCAGGTAGACCATAGATCCGTGCTCGTTCCTCAAAAACATCTAGGTATTCAATCACATTTAGACCCGTAAACTTACCCTTCTCTCTCAAAACCGCTTGGACTACACGAGCCCCCTGCTTCTCTATTACTAATTCCTTGAATATATCCTCCATCTCTCTTCTCTGTTCTGATCTAGAACTCAGAACGATGTTCAGTGTGAGTGGCTCTACTATCTCTCTTAGCTCAGAGTAGAGATCAGAGAAGAAACTCGATGGGTCACGAGCAAGGAGGTGGAGGTCAATCTAACGCTCTCTATCTAAGCCAAAGTATGATGTAACTACTCTCTCTTTAACCCACAAAATTCCAATGTGTTTTTCCTTTTTCTTATGATGTTTTCGTAATGTTTCTAACGTTCTATCTAAGATACGAAAGCAGCAAATCCCTAGTCTAAGCAGGAAAAAAGTGCACCCACGTATGGACTAAGCTAATGCAAATCGTGAATGCTCAGAATCAGGCAACCAAACAATCTTTCTTTTCAAAGTTTGTGTGAAGCGATGCAAAAAAATTCAAAGAATGTGAAATGCTAGTACTTGGAATATCCAATCTGACGTCGAGGTTCTTCTTTGTCTTCACAAGGAGTGGGTGGTGTGTCGAGGACCACCGGGAAACTGCCTCGCTTCACGTCGGGTTCAGGTGTCGGAAAGGAAGCAGGTGATGGGAAGAGCCGGCACGGGGTTGGATCAGGCCCCTGGTGTGTGCCGTTCCCACTTCCGGTGAGCGGCGTCTGCATGCTGGGCGCCTCACCCTCTCTCTAGTGTGGCGATCGTCATAAGGGCCCTACCCTCTCGGAAGAGACGAGAAAATATGCGTACGCATAAAACCGTAGGCATTGAGAATGAAAAATCCAGATACCACGCTAGTACACGGAAGTCACGGGATCAGTGTGCAGTCAAAGATCAATGAAACAATGTAAATGTAACCGAAGTCATCCAATAAAATTTGAGTGATACAATGATGCCGCTATAGTGCGGGTCGGTGATACAAAAATCTGCTATAGTGCCGCATGGTGATACAATATATATGCCGGCACTACAGTGCGGATCGGCCAAATATAACATAGACTCCCCACTACAGTGTGAGAAGGCACCCACGGGACTCGGCTTCTTCATAACTTTTCTTCAGTCTTTGGTCCAAGCTTTACTTCAAATGATCTCGGCAATAGCTTTTCTTCTCTTTACTTCAATAGTCCACAGAAACCTGGAAAGAAGTTCCGCAAGGACAATCCACGGGGTGGGGTTTAAAACAATCATTAGTATTTCAAAGGTTTAGAAAAAAAGAATCACTCAGAGAAATTATGATGAAGGTGAGCAAAGAGTATCAAATATAATCGATATTCCAATCATGCAATGAACTTTGAATAGTCAACCTTCTAATAGAATGCATGGCATCCTTTGACTTAATCTTCTTTCTTTCTTCTACTCTCTTCTCTTTACATATCAAAGATCCCTTCTATGTACTACACTCCTCTAATCACAGAAGGTAGCGATATAATCCTTTCTATTATTCATGTTTAAACTTCGTATAGCATGTAATTAGCCATTCCATGTTTCGAAAAAACATAAGTTATGAGTCACTTTTATTCCATAAGTTACCTCGTGGGACCGATACATTAACCACAGATCCATTTTAATAAAAATTCACTTTATTTTGCCTCACAAAAACAACTCTCTCTCTCTCTCTATTATCTCATTTCTATTGCTCCTGAAGTTTCTATATCCACCGCCTCTCCTTTGTGCTTCATTCGACTCTCTCTCTCTCTCTTTGCATGCTTGAGTGGTAGGCCACGCAAATCTCTGCAGTAGGTGCATATCCGTTTCTCTCTCTATGTGCCCCAGAAGCTCTCTCTCTCTGAATGTTTCCAAGCCACGTGTCCACTCTCTCTGAACGTTTCTGCCCCAATTGTGCAGTGTGTATCTCTTTGTTTTTGACACACTTATATCAATGCATTATGAAATGCTAGCCAGCTCTACCCTCACTAGTTCTCTCTCTCTCTTCAAATCTTCTACTGTGTCAGCATCAGGTTGACAGTAGCATCACCCTTCCCCGATTCTCTCTGTCGGTGCACGAGGCAGTCGCCAATTCTCTCTCTCCAGGCATCAGCAATGGCATCTCTGAGTCTCGCCCTCTTTCTCTCTCTATTGCTCCAGTGAGCCTGTAAGCGTGTCGCTTATCTCTCTGTTTGTGATGTGGAAGCAGCACCGTCAATAGCCAAGCATTACCATGAATTTCCCTCTCTCTCTCTCTCTCTCCCCCTAGACTTTGCGCATCGACGTCCAACATCTGCTGATCTGTACACAACTCTCTCTCTCTCTCTCTCGACATCCAAATTTGTCTGAGCGTCACTCACCAAGGAATTTCTCTCTCCTCTCTCTCTCTCTCGCGACACCATCAGGAGTCTCTCTCCCCCTCACATGGAGCAGCCGATAGCTAAGCGAGCTTTTTCTCTCCCCCTCCGAACATCTCTACACCATGCATCAGCAATACATATCTTTCTATCGCTCCTGAAGTTTCTAACATTTTGTATCCACAAGGGCATGTCACTCTTCGCTCCATCTAAGCTCTGTTGGAATGTACGATGTTTGTATGTTGCTAAACTCTCAAAACCTTGATTCCCACAACAAAAGATTTATCACGTGGAGGGGAGATGTTGAAAATCCATTCTAGTCCTCTATGGAAATATTTTTCAACCAGTAATCTCTCTCTCTATATGCACACCATAATGTATGAAAAAGAAGAACATGAACAGAAATGGACAAGGAGTATACCTAGAAAAAAGTTCCGCAAGGACAATCCACGGGGTGGGGAAGAAACAAATGAATCTGTACTTATTTATAGCCCCCCTTAGGACTTCCTTTTAGAACGTTCTAACCTCCTCAATGAACTTTCTATTTTGGTAGCCTTTTAATTTTTCCCTAGACTAAGGTTTTGGTTTCACACTTATATACATTAATTTTATTATTTTTAAGGGTTTGACCTAGGATAAACGCCAATTCCAAGGGCCCAAATTAGGATTTTTGGTCAAAAAATAGGATTTTGATCACAATTAAAACAAGCATGTTAATTCAAGAGTCTATTTACAAGTACGAGCAAAAATCCTAGGGTTTTCTAAGGGTTCAGGCTCGATTTTCATGGGGTAAATCCATATTTTTAGGGGGTTTCAAGATTCAAGCCTAGGGGTTTATGGGTCAAAAGTCACATATTTACATTTCTACAAACTTAATCTACAAGAATCACATGGCTTCGCATCTCACACTCAATTAAACCAACCAAAACATGTACAATTTATACCACTTTCTCCTTCGAAACATCATACTAAACCAAGAAAATCAATGAACTTTGAAAAAAAAAACATGCACACTTCCCTGAGGGATTTCATGCCGACATTCACCCCCGGTAAACCTGCACATCATCCCGATGGGCCAACCTGCAAAATGCAATAGAAGCATATCAGGGTTCTTCTGAAACACTTTTTACTTTTTATGTTTTTCTTTTAAAAAATCAAAACGTGATCTTATGCACTTCACGCAACTTTATAAAGATTAGTATGAATTTTAGAAAATTAAGTAGATTCAAGCTTTACAAAAATCATACTATGTTTTCGCTTCTGCAATCAGACAAGTAATCATGTGAATAAACCGTTGGCTTTCTAGATCTTCTGTTTGTTCAACTAGTTCAGATGCAACCACTCATCCTAAGTACTAGCATATACTAAGTTTTTACTAACCCAGTTTGTAGAATATACCTTGCTTCCCTTATTTATCTCCTACTGTCCAACTCTCCATCAGATCTTTTTCTTTTTTTTCTTTTTTATTTTTCTTTTTCTCTTCTCTTTTTCTTTTCTTTTATTTTTCACTTCATCTCATATCAGCATTTCTTTTTATCTTTCTTTCACAAATCGGCCTATGTCAAAATCGGGTGCGACATCACCCGACCAAGGTGGTTCCACCCGCCTACTAGCCCATCGTAGCATGCTAACAACATGCACACACATATAAGCTGGCTTGAGTATGAAGGTTTTTCATAAATCATGATCCATATGGAGGTAAGATCTCATAAGAAATAAATAGTAGGACCCAAAGATTTCTACTCAGTAAGCGTTCAAATCAATCAGCATATACATGCATTCAGTCTAAGCATGCCATCACATTCCCAAGCTTTACTCCCAAAAAGTCTCTAGTTTGCTAACTGATTCCGTTCACATAATTTCTAGTCATTCATGCTTCATGCAAACCCATAATATATATTTGCTATCTTCATTCTTAGCTGTTCTACAAGAGTGAATGTGAGGAATAATGACACGTTTGACAGAAAAGGCTATCAATGCATGTGCCTGAGCATCCCTGCAATCCCAAAAATTTTTCTCTACAGTGGGTGCAGTAGAAACCGCATCACAAACAAGAATCTGAAGAATATCACCATCTTCGATGTCAGCTTCAGTACTTGTATTTGCAGGTGCAATAGGATGTTTTTCAACACCCTGCACAATATTCTATAGTCCTTTTGTGACCAATACATGATGCATCATATAAGCCCATAATGGGTAATTCATACCATCCAACTTATCCTCAACAACCAACACACGAAATACATCACTACTTTTGGCCATGGCCACTAACTAAAATACCTTGATGTAGAAAATTGACTATATCTCAAAAAGTTGAACAGAACTACCCTATTGAGTTGTGCTACACCTGTAGTAGACTTTGAGAAGCTTACACTGGCGAACCAAAATTTGTATATATCTTTGGCACAAAAATGCAAAATAGCCTGCACAAGCACTATGATAGTGCGTTCGGAGCCCAAAATGAGATCAGGTTGCGATTTTCGACAGGTGTGACCGAAGAGGTGTCAAGGATGCCCTAGATGAAGCGGCGACCTTCTTTGATACCAATTGTTGGAGTTTGAGGTCTACGGAAGCATGTAAACGACACAAGGAAGAAGAAGAAGCTTGGAGCACAACACACAATACTGAATGTATTACCACTAGAATGTACAAAGATAAGTAACCCATTAGGGCAATAGAGATATATACAAGCCAAGGGAAAAAACCTCCTAAAGAGGGAAAAAAGTGCCCCGATAATCCTAGTGTGTTCACACACATCACTACCTAAATATATCAACACTCTATTTGCTTAGAAAGTGCCCCGATAATCCTAGTGTGTTCACACACATCACTACCTAAATATATCAACACTCTATTTGCTTGGAACATCATGAAATGCAGGCATGATATGCATGAAAAGCAAATATGTAGAATAGAGCTAAAAATGGACAATAGAATAAAGTACATTCACCTAATTTAACTTCCTTCATCAACATCAGCATCATCATCATCTGCTAGTAGCTCTTGATCAATCTCATACTTTTTCATTGTGATTTTTCTTCAATCATAGTATCATCCTTCACTATCTGTTAATCATGGCTTCTATGTCCTGCAAAGATTGATTCTTACTTCTCTTGCTTGATTTTGAAGTCTTAGAACACTTTGAAGTCATCTTTATATTTCCCTCAATTTGCTTAATAATATCGTCAAGCAACTATTTCTCTGCTTCATTCACTTGTTTATCATACTTTTGTTACACTTATGTGTTCCTCAAGTAGCTTTGATGTGAACCTTTTCCCTATACATGGGCACTTTTTACTCTAGTGCTGGCTAGAGGTTTTTTCCCCATGTTACCACATACTTGATACTCTCATATGTGGTGGTACTTTGTACTTAGAGATATTATTCAGCTATTACTTCAGTACAGTTCATCGTCAATAGAGAGAGCTATTCCAGCCATCGTCTTCTCTGTGTGTCTTGCTGCATTTGTGATCCTTGTGTGTGCTTCTCGTGTGTCTCTCGTAGTTCTACACACACCCAACAGTGGTATCAGAGAAGGTTCAGCTCCTTCTCAAGTTTCAATTTTTCGTGTCGCGGCGCTTGCGCACTTTTAACAGTGCAAATCGACTTCGGAACATAGAAGAGTGAATTTTTGCAGCCAAGAAACATTTCCATCAGGTGTGCTGGGGTTTTACCCCCATTTTGAAGCCATTCATGCAGTCAGAATCGCCATCAGAGTGATGGTTTGTGAGTTGAAATTTCAGCATTCATTTCAGCTCTCGTCAAAGTGAAGATTTTGTCACATCCTTGTTCCTTAGTGAAATGGCGAGCAACAATGACTTGTTTGGCATGCTTCAAGTTGAAGATAAGCTTGATGGGACCAACTATCCGATGTGGTCTAACATGATGAAGCATGTTCTTGTTGCTAAACAACTTTGGAACATAATGGCAGATGTGGATCGAAGACCTGCAGGTTCTTCTACTTCATAGTCTATTGTCATAGATGGAGCTTCTTCTTCAAGCACAGTGGTTTCTCCTTCTCCACCTACACAGGAGTAGCTTAGATGGGATGGAAAAGATGTTCAAGCTCATGTTTTGATTGCGCTTTCAATGAAGCGTCATATAGTTCCACACATTCGGTCCTGTTCTACATCGAGACAGGCATGGACACTCTTGCTTCTTTGTATGCCGTGCGTAATGAAGCACATGTTGCATACTTGAGGAAGCAACTTGAGGATGTAGGTATGGCTGATAATGAGTCGGTGGATGTGTATGTGACACGCATCAAGGACTTGAAAGAGAAATTGGCAAACATAGATGAGATTATTTCGGATGCATCACTCATTTATACATTGTTGAAAGGATTACTAGAATCTTTTCAAAGCTTTGCTACTACACTCTATTTGGTTGCAAAAGGAAATCCTAATATGTATGCATTTGATGAGGTTGTGTCTCTAACATGGCTCAAGATTTTTGGGCATGTGTTGTTACATGTCATTATGATGCATCTTTGCATTCTAGATGTATGGTTGTGAGTGAGGCTGATTTCGGTTGGTTCTTTGATAGTGGTGCTTCAAAGCACATAACATCATGCAAAAGTTTTTTTGCCTCTTTGAAAGATGCACCCAAAAGAGGACATGTGGTGTGTGCAAACAATGCCTCTTATCCTGTCATTGGAGTAGGAGAAATTGAGCTTACAACTGCAAATGGAGGTGTGATTCTCTTGAAAAATGCATTGTATGTGCCTGATATCAAGAAGAACTTAATTTCAGTTTTGTTGATTGCCAAAGCTAGACTTCATGTACACTTTGTTGATGTTATGTGTATGGTTCATGATTTCAACAATGGTGATGTTATCGTGATGTCCAGTACATTATGTAATGGTCTGTATCACATGGATACATACAAGAGGGCTGTCTCGAATGCCTTGGTTGCTCATACTTCTTCCATGGCTGAAATGGAGCTTTGGCATGCTCGTTTTGGTCACTTGAACTTCAATAGTTTGCTCTACTTGAAAAAGAAGGACATGGTTATTGGCTTGCCTACACTTGAGTCCATTGAAAAGCATGCATGTGAAGGTTGCATTCTTGGAAAAATGCATCGTGCTTCTTTTCCAAAAGATAGTCACACACACCCTACAAGAAAATTGCAGCTTGCTCATAGTGATGTATGTGGTCCCATCAAGACTCCATCTTTTGGGAAGCATGTATATTTTGTTACCTTCATTGATGATGCTACTCACCATACATGGGTGTATCCTATGAAAGCAAAGAATGAGGTATTTTCTTGCTTCAAAGCATTTTTAGCTATGGCTGAAAATTTTTCTTCACAAACCATGATGAACATATTGAAGATGTTTTACATAATGAACACATGTCTATCAAGAGTGCACAAACTATGCCAAAGTGGCTGAAAAAAACTTTGCAGGACAACAAATTGAGTGCACCTTTACTTGGTAGAACAAGATCAAGCTCTCACCATGCATCAAGTAATTTTGTGGATTATTCTCTTATTGCTACAACATGTAATGAAGAGCCACTTTCTTTTGAAGATGCATGTGACGATCCACAATGGATGAGTGCTATGCAATCAGAAATGGATTCCATACATAGGAATGATACTTGGGAGTTATGTGAATTGCCAAAAGGAAAGAATGCCATCGGTACAAAGTGGGTTTATAAGATTAAGAGAAAATCTGATGGTAGCATTGATCGCTACAAAGCTACATTGGTTGCCAAAGGATATGCGCAACAATATGGCATTGATTATGAGGAAACTTTTTCACCTACTTCATGCATGACTACCATTCGTACCTGGTTGCATTGGCTGCCGATCGAGGTTGGAAAGTGCATCAGTTGGACATAAAAACAACCTTCTTGAATGGTGATTTGCAAGAAGAGGTTTATGTGAAGCAACCTCCTGGTTTTGCTATGAAAGGGAAATAGCATATGGTTTGTCACTTGCATAAAGCCTTGTATGGTCTCAAGCAAGGTCCATGTGCATGGTATGACAAACTCCATAAGCACTTGATTGCTCTTGGCTTCACATGTAGTCCGATTGAAAGCACACTCTATGTATGCAAAAATGGGGCTGATCTTATAGTGCTTGTTCTTTATGTCGATGACATACTCTTGACTGGGTCATGTGATGCAAAACTTGACATTCTTATGGCTGATTTGCAACATACTTTTGATGTCACTTATCTTGGTCTTTTGAGCTACTATCTTGGCATCCAGTTTGTATCTGTTGAGGGGGGAATTGTTATGCATCAAGCAAAGTACGTTGAAAAACTACTTCAGCGTTTTGACTTTGAGGTTTGCAAGCCAGTTTCCACACCAATTGAGATAGGATTGAGGTTCTTAGTTGAGGATTCCAGTGATGCATTTGACACCCCACTTTATCAAGGAGATGTGGGATGTCTTATATATGCATGCAACACAAGGTTGGATATACAATATGCAGTTTCCTAGTTGAGTCGATTCATGCATAGCCGTGGCACTAAGCATTGGCAAGCGGTAAAATGTGTGTTTAGATATCTCCGAGGCACTTTGAGCTTAGGTCTCTTTTATGGTAGAGATATTCAATCATGCTTGCATGCTTTTACAAATAGTGATTGGGCTGGTTGTTATGATACTCGCGTGTCCACTAGTGGTAATTGCGTTTTCCTTGGAGACTCATGCATATCTTGGTTGAGTAAGAAGCAACCTACAGTGGCAACATCGAGTTGTGAAGCTGAATACAGGGCATTTTTCACAGCTACAGTGGAGTACAAGACAATTTTCACAGCTGCTACACATATTCTCACTGATAGTCAGAGTGCTTTGGCTATTGCACGAAACCCAGTGTTTCATGCACGGACCAAACATATTGAGGTGCATTATCACTATGTGAGAGAGCACCTTCATGCAAGAGATATTGATTTGGTATATGTGCCTACACAAGATAATGTGGCAGACATATTCACCAAAGCTCTTCCACTGGAAGAGTTTGAAGCTTTTCACAAAGCTTTAGGCTTATTGCCTTGTGGGGGCTGATCTGTCACTCCCTGTATGTGTTCACATCATTCAATCTAGGGGGGTTTGTTACACTTATGTGTTCCTCAAGTAGCTTTGATGTGAACCTTTTCCCTATACATGGGCACTTTTTACTCTATTGCTGGCTAGAGGTCTTTTCCCCATGTTACCACATACTTGATACTCTCATATGTGGTGGTACTTTGTACTTAGGGATATTATTCAGCTCTTACTTCCGTATAGTTCATCATCAATAGAGAGAGCTATTCCAGCCATCGTCTTCTCTGTGTGTCTTGCTGCATTTGTGCTCCTTGTGTGTGCTTCTCGTGTATCTCTCACACTTCTACACACACCCAAAAATTTTGTGTTTACTTGAATTTCTTGTTTACTCTTTTCTTATTCAATTTGTTTATTTTCATGATTGTTTATATCAAAGTTCAATTGAGGTTGTAATTTTGTAACTTTCTCTTGATCAATTGTTTTCTCATTAGTTAAAAGTTTTGGATCAAATGAGACATATAAATCTTGATCTTTCTTTGATTTCACTTGATTTTCTTTATCAAATTTACTTTTATTTCCATTTGTTCTTTCAATATTGGTTCAATGTTTTGTTTTTCTACTTTTATTTGTCTGCTTTTATTTTCTTCAATAGGTTTGTCTTGGTTTTGAATAGATAGCATACTCGTTCATTTATCAGATTTCTTATTCTCATGTCTTTTTGGTTTCCATAGTTTTTGAAATGGTTTTGTTCTATTTTTGTCTCTTCAAATTATTCCCTCATCCCACCTCTTCCTATATTTAGATGTAAGGGTGATTGGACTTGATAGTTAGAAATTTGACTTCATGTCCACTTACTAATTTATGTCTACAAGCACTTCCATATGCCATGCAATCCCAAAACATATGCCCATAGTGATCGCAACAGACACATCTTGGAGGTCACTTTTGAACCCTATTTTTAGGTCTAATTCTAGGGGTGGATCTTCTAAGATCAAACGACTGTCTATCGGATGTAGGTATAGACACACCCTGGACTCTTACCTCATGTTCATGGTCACCTTTCAATGATTGTAGATCTTTGGTTTGGTTGGTCAAAAAGTTAAATTCTATTCTTATATTCTGAAACCTCACAATCCATTTCTTATTTAACGTCTTTAAGACTAATTTCCATTACTTACATAGTATCAAACATTGTATTTATGGTTTGCATTAAGGTCAGAATAGTTCCAAATTTTTGTTGTATAGATTGATTACTCTAGTTTCCATTTCTTTCAATCATTTTTCACATCTTCTAAATTTTTCTTCAATTATTTTGTTCACGTATGATTCATTAACTTCTATGTAAATGAAATCCTTTTGACTATGGTCCTTAGATTCATTTGAGCAAGACTCTTTAACTATGCTATGATCTATATCTTCCGTTTTCTCTGAATTTTGAGTTTGATTTTTCCTTTTTAATTCCAAAACCTAATGTGCTTTGTTTTTTATATTTTTGGGGTTTTTATGCTTTGTGCTTTTTGAATTAGCTAAAATATAATAGTATAATGTCTTCTAACTAAATAACAATTGAAAAGAAGTGTTGAAGATGATTCGTTTAACCTACTATAGAGTATGAGTGATCAAAATCAAGCAGCAAAATCAATCTTTTTCTTTTCATGTGCATGCAAACAATGCAGATACTAAAAGAACTTGAAAAGCAAATATGTGGAAATCTGATTTGAGGTGGAGGTTATGGGTTCATGTAGTGAAAATATTTTTACATTTACTTTTTGAAAAACCTAAATACCATTATTTCTAAATGTGCATGAAAAAGTGCTTTCTTTATCAATTGAAGGTGTGGCTGGTGAGTCGAGGATCTTTATCTCTAGGGCAACCGGCTCCCTTTACGTCGGGTTCAATCTATCACTAGGATGTTGGTCATCATGGGCAAAATGAGCAATCAGGGTTGGATCACGCCCCGGAGGGTGCATCTTGGTTGGATCATGCCCCGGAGGGTGCATCTTGTTGCTCCAGTCCGGCAGTCAATTTTTGCATAGTGGGTGCCTCTTGCGTAGCAATGGTATGCCAGGAGGCTCATCATGGGATGAAAGAAAACACTTTTTGTGCATAGATTGATGGTGTAGGAGAAGAGGGTCGTCATGGGAGAAGCACTTGATCACAAAATGAAAGTATAATAGTCAAAGTAAAATCATCGAACTCAATGATACTAGACCACAAGTTTACACTCCATGTTCGTAAAAAGATCGATCAATATCCAAATGTGTGTCACTGAGTGACTGACTGATACAACTCTAATAATGAGATATTCGACTACAGTGTGGATGAGGAAAAATGATCAGAATGGATTGGCCTCCTCAACTACAGTGTAGAAAAGACCACCACTTTACTTCCTGTCAAAATCTTCACTTCACTTCTAAAGCTTTGGGCAATCTAAAACTATTCATTAGAAACCTCTTCTTCTCTTCTCTTCTCCTCAAAATCTTCTCTTCAAATCATGGCATTTTTTGAAAAAAAACCATGAAAAAAAATCATAAAAGAAACACAATCTCATGAGAAAAAAAATTATGCTTACACCTACTTTGTTTTGTTTTTCTTTGTATTTTCTTTTTACTTCTTTTTCTATTCACATAAAGCAATCATGATCGTGTAAATTTAGAGTGGAGATTTTTTCATAAAAATGAAAGAATATTTCAACTTTGCACATTTTGAGAATCCTATGATGAAATAGTTCCAAGAAGACTCACTCTTTGAAACATTATTACATTGGAAATCATAAAAGAAACATACTCTCATGAGAAAAAAAATTATGCTTACACCTACTTTGTTTTGTTTTTCTTTGTATTTTGTTTTTACTTCTTTTTCTATTCACATAAAACAATCATGAAATTTCTATAGAAATTTCTAGTCACCAAAATTACATACCTTCAATGTTTTTTCGATTTCTCTTAACACAAATATTATTTAGCTAAGATTTTTTGGTATATAAAAATAGAAGAGAAGAGCTTTCCAACAAGCTATTATTTGCTAAAAACAAATCACTACACACCATGTTATAGCCTTCACAAGATGATTATGTCTAATTATCAAAATAGGAAATTTTGCCTGTTATGTGAAAGCACCTGTCTAAAAATAAAAGTTTTCAACTTAGCATCAACTTGCAATAAGATTCTATGGCATGTATCAAATTGGTGTGTTTTCAGCCACTTTTTCAACACCTAAAATAGCCCCGTGAACACAAGGTATGAAGAAAACCACTTTTATGTGGGAATTTGATGCTAGGCATGGACTTTATGTTGAAATTCGACGTCAAGCATCGAGTTGCTCCACAAAGCTCATGTTTTTAAGAAGATTTAACAGTAGATAAAATCTCAGAGAATGAAACAAGAACTTATCAGCACAAACTCGATGCCAGGCATCGAGTTGCTTGGGAAACTTGGAGTTTTGAAGTCATTACCACAATTGGCAAGCCATGAAGATGGAGGAGAGAGTCTCATACATAGAACTTCTATTATTTCTTCTGATAACTATGGAAGATCAAAAACTTTATAGGTGCTTTCTCACTTAGATAAGCCTGACTATTTCTCAGTCATACAAAATCTCTCATTCTCACACACTCTCTCTCTCTCGTGCGCGTTAGTTGATACAAACTAACTTATATAGTTTTTCTCAATCTTGTGACTTTTGAAAATTCTAGAACTAAAGTTAAGTCTAACTTTACAAACATAGTACATGTGTGAAATTGTCCCTTCACATAGGCATGTGCTTTTCTTCTTAGACTTTGACCTTCAAATTAATGTCCAATTTGTGATTGTTTCTCCAACAACTCCCCCTCAATCACTAATTGACATTCTTTGTTTCTTCATATCATCTTCTTTTCTTTTACTCCTACCATATTTTTGAATCTGCTAGTCTTCACACCATCCAAGCTCTTTGTCATTATATCTGCTATCTGATCCTTTGTAGAAATGTACTCCACTTCAATTTCTTTCTCCATTACCTTTTCTCTCAAAAAATGATATTGTATCTCAATATGTTTTCTTCTTGCATGAAATACTAGATTCGCAGCAAGATAAAGTGAACTCATGTTATCTCCATGTATTGTAGGTATACCTTGATTAATGCCCAAGCTTTTGAATAATGTTTGCATCCATATGACCTCCTTAGCTGCTTCTACAAGTCCTTTGTACTCAGCTTCAATTGATGATAATGCTACTATATGTTGTTTCTTTGAACACCAACTTACAAGTTTATCACCAGTGTATATCATGTAGCCATGAGTTGATCTTCTGTCATCTTGATTACTTACCCAGTCTGAGTCACTATAGGCTCTCAACTTCAAACATGAAGTAAAAGGATAATAAAATCCTTCCTTTATAGTTCCTTTGATATATCTGAGAACTCTTTAACCTGCAATTCAATGTGGATCCTTTGGAAAATGCATAAATTGTGACAGAACTCCCATTGCATAACTAAGATTAGGTCTTGTTAGTGTAGCATAAATCAAACTACCCACAAGAGATTGATCCTTCCTCATATCTCTGTATTCTGCACCATCATATTTATTGAGCTTGTGATTAACTTCAAGTGGAGTTGAAGCTTCTCTACAATTTTCCATACCAAACTTCTTCAATAGGTTCAGAAGATACCTTACTTGTGATACATATATGCCATGATCTATATAAGTGACTTCCATTCTAAGAAAATATGATAACTTTCCTAGGTCAATGATCTTGAATTCTTTCTCAAGTAATCTCTTTACCTCCTTAATTCCTTCATCTAAAGTACATGTGATTATGATATCATCTACATAAATACAAATGTAGATTGTACCTTCCTTTGTTCTTTTGATGAGTAGACTTGGATCTGCTTTTGAACTTTGATATCCAAGATTATTAAGATACTTCACCAATCTATAGTTCCATGCTCTTAGAGCTAGCTTCAATCCATAGAGTGCTCTTCTCAATCTGCAAACAAAATTTGGGTACCTAGAATCTATAAACCCTTGAGGTTGTTCCATGTATACCTCATTCCATTCTTTATATCTAGTTGACTTAGAGTCCATCCTTTTGAAGCTGCAAGAGCAATGATTGTCCTTATAGTTGATATCTTAGCTATAGGACTGAATGTCTCATCATAATCTATGCCATAAGTTTGGGCATAGCCTTTCACCACCAATCTAGCTTTATATCTGGCTATACTTCCAACTGCAAGATTCTTCACTTTATAAACCCATTTATTTCCAATTACCTTCTTACAATTTGGTTTAGAAACAAGTTCCCAAGTCTTGTTCTCCTCTAGTGCATTGAATTCTTCCTTCATTGTTTCTTCCCATTACTTCTTACCTTTTGCTTCATCATAGTTCTGAGGTTCTTCATCATCCTTGACCATATATGCATAGTTATTATGAGTTATGTGAGAAGTATCATAAGAATACCTTTTTGGCTGCCTTCTTGTCCTGCTTGACCACCTTGGTTCATATTCTTCATATGTGTTTGGATACACCTCTTCATCAAATATAGGAGCTTCTTCATTTCTTCTTGTTAATCCACTTTTGGATGTACTTGCTTGCATATACTCTTCAGCTCTATTCATCTGCACAATTGATTTTCCTCTCTCAAATCTTCTTATCTCTTTTTCAAATTCTTCAACTGTATGACTTTGATCTGCACACCAACTTTTTTGTTCATCAAATGTAACATCTCTAGAAACAAGAAATTGTTTGGTTAGAGGATTCCACAACCTGTAATCCATCTACTTTTCATCATAACCAATGAACACATATTTTTATGCCTTTGGTTCAAGCTTATGTCTAAGTCGTGATGGCACATAAACATATGCAATTGATCCAAACACTTTACAATGATCTAGTGTTGTTTTCTTATCCCACCAAGCTTCATATGGAGTCATTTCATTTAGAGTTGTACATGGTAATCTATTCAAAAGATATGTAGCTGTATTTACAGCCTCAACCCAAAGGTAATTTGGACAATTCTTCTCCTTTAGCATAGCTCTCGCAAACTCAACCAAAGTCCTATTTTTTCTTTCTGCTACACCATTTTTTTGTGGTGTATACTTGTAGGTTATTCCTCTCTTAATACCCGCATTCTAAAGATAATCATTGAATTCTTGTGAAAAGTATTCTCCCCCTCCATCAGACCTGAATCTCTTAAGATTTTGACCTCTGAATCTCTCTGCATATGCATGAAAATATTTGAAAGCTCAAAATACTTCTGATCTTTCCTTCAAAACATATAGAGTTATCCATCTTGCAGCATCATCAATGAAAAGAACATAGTACCTTGAGCCACTGATAGATCCTTGTTGGTCCCCATACATCTATATGAATAAGCTCTAGTACTTCATCATGTTTGAATCCTTTCTTCTGAAATGATAACCTGTGTGCTTTTCCCATTTGACATGCTTCACATTTATAAATCATATGTTGACTCTCCACATTTGGTAATCCTAATACAGTCTGATTTGCAACCATAGCCTTAATTCCTCTTTCATTGAAATGACCTAATCTCTTATGCCAGAGATCAAGTTCTGGAATCACTCCTTCACCATGTGTGAGCAAAGCTTGACCAATGTTCCCTTGCACTCTTAAAGTAAAGAGTCTACCTTCTTTCTTACCACAAACAATCTCATTATATCCATTCTCTAGATCTTCCATAAATACTCCTTCATTTGTAAACCTGACTTGAAAACCTTTTTCAAATATCTGTCCAACACTAATCAAGTTTTTAGGTATTGTGGGAACATACAAAACATTGGTTAGCAAATATGCTCCACTCTTGCATTTCACTTTTCCAATTGAATGTACACTATGTTTTGTATTATCACCTGTTTGAACTGTATGACTAGAAATACCTTTTTCCAATTTTGACATTAATTCTATGTTTCTTGACAAATGATTAGAACATCTAGAGTCAATGTAAAATACCTTTAGATCATCTTTATTTGATGTGCTAATTGAATTCATCATCAATGATTTATGCCTTTCATTATGTGTGTCATTTGCATAATTGTAGTAGGTGGTGTTGTAGGATTGATTCTGTCCCCAACTTCTTCCTCTACCTCTACCATAGCCTCCTCTTTGATTTTGTCTACCTCTCTGAGAATAACTTTGATATCTTTCACCTCTACCTTTCCTATTGTTATTCTGATTTTGATTTGATCCTTGCTGATTATGCCAACAGTCATGAGCCAATGATTACTCAATCCACAGATCCAACAAGCCTTCTTATTGTTATTCTGATTCCCTCTTCCTCTTCCAAAACCTTTAGCTTTTCCTTTGCTAGTGCTTCTACCTATTGCATAATAAACTTGAGAACTCCATTCCTCTTCATCCTTTGCTTTACCTTTATCTCCTTTCTTCTTGTTCTTCATGTACATTGTAGAATTTTTTCATTTATCTCCATCTCCCTTCAAGTCTTGCTCAAATGTGAGCATCAAACCAAGCAATTGATTCAAATCTAGAACATAATGATTCAAAGAAAGTTCTATTGACAAGACAAAAGGTTTCCACCTTCCATCTCGTCTCAAACCAGCAAGCAATTGAGCAATATATCTTCATCTATGGATCCAAGACTATCTGCTAGATCCTTCATCTTAGTGACATAATCACTATTAATTTGACTTGGCTTCTTTTTGAATGTAGTAAACTCTGACCATAGACTTGCTTTCCTTGCTTTGGTAGTACTTTAGAAATGATATTCCAATGCATTCCATATATATTCAGCTGATTCCAATCATATGATGTGTGGTAGCAAATGATATGAGATTGTATTATAGATGTAGGCCTTTGCACTTGCATCCTTCTTCTGCCAATGCTTTAAAGCATCTAGTTCCTCTTTCTTTCATCGACTTTCATCTTCAAATACTGGCTTCTCTTCTTCACCTGTTATGTAGACCATGAGATCCTTACTCATAAGTAAGGCTTCCATTCTCATTATCCATGCAGGATAATTATCTATGTCCAATTTGTCAATGGAGATATGATATGCCATAATTCTTTGCTTCTCCTTCAACCTGTGAGTTTAAAGGATAAAGAATAATACCTTTTTGAGGTCTTTGCATATGAATATACTTTTGAAGTAATATTTGGATGGCTTGTGTCTTTATTGAATGCTTCAGCTTTCAACCTTTAATGAAAACTTTCCAAAACTTCTCGTATCTTTGATGCCTTCTACTTTCTAGAACCTTTTTGCTCTGATACAACTTTTTGATGTGTGAAAAAACTGTTAGCTGAACAGTACTCTTGTAAAAGGCTAGACATGTACTACTACTTGTAAATTGTCCTCTGGGACAGGTGTCTCTTGCCCAAGGCACTTTGTATATGGCCACCATTAATTTAAATTTTCCTTGTTTCTTCAAAAAAAAAAAAAAAAAAAGAAATGAATTAATGTGACACTAGACAACCTTTGTGGTCACCATTAACTCAATGCTTCTCCAAACTTTGAGAAAAGATCGCTTAAACTGAGAACTTTGCTTCTCCAAAAATTTCTAGTCACTAAAATGACATACCTTCAATGTTTTGCTTATTTCTCTTAGCAAAAATATTATTTAGAAAAGTTTTTCTAATAGATGAAATTAGAAGAGAAGAGCTTTCCAACAAGCTATTAGTTGCTAAAAATGCTTCCCTACACACCAAGTTATAGCCTTCACAAGATGACTATGTGTAACTATCAAAATAGGAAATTTGGCCTGTTGTAGTGAAAGTGCCTATCTAAAAATAAAATTTTTCAACTTAGCATCGACTTGCAACAAGAATTCAATGCCAGACATCAAATTGGTGTGTTTTCAACCACTTTTTCAGCACCTGAAATAGCCCCGTGAACACAAGGTATGAAGAAAACCATTTTTATGTAGGAATTCGATGCCATGCATCGACTTTACGCTGAAACACGATGCCAGGCATCAAGTTGTTCCACAAAGCTTATGTTTTTAAGAAGATTTAATAGTAGATAAAAACTTAGAGAATGAAACAAGAACTTATCAGCACAAACTTGATCCTAGACATCGAGTTGCTTGGGAAACTTGAAGTTTTGAAGTCATTACCACAATAGGCAAACCATGAAGATGGAGGAGAGAGTCTCATACATAGAACTGCAATTATTTCTTCTAATAACTTTACAGGTGCTTTCTCACTTAGAGAAGCCCGACTATTTCTCAATCATACAAAATCTCTCATTCTCTCTCTCACACACACACACTCTCTCTCTCTCTCGCGTCAGTTGATACAAACTAACTTATATAGTTTTTCTCAATCTCGTGACTTTTGAAAATTCTAGAACAAAAGTTAAGTGTAACTTTACAAACATAGTATATGTGTGAAATTGTCCCTTCACATAGGCATGTGCTTTTCTTCTTAGACTTTGACCTTCAAATTAATGTCGAATTTGTGATTGGTTCTCCAATAGCTCTCTCGTCCATGTCTATGTAGCTCAACTTCCCTTTTCCAACATTTGCTGTGCACAAAATCACTCTTCAAGGTAGGATGCTTTATGGTTACATATATGGAGATGAGATGATTCCAACACTCACAAGCAAAAGTCAACCTACTCAAGAAGAACAAGAAAGGTGAACAACATGGTGCTCAAAGGATACTTTAGCCATTTCATATATTCTCAACTCCGTTTTTGATTTCTTACTACGACACATTAGGAGTTGTAAGACATCAAAAGAGGCATGAAATGCTCTTGAAGCATTCTTCTCTTTAAGTACTAGAGCAAGGAAGAATCAACTATGGATGGAGTTAATAACACTCAAGAAGATGCCCAAGCAAAGTGTGACTGTCTTTGTCATCAAAATGAAGGACTAGCCAACCAACTTGAAGCATTAGAGAAGTCATTGAAGAAGAGTAAATTGTGGGACAAGTGATCAATGGAATCAAGGCAGATGATAAATGGGAAGCCTTCACCACAACAATGGACCTATACATGGACATGCAGGTACCTGAGTTCAACACTCTCATGGGGAAACTATTTATTCATGAAGCAAAGCTTGTGAAGAATAATGACAACTCAAAAGGTAATCAATCCTATGCCCTATACACTGATAAGAATAAAAGTAAGGATACCAAAGGCAAAGGCAAAAGATATGATGATGAAGCTAGTACCTCTCAAGCAAATTTTGCAGGAAGAGGTAGAGGTACAAGAGGAAGAGGTAGAGGAGGTAGACAAGGCAGGGGGAGATTCCAAATCTCTTCTCCATGTGCCATATGTGGCTTGAATAATCATACAACTGAGAATTGTTTTAGGAATCCCAAAAATCAGAGAGGAAGAGGATTCAATAGAGGGAGCTATGGAAGAGGAAGATGAAACAACTTCAATGGCTACAACAACAACTACAACAATACAAATAACCAAGGAGGATATAGAGGAATAAGGGATTACGACAATTACACTGAAGAGCAGACATAAGAGGACTCACTTCTATTGATGAACATGACCATGAAGCAAGGTAAAGCAGATGAGCATGTATTCTATATAGATTCTGGTTGTTCCAATCGTGCAACAAGGAATGTGGCTCTACTATTAGACTTGGAATATCCAAGGAATAGACATAAGATTCAAACTGGAGATGACACTAGGCACTCAATTGAAAATATTGGAAATGTGAAGACTCTAGATGGAAATATGAATCTACTCAGTAAGGTATTATATGTACCTACCATAACTAAGAACTTGATAAGTGTTGGACAAATTGTAGAGAAAGGATTGCAAGTAAGATTCACAAGGAATGGAGCATTTGTTGAAGATCCTCAACAAGGATTCAAGAGAATTGCAAAGGGAGAAAAGTCAAGTAGACTCTTTAAATTTGAATTTCAAGATACTAGAAATATAGCTCTGTTCAATTATGGAGGATAAAACCTATCAGAATTAGAGATGTGGCACAAAAGATTGGCTCACATTGGTGAAAGGAGTTTGAAGAAAATATGCAGGGATCAAAGTGTGCTTGGCCTACCTAATATATCCAAGCAACATATGATATACAAATGCAGTGCTTGTCAATTTGGGAAGTCACATAGACAACCCTTTATGAAGAAAGGTTACATCCATGGTGACCTATTAGAGCTAGTCCACACAGATGTCTGGGGACCTAGCAAGGAACAATAAATTTTAGGATCTAGGTACTATGTATCTTTTATTGATGATTGTCGCAAATGGACCATCTTGTGCTTTATGAAGCAGAAGGATGAAGTATTCAATTGTTTCAAGAAATATCTTGCTCTTATTGAAAATCAGACAGGGAAAACATTAAAGAGGCTAAGGTTAGATGGAGGTGGAGAATACTTCTCCCATGAATTTGATGCCTATCTCCAAGATAGAGGCATCAAGAGAGAGGTCACATCCAGGTACACTCTAGAGCAAAATGGAGTGATAGAGAGAAGAAATAGCACCATAGTTGAAGCTGCAAGGTCCATGCTCAATGAGAAAAAAATTACCCAATTATCTATGGGCAAAGGCTGTGTCTATGACCACCTATCTCATTAATAGACTTCCATCAAAGGAATTAGATGGGATGAAACCCTATGAAGCTTGGATTGGAAGAACACCTAGCCTTGATCATTGCAAGATATTTGGATGCATAGCCTATGCACATGTTCCATCACAAATCAGAGGTAAATTGGATCCTAAGGTAGAGAAATGTGTGTTTATTGGATATGACCTAAATAAAAAAGGGTACAGATTGTATAATCCAAGTACTAAAGGTTTTATTGTTAGTTAGCAAGGATGTTGTCTTTGATGAGAACAACTCTTGGTTTGAAGATGATTGTAGGAAAGTCAAGCTACCTTATGACCTAGAGGAGGACTTTCCAACATGGCCAAAGATAAATGATCACCTAAATGAAGATACAAGTTATTTTGATGATGATCAGAAGACACCAAAGAGGAACATCAAGGCATAGAACAATAAATGCTAAAAGAAGATGAAGGAGTTGAGAGATATTGTAGAATCATCTCAACAAATAATAAGGAGACCAACTAGGGGAAAGAAGAAGCCAAAAAGGTATGGATTTGACACCTCTTTGGTCACTAAACATTCAATCTATATTGCTCAAGATATCAACTCAGAGGAGCCATCAACATTTGAAGAAGCCAATAAGAAATCAGAGTGGAGAGAAGCAATGGAGGAAGAGATAGAAGCTCTTCAAGAGAATCAAACATGGGACCTAGTTCCCAAGAATCCATCCATGAAGATCATTGGATCTAGGTGGATCTATAAAGTAAAAAATAATTCAGATGGTTCAATAAACAGGTATAAAGCAAGGCTTGTGGCAAAAGGGATTGCTCAAACCCAAGGCATAGATTATGAGGAGACGTTCTCTCTTGTGGCAAAGATGCCAACAATCAGAGTTCGCATAAGTATAGCTGCCTCAAGGAATTGGAACATCTATCAGATGGATGTAAAAAATGCATTCTTGAATGGTTAGATTTGAAAGGAAGTTTATATGGCACAACCTCTCGGATTTATAGATAAATCACACCCTGAGTATGTATGCAAACTCAGGAAAGCTCTCTATGGAATAAACAAGCTCCTAGAGCTTGGAATCATAGACTTTTTACATTCTTGCAGGACCAAGGATTCAAACTAAGGAAGGATGATTCTTCACTTTTCATTAAGAAAAGTAAATATGAATTCATATACTTGTGTGTGTATGTAGATGAAACCATTCTTACAAGTGATGATGCTGACGGAATCAAAAAGATTAAAGCCCAAATGAAAGAAGAATTCAAGATAAGTGATCTTGGGTTGATCACTTATTTTCTTGGATTGGAAGTGGTCTACACAGAGCAAGGAATGTTCCTTACACAAAGGAAATACATTAAGGATATGCTTGCAAAGTTCAAAATGCAAGACACTAACGTTGTAGGTACTCCCATGGAGGTCAATCACAAGTTAAGTGCTCATGAAGGAGAACTAATTGAAGACATTAAAAGCTACCAAAGTCTAGTTGGGAGCTTGAACTATGCTACCCTAACTAGGGTGGATATTTGCTATGGAGTAAGTGGGCTTAGCCAATTCATGCACACTCCTAGGAAACCTCACATGGATGCTGCCAAGAGGATATTGAAGTATTTGAGAGGAACACTTAATGAAGATCTATATTATCCTTGCATATCTGATTTAAATGTGAAGCTATTCACTGATGCAAATTGGGCAGGTTCAAAGGATGATAGAAGAAGCACATCAGGATACCTATCATTTGCAGATACAAAGCTTATTTCTTCATCTTCAAAGAAGAAACCTACTGTAGCTCTTTCCTCAACTAAAGCTGAATACAGAGGGTTAGAAAATGCAACACAAGAAGCAATGTGGATCAAGAATCTATATACAAATTTAGGGTTGGATTTTGGCACTCGATTTATATTTGGAGATAACATGAGCTCACTTCATTTAGCTACTAATCCTATCTTTCATGCCAAGGCTAAGCATATAGAAGTACATTATCTCTTTATTAGGGAAAAGATTGCAAGCAAGGAGATACAACTATCCTATGCATCTACTCATATGCAATGTGCAGACATGATGACCATATCATTGGATGGAAGCAAGATTAAAAGGTTCAAATCCATGATTCGATTACAGGAAATGCCCAAGGAATAAAGACTCAAGCATCTTCGGATTGAGGGGGAGCTATTGATACATTTGGAAAGCCTTGATGCTTGACCAAATATCAAAGGTTTATCTCAAATGATTCCTTGATCACTTATAGAGTACATGTGAACCCCTCTTGTAAAAGCATTGGAGTTTAACTCTTGGGATAAAAGTAAAAGAGGCTGATTGAAGGAATTTCATGGCATTATGAGTTGCAATTCCCAACCACCTAGTGGTTGGAATAAAATCAATAACTATCCTAAAAGTAGGAACACTTTTAGGTGGAGCCCACATATGTATGAGTAAGCCAACATCATCTCCCTTGTATCATAATTTCATAATCATATACATTTGTTTCATTAAGTGCAAGTCATTCTCTGTGTACTGTTGTCTATTGCAAAGTATTCATTTTAGTAATATCGATTAGGTGAGTTCTGTGTGAATACTTATCCTTTTGATAGGATTCAACTTGGGATAGGCAGCTGTCTAGTTGCTATATATCAATTTTCACATCATTTGGTTCATTAGATTGTGAGACAAAATCTTTGCAAGCAACCTATGTTTGCTCACTATCATCTTCCTAAAAAGTTGGGATTACACCCTCAACTTCTTAGTATCATTTCTCATCGCATACTCATCCTAAATTAGTGAAATAACTTCTAATAGCAAGTTAAGATCTTCATTTAGCTATTTCTAAAAGCTCGTAGGTGAATTTTTATGAATGAGTGAGCACGAAGTATTTTTCTGAGAGGAACCTCGTCCATAAATAGTAAGTTTTTGGAGTCCTTCAAATATGAAAGTTATCTATTTTGCTATAACAATTTGGGAATGATGTTGCAAGGTACATAGTAAGTCCAAATGTATATTTGGGAAGTTAAAGGTGTCTATTAAGGTACTTTGAAGCCACATTGGCAGGTGTAGAGCAGGATTTTTTCAACACCATCTCATCTTTGGAGTGTATCCAACCATCTCCTCACAACTGCATCACTTGGAGAGAAACCACCTCTATTCAAGAAGTCCACTAGACTATGATTCCAAGCCCTTGGGGCTTACTTAAGGCCATACAGGGCCTTCTTCAACCTGAAAACATAGGTAGGATTCTATGAATCTCCATACCCTTGAGGTCCTTCCATGAACACCTCTTCTTGTAACTCACCATTCAAGAAAGCATTCTTTATGTCCATCTGGTAGATAGACCATCTCCTTGCTGCACATAGGATTATGAGAGCTCTAATGATAGCCTTGTTTGATAGAGGGATAAGATTCTCTTCATAATCCACCCCTTGTGTTTGTGTGAAGCCTTTGGCTACTAGTCTAGCCTTGTACCTTGCCAAGATGCCATTTGCATCCCTCCTAGTCTTCTACACCCACCTGTTTTGGACTATCTTCATGTGTTCCTTCTTGGGTACTAGTTCCCAAGTGTTGTTCTCCTTAAGAGATTTGAAATCTTCATACATAGCCTTCCTCCACTATGTTTGGTCTTTGTATCCTCATAAGAATTTGGCTCTTAATCTGCAGTGACATTGATCATGTATGCATAGTGCTTTGCCATGAAAGAACCATATGTATACCTTTGTGGGGGCACCTTTTTCCTTGTAGAACTCCTCTCTTGACCTTTGGGATATTGCTTCTTGAGTCTATTTAGTTTTACATTAGGAATAATGAACTCCTCAAGCTCTTCCTTTTCTGACTCCTCTTGAGCTTCCTTAGTGTCATAGTCTATCTCTTGCAACCTTCTATACTTTGAAGTAGGGGATGATCTTTCATAACCATAAGTGTAAGAGTGATCATATGAGTGTAACTTAGATGTAGAAGCCTCTGGTTCATTGATTGTGATTGGATCGATGTTGAATATACACATCAAAGTCTGCATACCCTTGATCCTCTTCATTCAACTTTGCCTTGCCCTTGTCTCCATACCATGACCTTCAATCATCCAACGCAACATCTCTAGACACATATAACTTCTTTGAGAGAGGGTTGTGGCACCTATAGCCTTTTTCCTCATTTGAGTAGCCAATGAACACACATTTCTCACTCTGCACTCTAACTTTGTTCTTGCTTCACTAGGAACATGAACAAAGCATACACATCCAAACACCTGGAGGTGCTCCATGGTTGGTTTCTTACCATAATAGGCTTTATATGGAGTCAAGTTGTGCACCCCACCTATTGGAACCCTGTTTATTAAGTAACAAGCTGTATTCATAACCTCATCCCAATAAGAGAATGGTAACATACCTTCGTTTATGAGACATCTAGCTATCTCAACCAAATGCCTATTGTAGAGGAGGTACTGGGGTATCCGCTTTTAACAAAAGTAGAGATTAAAGATCAACATGTCCAGTACGTCGCCTACTCAAGGGGGGTTCTCTTTAGGGAAGTATACCCTTTAACATTTCTGTGACTAGGTAGATAACAAGGATTGCACAGAGTGGTACATACTTCAGAAAATATGAACAACAATTGACCAAGGAAGACCATACACTTCTTGATTCGATTCAGATGATTACAAGATTTGTCCAGGAAATGCTCAAGAAAAACTAATGCTCAGAGCTTCGTGGTACTCTATGCAGATAAATACAGATCAATACTAATGATGAAGGAATTGCTCAAGAGAATAGAGCTTAACACCAATAGTGTCTCACAGAAAAGAAAGAAAATCCAAGCTACTCTCTTACACTATAGTGCTCATAGCCCTCCACTGAGAAGCCTACCTTCTGTATCCACACTACAGAGTAGCTTCTACAATAGGCTTGAAACCACCAAGTGCAAGAGAGTACTTCTGCACATATACACGCGTCAGTGTAACTCTAAAAAAAATGTACCCGAAAGTGTGTACCCCAAATAGCACAAATCCCTTGTTTTTATAGGCCCCAATAGGTCAAGAGGGCCTTGCTTCACGTCCACTGATCACGCGCCGGTGGATTGCCCAAAATTGGGGGTAGGTCAAATATTCCCTTGATTTGAATTGGATCCACAAAATAGGTAGTTGCCGTGAATGGTTGGTGGCAATTCCACTTTCACTTTTTACCTGCAAACTTTTTATCTTTTTACCTGCCATCTGAGATTCTCATTTTGTGGTTTTGTTATTTCACAACGCCTTCCGAAAATTAGATGAATGACTGATCATATCCAACGAGGTTAATCCTCCACTTGACTATCTGAGTGTATAAGCCTCTGCTTTTTGCTCATGTTCTCTTGTAAAAGTTCACCTCTTCCTCTCCATGACTAGTCTCAGACCTTCCTCTGCCCGCACCTTCACTTCATCCTTCAACAAACATACATCATTTTCTGGACAATCTTCCTTGATGTGTGTGTGAAGGTGTGTGTGTAGAAGTGTGTGTGGGAGCGTGTGGGCATATATGTGGGGGGGCATATATGTGGGGGTGAGAGTGTGTGTGTTCATGTGCGTGATTGTGTGTGAGTGTGTGTGTATGTGTGTGAGCGGGTGTGTACGGATATGTGTGTGGAGATGTGTGTGTGTTGTGACGGTGTATGTATGCGCAAGTGAGGGGAGGCGGGGGAGGGTGTGGGAGAGGGTGAGGGGGTGGCTGGTGGGAAGGAGGCGGGGGGGGGTGTGAGGGGGCGGGGGTGGTGTGAGGGGGCGGGGGTGGCGCGAAGGGGGGTGTGAGGGAGCGGGGTGGGAGAGGGGGGCTAGGCGGGGGTGGCTGAGGGGGAACTAGTGGGAGTGGGGGTGGTGTTAGGCTGCGGGGGTGAGGTGAGGGGGGCGGGGTGGTGTGAGGGGGAGGGGGCGGGAGTGGTGTGAGGGGGAGGGGGCGGGGTTAGGCTGCGGGGGTGAGGTGAGGGGGTGAGAGAGAGAGAGAGAGAGAGAGAGAGAGAGAGAGAGAGAGAGAGAGAGAGAGAGAGAGAGAGAGAGAGAGAGAGAGAGAGAGAGAGAGAGAGAGAGAGGGCGCGAGGGTGGTGTGAGGGGGTGAGTGCGGGGGTGATGCGAGGGGGTGGGGGTGGTGTTAGGCGACGGGGGTGAGGTGAGGGGGGCGGGGTGGTGTGAGGGGGAGGGGGCGGGAGTGGTGTGAGGGGGAGGGGGCGGGGTTAGGCTGCGGGGGTGAGGTGAGGGGGCGGGGGTGAGAGAGAGAGAGAGAGAGAGAGAGAGAGAGAGAGAGAGAGAGAGAGAGAGAGAGAGAGAGAGAGAGAGAGAGAGAGAGAGAGAGAGAGAGAGAGAGAGAGAGAGAGAGAGAGAGAGAGAGAGAGAGAGAGAGAGAGAGAGAGAGAGAGAGAGAGAGGGGGGGAGGGCACGAGGGTGGTGTGAGGGGGTGAGTGCGGGGGTGATGCGAGGGGGTGGGGGTGGTGTTAGGCTGCGGGGGTGAGGTGAGGGGGGCGGAGTGGTGTGAGGGGGAGGGGGCGGGAGTGGTGTGAGGGGGAGGGGGCGGGTTAGGCTGCGGGGGTGAGGTGAGGGGGGCAGGGTGGTGTGAGGGGGAGGGGGCGGGAGTGGTGTGAGGGGGAGGGGGCGGGGTTAGGCTGCGGGGGTGAGGTGAGGGGGTGGGGGTGAGAGAGAGAGAGAGAGAGAGAGAGAGAGAGAGAGAGAGAGAGAGAGAGAGAGAGAGAGAGAGAGAGAGAGAGAGAGAGAGAGAGAGAGAGAGAGAGAGAGAGAGAGAGAGAGAGAGAGAGAGAGAGAGAGAGAGATAGAGAGAGAGAGAGAGAGAGAGAGAGAGAGAGAGAGAGAGAGAGAGAGAGAGAGAGAGAGAGAGGGAGGGCGTGAGGGTGGTGTGAGGGGGTGAGTGCGGGGGTGATGCGAGGGGGTGGGGGTGGTGTGAGGGGGTGGGGGTGGTGTGAGGGGGTGGGGGTGGTGTGAGGGGGTGGGGGTGGTGTGAGGGGGTGGGGGTGGTGTGAGGGGGTGGTGTGAGGGGGCGGGGGTGGCGCGAGGGAGAGGGGTTTCCAGCAGGTCCTCGGCTACGCTTCAACAAGGATGGCTCACTTTTAGCTGTAACAACCAATGACAATGGCATAAAGGTTTTTGCAAATGCTGATGGCATGAGACTCCTTCATATTTTAGACTCCTTCCAATATGCGGAGTAAGAAACGTAAAAAGTTCCCCACTTGACAGCATGTTCAAGCTTCTGAAACTGACACAGCCAAGGATGCTCGCAAATCAACCATCTGCAAGAGAGTCCATTTGTGCAATGGCTTCACTAATCAGCTCAGAGAGAGAGAGGGATCTACAGACCCCCACATCAAAATTTTGCACCGTCTCGGTGCAATTCCTTTATTCGCTTATTCCAAGGAAATTTAGTTATACTGCAATTACAAGAAAGAAACACGGTATGTACAAGGGGTGGAGTGTTTCCATTTTGACCTATTTCAGATACTTCTTCACCCTGGAGATGTTGACCAGGGGAATCCTTTTACCCTGCAGATCTTCCAGATGCACTGCGCCATGTGGTAATACCTTGATTACCTTATAAGGTCCTATCCACTTGGGTGCCAATTTAGTTTGAATTGGTGGAACCTGATGCACTAAAACCATAGAACCTTCCTGAACTTCATTGGATCTCAGATACCTGTCATGCAATCTCTTGCGCTCTTCTTGTGTCACCAGAAGTTTCTGTATTGCCCCTTCTCTGTACTCTTCTAATGCCACCAATCTCTGAATGGGGGGTTCAATTCCAATGGTTTTGATTCCTATTTCTTTTCTGATGATAAACTCAAATGGTGCCAATGCCTCTTTCCCATAAACTAAGCGAAATGGAGTCTCGCCTGTAGTTCCCCTCTTCGTGGTTCTGAAAGCCCAAATTGCACCAATTAGTGCTAGTGGCCAGGAGCTTTGATGATCGAAAGATATGCGAAGCAATCCGATCAAAAGCTTATTAGAACTCTCTGCTTGGCCATTTGCCCTTGGGTAGTAGGCACAAGATTTTTTATGGAAGATTTTGTACCTGTCAAATATAAACTGGAGCAATTGATTTACAAAATGTGTGCCCCTATCACTAGTTATTTCCAGTGGGCAACCAAATCTTGAGAAAATACGTTTATACACAAATTTAGCCACTGTTAAAGCCGTGCAGTCCATAGTAGCTTTAGCCTCTATCCATTTAGTGGCATAGCATGTGGCCATCAAAATATACTTTTTTCCTCCAGGTTGACCAGTTGGACTAATTGGTCCTATGAAATCAAGACCCCATCGTTCAAATGGGAGCCATCCTGTAGATATGACCAATGGTTGGAAATTCAATCTGGTTGGCGCAGGAGCACACCTCTGGCAGATGTGGCATTCTTTAGAAAACTTGATTGCATCCTTGAAAATATGAGGCCACCATAAACCTTTGTGGATGATTCTATGAGCCAATTCTTCCCCCTTTAGATGTCCTTCATTGTGTGCAGCCTCTAGCAGAAGATTTACCTCCTCTGGATAGACACACCTTCTCAATATATCATCTTGACAGTATTTATATAAATTTCCATTTATAAGAGAATATGCTTTGGTTTTCAGGAGCAATCTTCTCTTTTCTACAGGTGTCAAGTGTTCTGGGATCTTTCCAGTAGTCAGAACATGGAGAATTTCATCATACCAACCAGTCCGGATTGCTACTAGAAAAAGATTGCTATCCACCAATTCATCATTAATACCTGTTGCCTTTTCGCTCATTGCCGTCCTGAACACTTGATCTGCCATGTAGTGCTCTTTTCCTGGCTTAATATGAATATCAAAATTAAATTCTTGAAATAGGAGTAACCATCTCCAAATCCTTCCAGCTACTCTAGGCTTGTTTATCAAATACTTCAAGGGCTGATGATCAGAAATAACAATGAAATGTACACCAAGGAGATAATGTCGGAACTTCTGAAGAGCAAATACGATAGCCAAACCTTCTCTTTCCGTTGTACTGTAATTTCTTTCAGCTTGGTTGAGTAGTCTGCTTGCATAAGAGATAGGTCTATCCACTTTGTGAGATGATGGTTGAGCTAGAACTGCACCAACAGCATGAAGACTAGCATCTGTATGCACATGAAATTCCAATGACCAATTAGGAACACTTAAAAGTGGAGCAGTACATAGCCTCAACTTTAGTTCACAAAATGCTTTGTCGACTTCAGCACTCCATGAGAAAGGGATCTTTTTACTGGTAAGCCTTGACAAGGGCTTAGCAATTTCTGAATACATCCTAATGAATCTTCTGTGATACCCTGCATGGCCCAAGAAACTTTGCACTTCCTTTGGGCTTTGTGGAATTGGCATGGAAAGAATAGCTGTAACCTTTGCAGGGTCAACAGTTATGCCTTCAACAGATACTATGTGACCAAGAAGAGTGCCCTTAGTGACCAAAAAGTGACATTTATCAGGATTCAATTTCAAACCTGTTTTGAGACATTGCTCAAAAATTTCTTTTAGATTTTCCAAATGGTCATGGAAATCTTGAACTGCTGCCCTTCTATCTGTACCTGAAAATACTGAAAAGTCATCCATGAAAATGCGTAGAAAGGTTGTTAACCATTTGCCCAATATCAGATACATCGTTCTATTAAATGAAGCTGGTGCATTCTTCAAACCAAAAGCCATTCGAGTATAGACATAAGTGCCCCAGGGAGTGACAAAGGCTGTTTTGTCCCTATCATCAGGATGGATCACTATCTGATTGTAGCCACTAAAACCATCCAAGAAACTATACAAAGTATGACCAGCTACTTCCTCAAGTACTTGCTCTGTGAAGGGCTGAGGAAATCCATCTTGAATAGTCACTTTATTCAAAGCACGGAAATCAACACATACTCTTATTTTTCCACTATTTTTCTTGGGCACAATAACCATAGAAGAAAGCCACCTGGAATGTTCTACTGGCACAATTATACCTGCTTCTTCTAGTTTTGTAATCTCTGCTTTTACCGCCTCTGCATACTTCGGATTGAGTCGATATGGCCTACTTCTTACAGGTGCGGCTCCCTCAACTAAGGGTATCCGATGTAACCCAAGCTCTTCTGGTATCCCTGTTAGATCTTTGTAGGACCATGCGAAGACACTTTTGTAAGTAAAAAGCAAAGAAGTTACCTTTTGTAGCAAAGGAGGATAATGCCACAACCAGGATGCCAAATGGACTACTTGAGGGTTCTCTTCATTTCCTAAATTTACTTCTTGAACTAATGTTTCAGGAGTACTCTTGTTTGAGAAATCATCTCCATTATATGCAGGAGTGGATTTTAAGTTATATTCTGCAACATGTTCTTTCATCCATCCTTGAGGTATATCTGCAAAAGGAAGATCTTCTCTGTTCTTTGGTTCAAAATCTTCTACCTCTGATACTTTTATCTGGGTTGCTTCCTCAAGGCTTGTGCTTTCCTGCAATTGCTCATTCTCCAACACCTTGTGGTCTTCATTGCCCTTTCCTGTAATTACCTTATCTGCAACTTCTTCCTCAATTTCATTAATCTCCACTGTGCAACACTCTACACTTCCCATCATCCAACTTAACAATGTATCCTCTTCTTGGGGTAGAGAGGGCATTACCTGAGTGTCCACAGTATATCCAGTAGTTTTTCCTGAGTCGAATCCTTCTTCCAAACGTAGTTGCAGTTGGCTATTGGTATTTGTTGAAATCCATAGTTTATTTTTTCCCCAATCTTGCAAAGCTTTTGCTTGTCTCAGCCAAGGTCTCCCCAGGAGTAAAGGGTAAGAAGTCTCCTGTGGAAGTGCAATAACAACAAAATCCAACACAAAGTGGCAACCCTGTACTATCATCCGTACCTTTTCAATAATGCCAAGAGGCGCAACCCGATGTTGATCTGCTAGTGTAACTGTAAATGGTGCCATTTTGGTGGGGTTCAAATTCAGTTTCTTCATTGTGAAATCTGGCATCAAATTGATACCAGAGCCTCCATCTATGATCACACCTGTGAGAGTTTCATCCTTTATACAAACAGATAATCTTGAGCTTTGGTAGTCTGCTAAGGGTGCAGGGGGAAAATCAACCATGAAACCATCTATACTAGGGGATTGGACCAAGTGAGCGGAGTGTATAATCTTCAGTAAGTCACTTCTTATTTTTGAATCCATCCTTATAAGTTCATATAGACTAACCTTGTGATGAATACCTTTCAAGATCTGTTCAATGTTTACCTCTGGAATGTTTTCTTGCAGTCTTGTTGATTGGTCCCTTATAGTAGTAGCCACCTTTTCATAAGCTCCTTCAATTTCTACTTGGTCCTTCCATCCAGACTTCTTTTCCTCCTCTTTATCCTGAAATCCTTGTCGTTCATCTCTATGGGTGGCAGCTGCTTGCCTAGCTCTGGTCATCATGGGCATTGCAGAGGATGAAACAACATAAGACTGAGTGGTTTTTCCTTCTTCATGTGGAGAGACTGCAATCATGTGGATCGGAGCAGGACGACCTCTTGGGCAATCCTTGGTATAATGATCTTTGGTCTCTGGACAATGTTGACAGGGAGGTGCATCTTCTGGAAGAGAACACCTATTTTGCATGTGGCCATACTCACCACAACGATAGCACATCAAAGGTCTATTATATCTAGGCTTTGCAGGCCTATTCTCCTCTCTATTAGATGTATTTGAAGTACTACCATAATATGAATCCAAATTTTGAGGGTTACCTCTCTGCTGTGTACCCTTGAGGTAGTAGCAATCCCTTGCTTCATGACCATCTTTTCCACAAAATTGACAGCTTACCTTAATAGGGCAATTAGCATTGGAATGTCCATTGTTGTTACAGATCGTGCACCAAATTTATCTCCTTATATCTTGTGTGGTCTTCAAATCTTCTAACTCACGGCGAAGTTGGGCTACTTCATCATCCGTGCGTCGCAGTGGTGGCAAGACCTTCTCTTCTTGTTGATTTTGTTGCATTTTTAATGCCTCCAGTTCCCTCCTTAGTTGCTCAATAGGATCCATGTCTGCAGCATACTTAGGTTGTGTATCCCCTTCAAAATGTTGCCTTGCTTCTTCAATGCGTGATGCCGCTGCAACAAAATCATTGAGGGTGGCATCCAATCTAAGAGACTCCCGAAGCTTCTGCTGAGATGACCTGGGCAGAGCCTTCTCTATCCATTTTTTAACCAAAAAGTCACCTGGAGCATGTGGCAGACGTGCAATAAGTGCTTTTGTTCTAGTGTGGAGTTCAGGAAAAGATTCACCTGATCTTAGCTTCAAATTCTCTAGCTGATCTAGAGCTCTTTCTGAGGAATCACTTGGTCGGAATGTCTGTGAGAATGCCGCCTTCAGAGCCTCCCATGTAGTGAAATGGCCATCTGCATATTGACTATACCATTTATCTGCAAGACCCTCCAATGTGGATGGAAAGAGTGCCAGCATTGCATCCTCTCTATTTTGCAAACCTCGTCCACGGCATAAAGAGATGAATCTTCTCACATGATCATCAGCATCCTCATAGGCTTGTCCCTTGAAGGTAGGGAATTTGATATTTAATCTGGAGAGTAAATGAGAGAGATCCTCCATTTGTACTGGTGTTTCTTCGGACGTATCTGAGGAGAAGTCTAGGGTTCTCCTATACCTCTCTTTTGACAATGGTGTCGCACCCAAATCAATAGATAAATTTAGGGAGGGTAGAGGGGAGGTAGACTCCCTAGCCGTGGTTATTGTTAACTTGTTAAGGCTCCTCCGAACACGAAGAGACTCCTTATCTGCCCGTGTATGGGTCATGTACCTACTTGCAATTGTAATAGGGCAAAAATACCTCTCACAGAAATGCAAAGGTCCCACCGTGCATGCCAAACTGTAGAGGAGGTACTGGGGTATCGGCTTTTAACAAAAGTAGAGATTAAAGATCAACATGTCCAGTATGTCGCCTACTCAAGGGGGGTTCTCTTTAGGGAAGTATACCCTTTAACATTTCTGTGACCAGGTAGATAACAAGGATTGCACAGAGTGGTACATACTTCAGAAAATATGAACAACAATTGACCAAGGAAGACCATACACTTCTTGATTCGATTCAGATGATTACAAGATTTGTCCAGGAAATGCTCAAAAAAAACTAATGCTCAGAGCTTCGTGGTACTCTATGCAGATAAATACAGATCAATACTAATGATGAAGGAATTGCTCAAGAGAATAGAGCTTAACACCAATAGTGTCTCACAGAAAAGAAAGAAAATCCAAGCTACTCTCTTACACTATAGTGCTCATAGCCCTCCACTGAGAAGCCTACCTTCTGTATCCACACTACAGAGTAGCTTCTACAATAGGCTTGAAACCACCAAGTGCAAGAGAGTACTTCTGCACATATACACGCGTCAGTGTAACTCTAAAAAAAATGTACCCGAAAGTGTGTACCCCAAATAGCACAAATCCCTTGTTTCTATAGGCCCCAATAGGTCAAGAGGGCCTTGCTTCACGTCCACTGATCACGCGCCGGTGGATTGCCCAAAATTGGGCGTAGGTCAAATATTCCCTTGATTTGAATTGGATCCACAAAATAGGTAGTCGCCGTGAATGGTTGGTGGCAATTCCACTTTCACTTTTTACCTGCAAACTTTTTATCTTTTTACCTGCCATCTGAGATTCTCATTTTGTGGTTTTGTTATTTCACAACGCCTTCCGAAAATTAGATGAATGACTGATCATATCCAACGAGGTTAATCCTCCACTTGACTATCTGAGTGTATAAGCCTCTGCTTTTTGCTCATGTTCTCTTGTAAAAGTTCACCTCTTCCTCTCCATGACTAGTCTCAGACCTTCCTCTGCCCGCACCTTCACTTCATCCTTCAACAGACATACATCATTTTCTGGACAATCTTCCTTGATGTGTGTGTGAAGGTGTGTGTGTAGAAGTGTGTGTGGGAGCGTGTGGGCATATATGTGGGGGGGCATATATGTGGGGGTGAGAGTGTGTGTGTTCATGTGCGTGATTGTGTGTGAGTGTGTGTGTATGTGTGTGAGCGGGTGTGTACGGATATGTGTGTGGAGATGTGTGTGTGTTGTGACGGTGTATGTATGCGCAAGTGAGGGGAGGCGGGGGAGGGTGTGGGAGAGGGTGAGGGGGTGGCTGGTGGGAAGGAGGCGGGGGGGGTGTGAGGGGGCGGGTGTGAGGGGGCGGGGGTGGCGCGAAGGGGTGTGTGAGGGAGCGGGGTGGGAGAGGGGGGCTAGGCGGGGGTGGCTGAGGGGGAACTAGTGGGAGTGGGGGTGGTGTTAGGCTGCGGGGGTGAGGTGAGGGGGGCGGGGTGGTGTGAGGGGGAGGGGGCGGGAGTGGTGTGAGGGGGAGGGGGCGGGGTTAGGCTGCGGGGGTGAGGTGAGGGGGTGGGGGTGAGAGAGAGAGAGAGAGAGAGAGAGAGAGAGAGAGAGAGAGAGAGAGAGAGAGAGAGAGAGAGAGAGAGAGAGAGAGAGAGAGAGAGAGAGAGAGAGAGAGAGAGAGAGAGAGAGAGAGAGAGAGAGAGAGAGAGAGAGAGAGAGAGAGGGAGGGCGCGAGGGTGGTGCGAGGGGGTGAGTGCGGGGGTGATGTGAGGGGGTGGGGGTGGTGCTAGGCTGCAGGGGTGAGGTGAGGGGGGCGGAGTGGTGTGAGGAGGAGGGGGCGGGGTGGTGTGAGGGGGAGGGGGCGGGAGTGGTGTGAGGGGGAGGGGGTGGGAGTGGTGTGAGGGGGAGGGGACGGGGTTAGGCTGCGGGGGTGAGGTGAGGGGGTGGGGGTGAGAGAGAGAGAGAGAGAGAGAGAGAGAGAGAGAGAGAGAGAGAGAGAGAGAGAGAGAGAGAGAGAGAGAGAGAGGGAGGGCGCGAGGGTGGTGCGAGGGGGTGAATGCGGGGGTGATGCGAGGGGGTGGGGGTGGTGTTAGGCTACGGGGGTGAGGTGAGGGGGGCGGAGTGGTGTGAGGAGGAGGGGGCGGGGTGGTGTGAGGGGGAGGGGGCGGGGTTAGGCTGCGGGGGTGAGGTGAGGGGGTGGGGGTGAGAGAGAGAGAGAGAGAGAGAGAGAGGGAGGGCGCAAGGGTGGTGTGAGGGGGTGAGTGCAGGGGTGATGCGAGGGGGTGGGGGTGGTGTTAGGCTGCGGGGGTGAGGTGAGGGGGGCGGAGTGGTGTGAGGGGGAGGGGGCGGGAGTGGTGTGAGGGGGAGGGGGCGGGTTAGGTTGCGGGGGTGAGGTGAGGGGGGCAGGGTGGTGTGAGGGGGAGGGGGCGGGAGTGGTGTGAGGGGGAGGGGGCGGGGTTAGGCTGCGGGGGTGAGGTGAGGGGGTGGGGGTGAGAGAGAGAGAGAGAGAGAGAGAGAGAGAGAGAGAGAGAGAGAGAGAGAGAGAGAGAGAGAGAGAGAGAGAGAGAGAGAGAGAGAGAGAGAGAGAGAGAGAGAGAGAGAGAGAGAGAGAGAGAGAGAGAGAGAGAGAGAGAGGAGAGAGAGAGAGAGAGAGAGAGAGAGAGAGAGAGAGAGAGAGAGGGAGAGGGGGAGGGAGGGCGCGAGGGTGGTGTGAGGGGGTGAGTGCGGGGGTGATGCGAGGGGGTGGGGGTGGTGTGAGGGGGCGGGGGTGGTGTGAGGGGGTGGGGGTGGTGTGAGGGGGTGGGGGTGGTGTGAGGGGGTGGTGTGAGGGGGCGGGGGTGGTGTGAGGGGGCGGGGGTGGCACGAGGGAGAGGGGCTTCCAGCAGGTCCTCGGCTACGCTTCAACAAGGATGGCTCACTTTTAGCTGTAACAACCAATGACAATGGCATAAAGGTTTTTGCAAATGCTGATGGCATGAGACTCCTTCATATTTTAGACTCCTTCCAATATGCGGAGTAAGAAACGTAAAAAGTTCCCCACTTGACAGCATGTTCAAGCTTCTGAAACTGACACAGCCAAGGATGCTCGCAAATCAACCATCTGCAAGAGAGTCCATCTGTGCAATGGCTTCACTAATCACCTCAGAGAGAGAGAGGGATCTACACCTATTCTTCCTCTCTGCAACATCATTTTGTTGATGGGTGTATCTACATGTAAAGTGCCTTTTTATACCATTTTCTTGCAAGTACTTTGTGAATTCCTTGGAGAAATACTCTTCCCCTCCATCTGTCCTCAGTGTCTTGATGTGTGCATCACATTGTTTCTCAACACGAGACCTAAACTTTTGAAAGCATTAAAACACTTCTGATTCTTCCTTAATAACATATATCCATACCTTTCTTGAGTGGTCATCAATGAAGGTGAGAAAGTATCTAGCTCCTGCTAATGAAGCCTCTCTGCTAGGGCCCCATACATCTGAGCGTATAAGCTCCAAGAGCTTAGAGGATCTGTACTCACTCTTTGGAAATGGCTTCCTTGCTTGCTTACCTAGCTGACAAGCATCACAAAATGCATGTAGACCTTGGCTTCAAGATTTGGTATTCTCTGCACAAAACCTACTTTGCACATGCTTTTTATCTTGGGAATATTGATATGTCCTATCCCCTTGTGCCAAAGATCAATCTCTCCAATCCTTTTGTTATCATCACATAACATACCTTGTTGTGTGTAGGATCAACATCGAGTGTGCACAATCTGCATTCTTTCCTTCCCTTGGCAATGAACTTCCCTTCTTGCTTCACCATAGACCCTTTTGCATCAAATATAACCTGCAAAACTCTCTCTATCGTCTGTCCTACAGAGATAAGGTTCTTGGAAATAGATGGAACATGGAGCACATCTTTAATAGTCTTGACAGATTTACCTTCACCTAGCTTCACATCTCCCACATGTGTAATGGGATGCTCAATGTTATCTCTTGTATCAACACAATTGAGCTTGGGACATGCATATGAACAAAAGATTCCTCCATACATGACGTGATTAGAGCATCGAGAGTCTATGCACCTCTTTGTGTCCTTGGGATGAGCAGTGTAGCCATGTCTCATGGCTAGGAGGGTCTCCTTCTCATCATCCTCCTTGGATTCGTTAGCATAATTCCCTTGCTCTTTCTTCTTCTTGCCTTTTTCATCCTTGAACCAAAAATTTGAAGAAATATGATTCTGCTTACCACATATAAAACAAGATTTACCTTGATGAGGGTTATTCTTCCCTTTGCCATTCTTGCCCTTCCTTGAAGATGATGCCTTGCTATCTCCTTCTGAATCTTAATCTTCTTCATTGGACTACTTCCACTTGCTCCATCCTTGTTTGCTATTCTTTCCACTCTTACCTTTGCCTTTGCTAGCATATAAGATCTGTGAGCAACCATCCTTCTTGGATGTGTCTCCTATGGCAACCTCTTCTGCCACTAGGTGTGGGATCAACTCCTCAAGAAATGGTAGGGGATCTCTATACAAGATGTTAGTACTGAGGGGTTTCCACTTTTCTTCCCCTCAGCCCATTGAGAGTAATATACACAAAGTCTTCCTCATCTACTTTGTAGCCAATGGATGCCAATTGCTCCCTCAAATCCTTCACCCTCAAGGTGTAGTCAACAATAGATTGACCACTACCCTTCTTCAAAGAATGGAGTTCATTCTTAAGTTGCATCTTCCTACTTCTTGTGGAAGTGGCATATATCTTCTCTATGGCCTCCCAAACATCTCTAGCATGATCAAACTTTGATATATGACCAATCATAGTGTTAAAAATTACTTGTGATATGTAGAAGATATCTCTCCTATTCCTTTCCTCCCAATCCTTCAACATATTCAATTCTTGATTGGTGATCTTTGAATCTTTGGGATCCACATTAGGCTTATCTTCATCTCAACACATAATAGGCCATAAACCTTTGCTCATGAGGTAGTTCATGACTCTGAACCTCCATAGATGATAGTTGTCTTTATCAAGGAACTCAACTTTTTGACCTAGATCTACCATAATGAATGGGAAATTAGGGTTACACTAAAATCTACCTCTTAGCCTTGATGTCCAAGCTTTTGTGTCCTTCTCCTAGAGTCTTCAAAGGATTTTTCCTACTCTCATACCAACTGATGGAATTTAATCCCTCAAATTTGCGTACTAGAAGTGAAATGAACCCAATACGTAGGCTCCTTCATAAACCTTTTCTACTACCCTATATCAAAACTCTGATTTACCTACCTTACACTAATCCAAATCAGCTAAGCTTTTACTAAAACATATAATGGTTTATAAGCTTTCCAACAAGCTATAGAACACCACAAATGGATCTATTTAGGTCATCCAAAAACTCTATACAAAACAAAATATGTAAAGATATAGGATATGCAAAAAGTAGGGTTATAGAGATACACCAATTTCTCTATACACAGAATTGATTTCAAGGAGCCCTCTTAGGAAAATAAGGGACACTTATAAGCTATAGATTGCACTTTAAATTTCTTGAATTGGGTATGTACCCAAAGAGTTACAACTATTATAAGTTGACTATGTCTATACCTACAAGAGATTAGAGGGGGTGTGGGCTTGATAGATCCTCCTTACTCCTCCTCTGTGCATGTAACACCCTCCTCTATGTTTTTCCTATCTTGGACAGCTTCATTTAAGCTCCTTGAGCCTTGGATGATTCTCTTCTCAAGCTTCCTTGAGTATATGTCTCTTGGTCTTCAATGACCTATAAGACTTCCATGAATTCGATGACTCCACCTCTTTTTATAGCTTTTGGATGCCTCTCTTGACTCTTCCACCACCTTAGGACTGCTTCTCCCAACCTTGCCCAACCTTGAGACCACCCTAAGTGATCTAAGACATGACTTTTGTCCACGTTAAGGTCTTTTGACCCCTTTTTCCACCTAGAGCTTGCATAGGTCACATTTTCAACATCTATGCCTTAGGTAATCCTACTATAAAATCCATGGAAATACTCTCCCACTTCCCATTGGGAATATCAAATGGGTGGAGTAGTTCTCCAATCTTCAACCTCTTAGCTTTATTGACCTTGCATTAGTGTACTTAAGCACATATTCTAGGATGTCCTTATGAAGGTCAGGTTAGTAAAACTCCCTCTTAACAAGATCATAAGTCTTGTTAATTCTTGGGTGTCTTGCACTTGGTGTGTCATGACATTCATACAATATGTGCCATCTCATCTCAAATTTTTTAGGGATGACCTTACCTTTACACAAGAAATATCCATCATGGATACCATAATTTTTCCACTTAAATCCTTCTTGAGTACCCATCAATACTCCATCCTCATTGGAAATCCATGCATTGAGCTTCCCTTTCTCAATGATTTCCTAAATCTTGGCATATCTAGGATCATGACTACATTTCGATTGAATGGTCTTAAGTAAATCACTAGTGATCTGAGTAAAACTCAATCCATTGAGCATAGACATGCGGCTAAGTGAATTGGCCACCACATTAAACTTTCCCTCCCTATACTTAAGCTCATAGTCAAACTCTTGAAGGGTCTCTTCCCATTGGGCCTTACAACATTCAAGGTCAGTTTAGAAAGAAATTTAATACTCTCTTGATGAAACACAAGCATGGAAAATTTCATACAAATCCTTCTCATAGATGGAGTAATTTGTTTCAACAAGTTGTACTTTTTACTCTCATAAGACACTAGTTGAACATCCTCAACTAAAACCACTCTTATAACAAAATCACTCACTGGTCAACCTCAACCACAAATGCTTGATTGGGATCCCCTATCTACGATCTTGGCATAATTCATGATGAATCTTTGATAGAATCTAGATAAACAAAGGAAGATATGTAGTTCTTATAGGTTTCTAGGATGGGGCCATTCCATAATAACTCACAACTTCTCAAGATCCATCTTAGCACTAGTGTTGTACCAAAATTGGACACTATAGTGTCCTTTATTCTAACAAATTAAAAAAAATCACACATACTAATCAAATAAAAGTTTGAAGAAACCTTAAAGCCTCATAAAGACCTATACCTAGATTCTCTATAAAAATATTAAAAAAAGCATTTTTTGATAACTCAAAATGTAGAAATTTTTGAATATGGTCAAGAAAAACATTTTTCTAGAGACTTATATATGAGAAGAAAAAAATATCTCCATAAAAAAAAATTCCTCGTATTGGAATAATTTTTCCAGTGTTTATTGAAAGTCATATAATCATTTAAGACAAGTCTTGGGAATTAGAAAAATCATTTTTATGATAAAAAAATTACTACAATATAGGGTTCCCATTATCTAGTTATACAATGTAGGAGCCTTCTACATGATATTGATGCATAAAAACAATAAAAAGGCTGGTTTTCTATTTCAAAAACTATCATATAGTATCATAAAAATATGCTACATGTCTTTGAACTAATAAGTTTTACACCTATCTCACATCTTGATAAGAGTGTTATTGGGAAAAATTGACCTCATAGGGCGATTGCAACGTTTGACTCCATATGGCTTGAAGCCTCTGCTCTACGTCACACATCATTCTCCATTTCATCCTCCACTTTTCCAAGACTTGCATTCCTTCCACCATCTTCAACCCTCCACCCTCCACCCTCCACCCTTCACCCTTCGCCCTCCTCCCTCCGCCCTCTGCCCTTCACCCTCCTCCACCCTTCACCCTCCACCATCCCACACCCTACAACCCTCCTCCACCCTCCACCCTCCACCATCCCACACTCCACAACCCTCCTCCCCCCTCCTCCACCTTCCACCCTCCTCCACCTTCCACCCTCCTCCACCCCCCTCCACCCCCACCGTCCTCCACCCTCTAGCCTCCTTCACCCTACACCCTCCACCCCCCACCATCCACACTCCACCCTCCACCCTCCTCCACCCTCGACCCTCGACCCTCGATCCCACCCTCCACCCCCACTGTCCGCACTCCACCATCCACCCTCCTCCACCCTCCACCCTTCTCCACCCTCCACCCACCACCCTCCACCATCCCACTCCCGAGTCCTCCTCCACCCTCCACCCTCCACTGTCCCTCACCCTGTAGCCCACCGTCCATCCCCTCACCTCTGCCTCGCAACCCCCACTCCCGCAATTCTCCTCTCTCCACAATCCCTCTAGAGTCTCAAAGTAATTTTGTAAATCCAGATCATTGTTCATTGATGCAAAGCAGTTCCCCACCTTGTTCGACAATGTCTCTCCACAGGTAGTCACATGCACATGGATTCAAGACCAAGCTTCTCTGTATAAAACCATAACTTTATTCGTTATCTTCATTAACTCTCTCTCTCTCTCTCTCTCTCTCTCTCTCTCTCTCTCCCGTAGCCTCCACCCCCGCAACCCCCACCCCTCGCCAACTCTCTCTCTTTTGCGCAGCCTCCACCCCCCCAGCCCCACCTTGCGCCATCTCTCTCCCTCCCCACAGCCCTGCCCCCACCATCTCTCTCTCTCTCTCTCTCTCTCTCTCTCTCTCTCTCCCCCTCTCCCCAGCCTCCATCCCTGCAACCCTTGCCGCCCACCATCTCCCTCTCTCCCCGCAGCCCCTAACCCCGCACCTTTGCCCTCCAGCTCCCACCCTCCACCATCTTTTCCCCACAGCCCACACTCCCCCCGCGCGCGCTCTCTCTCTCTCTCTCAGCGCTATAAGTGGTCATATGTACAATTCAAAGTTTAGCACAAATCTGTACAGGTGACTAATCCTTGCCATGGCAAGCATGTGGATGCTTTGGAACGACCATGGCTAGAGTTGAGTAGGGAAGTAAGATTACGCTTCAAGCATAGAGTCTCTAAAGTATTTCTTTAAAGGGATAATTATGACAGTCTATTTTGCCCAACCATGAAGAGCTTACATGGATGATCCTACCGCATTCTGCAAACAAATCTAGCTAGGCGTTTGAATTCATATCTTCTCTCAAGGATTGCACAAAGAACAAGGATCTGCATTGAGGTGCTCTCATCCATGAAGACATTCTCAAAAAGGGTTTATTACATAGATTCTTTGAATCACTAATTACCATGTACACTAGATGTGCTGCGATTGTGTCCGTGAAAGAACTCTTTGTTACATATCCAAGCAGGAACATGTACACCTGGAATGCCTTAATCCGTGGATTAGCTGATGGAGGAATGGGGAGAGAGGCACTCAACTATTTTGAACGAATGCAGTGTGCTCAGATCGTTCGAGATCCTATAACCTTTAAAAGCTTGTGGGAGCATCCGAGCCATTGATAGAGGGGTGCAAATTCATGATTCTATTGCCAGACAAGGGTTTTTAGATAATAATTCTACTCTCATTAATATCATAATTAGTTATGTCCAGCATGGCAAAGGTGAGAAAGCATGGGATTGTTTTGAACAGATGCAATGTGAGGGCCTGTCTCTTGATGTAGTGTCATTTCTATCTATGGTGAAATGTTGCAGTACTATGAAAGCAGTTCTCAAGGGAGAAAAGATACATCGTGAAATATCTGCACAGGGACTGCTATGTGATAACTCTATACTACAAAATAGCCCATTACCACACTAAGATGGGTTCCACTAGAGCATGCTCTCAGTGAAAGTGTCAGGATGGAAATTAAGGCATAGAATATTTCCACCAAGATTCAGAAAGGTGCCAGAAGCTATATTCAAGGGCCTAATTTGAGGGAGTTGGCTACCAGATCCATATTTGGCCTACCCCTCTGTTTTTGGGAAATCACTTTGGTGCATGTTCAAAGAACGTTGAGATTTGGCAAGGTCCTCTTGGCCTCTTGAAGTCTATAAAAGCAAGTGGCTGGCACTCATTGAGGGGAGATCGAGACCTCTTCGAGTCCACTCTCTACACTTTGTTGCTACAAGTATACTATAAGAGGTCACTCTGTGGAGAAGATACAAAGCATGGGCTTCTTAGTGGTTGGCTAATAGCACTATAGTGTGATTGAGTGGCTTGGTTATAGTCGTTCAGTGTGAGTCAGTAGTATTTCTTTTGAGCAATTCTGCATCTTTATGTATTCATTGGTGCAAGTCTTCCTCTTGTTGTGATCATTGTGTCAGACGGAGCTCTTGTATTGATTCTATTTAGTTCTAGAATGACATGCTAGCCCAGAGCATCAAGTTTTGGAGAATTTTTGTCCCTCTTGTAATCATTTGTCCGAACTAAGGAGTAGCTTCTTCCTTCACTATTGTCGTTTGTCATTAATCTTCGCTCTGTGAATCTGCAATACAGTGTCTCTATTGCTAGTGATTGTGCCTACACAGAGGATACATTCTCGTATGCGCGTATACATACATTCTCGTAAGGTAAGATGGAGATACAAATTCAGAAGTCTGTATATAATAGTGACTTAAAGAAATACTAAGAAGGATTTGTAAAATCACGTCATAAATATGTGTGCATATATGTAAACATATAAAAGTACAGGAAATGCTATATAATTATGTATTTTTAAATGATGAAATATAATCATTAAATGGGCACAATTACACACACACACACACACACACACATATATATATATATATATATATATATATATATATATATATATATATATATATATATATATAGCTGTATAAATTCTGTATGTATATATGCATATGTTTAAAAGTTAAGGTATTTTATCAATCAAATAACAAAAAACAACTTACAAGTAAATACATGATTCGAAGTTTAGTTAAAACAAAGGGAGGTCGAGATGACCTTGAAAAGGAGATATATATGTATATATAAAAAATGATACTTTTTAACGTCGAAAACTTAATCGAAAGATATAAGAAGATTCATTTAGTTCCTTGGTTAATGTTTAGGGTATTTAATGAGATTAACAATGATATGTAGGTATGTATGTGTGTATGTATGTAAACAAAAATTTATAGTTTTCAACATCGACAACTTAATTAGAAGACGTAAGAAGAGGATATTTTGTTCCTTGGTTAGCGTTTCAGGCGCATTGTTTTATTCCTTAATGATTTTTGAAGGAAACCTGATTACAAAGCGTCCAAAATTTATTAGATTGTTTGTGCACATTAGATTGGTTTGTTGGGTCTTTCACTTCTTAAGGCAGGGGTGAGGATTCAACCCCTCTCTATGGCAAGGGTGGGCCCTAGGCCAATCAATGTATTGCCTCTAGGCAAACTTGAAATTATTGAACCGGTTGTCTTCAAGCACTCTTTTCCATGTGTCGCTTCAAGCAGTGTAACATCTTCTTTATGGGATATACAAGTTCCCATGGGTACTATGCCTGTTCACTTGTAGAGTTGTTCTTTCATTCAATTCAAGCAAAGGGAAATTAGACTTCAGCTTCCAAAATTCCTCATAAAAAAAATCTAAAAGATTGAAAACACAAAATTTAGCATTAAACACACATTGAAAAATTTTGGGGTTTGAGGTCTGTGGAAGCACACAAGCAACACAAGGAAGAAGAAGAAGAAGCTTGGGACACAACACAAAATACTAAACGCATTACCAAGAGAATAAACAAAGATAAGTAAGCCATTAGGGTTATAGGCATATATACAAGCCAAGGAAAAAAACCTCTTAAAGAGAGAAAAAAGTGCCTTGGTGATCCTAAGTGTGTTCACACATATCACTACCAAAATATATCAACAAATCCCCCCTAGGAGTGATGTGGTGAACAAGGATCTAGCATCATGTATAAGGAAGTGCCAAGCTATGTGGAAAGAGATCAATCCACAAAAGGAAGTAAGCCCAAAGCTTTACGAAAAGCTTCAAGCTTCTTCGAAGGCAGAGCCTAATTTGTGAAAAGATCTGGAATGTTATCTTGTGTAGGCGCATATGCCAAACTAGTCTCTCTAGAGAAAACCTCTCCATGAGATAATGATAGTGCACCTAAATGTGCTTAGTGTGAGCATGGAACATAGGGTTCCTTGCAACTGCCAATGCACTCACTCTCAGTTAAGATGGTGCTGGTAGAAGAATGACAAACACCCAAATCAGCCAAAAGGCATCTGGGCCACACACACTCAACAATCATTGTGGAAGCTTCCCTATACTCAACCTCACAACTAGAAGTGGCCATAGTAGATTGCTTCTTTCTCAACCAAGATATGCATGAGCTACCAAGCATGAAGAAAAACCACTAGTGGACACACGAGTGTCATAGCAACCAACCTAGTGAGAGTCACAAAAAACATGTAAATCTGGTGATAGTGATCACCCCTTGGGATAAAACATTCCAAGTAGTCAGGTACCGCTTAAGTAGCAAAAGATGCGCTTAACCACCTGCCAATGCTTGACACATGGGCAAAGCATAAACCTGATCATCTGTGAGATGAAAAAATTAATATCAGGCCATGTTATGCATAAGTAAATCAAGCATCCAACAACCTACTCATAGAGAACAACATCAAATACATCTCGGACATCATTAAGACTCAACCGTAAACTTGTTTCCATAAGAGTTGTAATAGCTTTGCAATCTTCAAGGCCAAAATGCTGCAATAATGTGTCAATATATTTTGTTTGACAGAGCACTATCACACCATCAACTTGCATAAATTGAATGTCCAAATAATGATGCCAATGCACCAAATCTAACATCTCAATTGAGGCATGCAAATCATGCTTAAAATCAGCAATATGCTTCTCATAAGGACCAGTGAGAAGCATGTCATCAACATAGATACGAACGATCAGAAGCACATCATTTGCATGGTTAACATATAAGGTGCTCTTAGTTTGACTGTTCTTAAGACCATGTGCAATCAAGTAGGCATGTATCTTCTCATACCAAGAATGTGGTGCTTACTTCAAACCATATAATACCTTTTTCAAACTACACATTTTGTTTTCATGCCCTTTTTACACAAAACCATGGGTCTAAAAAACATACACTTCTTCATGTAAGTTGCCATTCAAAAATGCAATTTTAATATCCAACTGATGTACATTCCAACCATGATGGGATGCAAGTGCGTAGATGCTATGAATGGTAAACAATTGGTGTTAGATCATGTCGTCGCTTCATCTAGGGCATCGTTGACACCCCTCCGGTCATAGTCTCAGAATCATATGAAAATTGGTGAGCATACTGAGGGAAATTAAGAGTTCAAAACTTCTTCACTATGTGGAACCAAAACTTCAATCTGAGATTCTTTTGGCCTTTGAATGCACTATTGCAACACCTATGAAGGCAATTTCATTTTTTTTTTTTGTGCCAAACATAAATACAAATTTTGGGTTACCTTGAAGTCTACCATAGGTTTAGCAGGACTCGATAAGGTAGTTCTAATTCAACTTTCTGAGATATAATCATTTTTTGCATCAAGGTATTTTAGTCAGTGGCCAGGGCCGAAAACAATGATGTATTCCATATGTTGGCAGTTGAGGATAAGTTGGATGGTACCAAATACCCATTATGGGCATATATGATGTGCCATGTATCTGTCACAAAAGGGACATGGAATATTATGGAGGGTGTTGAAAAACAACCTATTACACCTCCAAATACAATTATTGAAGGTGATGCAGATGGCATTGAAGATGATAATCTTCAAATTCCTGTTCATGCTGTGGTTCTTACTACACCTCTTGCAAAGCAACTTTGATGGGATGGCAGAGAGGCTCACACATATGCATTGATAGATTTTTTCATTATCCCTCATATCACTCTTGCATAATAGCAAAGGATGCTTGGGGTACACTTACCACTTTGTACTAGGCAAGAAATGATGCTTGTGTTGCTTAGCTCCATAAACAGTTCGAGAGTGATCATATGAATAAAGGAGATTCCATGGAAAGGTTTTTGACAAAGATCAAAGATTTGAAGAAACAATTGTTTTTTGTTGACGAATGCCAGACTGTTCACTTGTGCACACTGTTCTGAATGGTCTTATAGATTCATACCAAAGTTTTGCTTCTACTCTTCTGTTGATGATGAAAGGCAATCCAAATACCTTTACATTTGAGTAGCTAGTATATGTTTTGTTGTAGGAAGATCGACCCAGGTAGAAGAGTTCCATTATATGTGTAGTAGATTAAGATTTCTTAGCTAGTTAGAAGGGCAAAGGTAAATGGATCTCATCTACTAGTAAGAAAAAAATTGTTATGCTAATTCTGCACACTCAAAAAAGGAAGACAAAGACAAGAAGAAATAAGAAAAGCAGGAATTGTTTTGCAAATACTATGAAGGAAATGATCATGTCATAAAGAGTTGTCCAAATTTGACTGCAAAAGAGGCAAAGAAAAAGGAGGTTAGAATGGTTGCTGCAGAGGCCCCTACAGCCAAAATAAATTCTGCTAATCTTGTGCAAAATGAAGAATGGGCATTTACTACTATTTGCAGTTATGACCCATCTTCTCATGAACAATGTATATCTGCAGTAGATTCAAATGTTTGGTACTTTGATAGTGGGGCGACCAAACATATTACCATGCAACACATTTTCTTCAATCCATTTGAGCCTGCCCCTATAGGGAATACTGTCACATGCACCAATAAATCCTCTTATCCAAACATGGGAGCTGGTAAGATCATTTTGAATAATACTAATAGTAGTTCTTTTACATTGTCAGATGCTTTCTTTTTGCTAGGGATGAAGAAAAATCTATTATTAGTTTCAACATTAGGCAAGATTGGCTTGGTTGTGAAATTTGTTGATGATAGATGTTCAATTCATGATATGTCAAATGATGATGCTATTATTGCTTCTAGCATTTATTTCATGGGTTGTATAAGCTTATAGATTACACAAAATCTATAGATGATTCAACATGTGCAGTTCGAGATTCTCAGGCTATGTCTAATGCAAAGCTTTGGGATGCATGCTTTGGTCATCTGAATTATGCTAATTTGTTATGTTTGCAAAACTTTGAAATGGTGTCCTCTTTGCCCAAACTTGAGGCACCTTGTAAACATGTTTGTGGTCCTATGCACACCCTCTTTTGGGAACTACCTTTACTTCATGAATTTCATTAATGATTTTTCCAAGCATGCATGCATGTGTCCATGGAAAGCAAAGCCCTAAGTGTTTATGTGCTTCAAACAATTTTTTGTTTTGGTTGAGAAGCTATGAACATGTAAAATGGGCACCTTCCATTATGATCGAGGGGGAAATACATATCTTCTGATTTTAATGCATTTCTGGATGAACATGGGATAAAACATCAATGCGTGCCATATAAACCTCAATAGAATGGAGTTGGTAAAAGGAAAAATGGGTCACTCATAGAGATGGCAAAGTGTATGCTCAAAAGTCAGGTTTTACCACATAGCTTCCGGCTTGAGGCTATTATGTGTGCAACATATGTACTTAACAGGTATCCCACCAAAGCATTTTAATCTATCACTCCATATGAGGCTTGGCATGGTTGCAAGCCATGTGTTGCTCATCTCTGTATCTTTGGTTGTTTGGCATATGCATTAGTGCCTAAACAACACAAAAAATTGGCTGATAAAGCAATGAAATGTATTTTTGTTGGGTATAGTTCAGAAAGCAAAGCTATCGACTGTATCATCGATAGACTAAACACATTTTGTTTAGCATTGTTGTTGTTTTTGTGGAAGATGCAATTCAACCATTACTTTTATGTACTAAGGAGACATTAGTTAGCTCCACATGTCGTGTTTGAGGTTTGTTGAAGCACACAAATAACACAAGGAAGAATAAAGAAGCTTGGAGCACAACACACAATACTCAATGTATTACCAAGAGAAGCAAAGGTAAGTAACCCATTTTTGTTATAGGTGTATATACAAACCGAGGAAAAAAAACCTCCCAAAAAAGATAAAAAGTGCCCTGGTGGTCCTAAGTATGCTCACACACATCACTATACCAAAATATATCAACAAAAAACACAAAATTAAGTAACCTTAAATTAATTAATATTCTCAAAGAGGAAGCCTGGAGCATACGTTATTTAAACATACCTACATGAAGTATGACAGTAACACTTACTATTGGAAACATTACCATTGTCCTCCATTTCGGAAGCGCAATCAATTTCCATGGCATCTACATCTTCGAGTAAAGTCGGCGCATTCCGAAAATATTTGTGGGCAAGATGTCTGATCAGACGGCATGTGCAAACTAAAGCATTGTTCAACAGAACGAAATAAAGAAACGTAACATAATCAACAGCTCATATTTTATGCAACTAAAGATATGACATACCGGGATTTACAAATAGAATCCAGCCAGCACCCAACAATCTTTGCTTTATCACCAGTAAGTGACAATATTTGATAACACGTCCAATTAGCTCATCATATGTGTATAGGTCTGTATGTGTGTAGACTTGTTTGTTTATTTGTACGGAATACAAAATTATGAAGTGAGTACTTTTCTTCTTGATTAGGATGTTCTTAATTAGAGAACAGAACATTCTTCTCGCTCTGTCTACATTGTTACCACTTTCTTTCTGGTTCATTCTTCAGAATTACGCTTGCTTCATCCGTCCTTCCTCCGTCAACTGATGCTACTCAGTTTTGTGACGTATCTACATCTTTTTGGATTTAGAACTGCATCCGCTGATTGTACCGCGGTTCCTATTCATCTTCCTGTTTCGCGGTTATAAGATTTACAGTACCGACGATTATTTCTAAACGATTCCTTGTCCTCTCAACTATTGTCATCGAAGCTCTCTTGGGTGGTTTCTTAGTTTACACTATTTCATTAACTATGTCGATCCAAGATTTTCATTTCTTGGATGGACGAATGAAAGAGTATCCAAGTTTGAATGTAGTTCTGCATGGTGTAGAAGATGCATAATGGTGAGAGATCAGCACAATCATATTGGAATTCCTTACAAGCACCTTGACACTCCAAAATAATATGCTTTTGTAACAGTGCTTGTTAGTGTTTAGCATTATTGTAAGCAGTTTAATGAAACCCTGGATGAGATTGAAATTCATTGAAAAATCATAATCGAAGAAGATAAATGGTTTGAATTGGCTAGCCTGAAGTATCTTAATAAAGAATCATTTGGACGATGGATGCCTATTCAATAAATCATTTTCAATTCAGAGAGAGATTAAGTAGTGAGATCGAACTCCCAAGAAAAACGGAAGTGCATACAGAAGCATGATCCGAGGTGAGATTAAGAGGTCTCTAGCTAGAGGGCTCAAGAATTTGATCAATGAACTTTACATCTAAAAAGAGCAATAATTGATTGCATCGTTCACACATTACTCTTGCCATTAATTCAAGCTATCCGGGAGACTAGGCTTCTACAGAACATTTTTTTGAAAAAGAGCTAATCCTTCAAGCTCATGTAATCAAGTGGTTTGACGCTATTATATGCAGACTTGTGAATCTGTTTCTCCGTCTAACCTTACGAGAATGTATGTCTACGTATGTGTGTATATATATATATATATATATATATATATATATATATATATATATATATATATATATATATATATATATATATATATATATTCGTGCATAACTTAGACACTCTAGCGAGTACTTAACACTCTTAGCCGTTAGTTCAGTCGACCGCTTTCCATTGTTTCTCTAATGGCGATATTCCTTCTGAGATACATGTATCATATTTCTTTTGCGTTTGAAGAGAATAAGAAAGAAAATCTATTCAGCATGAAATAAATAAATAAATAATCTGAGTGATCTTCCTTCATAAACCCACAAATGAATACATAGCTTCGACTACTCACATGCAATCAAAAAGAAAAGTAAAAATAAAAATTCGTAACTGGTTTGTTAAAAGGTCTTTATGCAATCTGAATATACAATTCGAGAACATACATGTTTTGTTTGTTCTCATGATCAAGTTGTAAAATTATCCTCTAAATGGATTTGCAAACCTAAACGAATGGATTGCAAACCTAAACAAATGTATTGCTTCTGCTTGTCTTGAAAGTCACGATCAACAGTTTTCTTTTTTTATTTAGAATTTTCTTTCGCTCAACTCTCTTGCTTTTCGAGATTACTTGATCAATTCGATCTCCTATAGTTCAATAAACTGTTGAATGAACTGCTGCCTCAGCAATGCGCTTGTCTTCTTCATAAAAACAATGAGAGCGCTACTCCTCTGACTATCCTCGGCCACGGATAACTCCTCTGTTGAAGTCCCTTTAGATTCTCTATCTCTGTAATCGATCCACGCGATCAAAGTGCTATGCATAACTCGGCGTTGCTATGGATAAACTCTTTCTTCAAACTGATTGAGAATCGAAAACTCTCTATAATGGCGTTGCGTTGTCTTCTTCCTCAGGTTAATACACACGCAGTATTTCTATGCTGTTTTATTCACCTGCATGGGATCGCGTACACGTGTGCGCAATAGCTCTGGTACCACATTGTGGGTGCACGCATAGCTACGGCGGCCGCTTTCCTGTATGGACAGACATTGCTACACAGACGAAGAATCGCTGTTTCAGAGACGAAGAATCACTTATACTTCAGCATGCCTCCTCAATGAAAATGTAGGGAAATGTGGAGTATAGAGAGGTGTATAAAAACCAGTGGCGGATCTTAGAAATCACACCCTACGAAAGAAACAGGACGTTAACTGACCTTCTTTCTGCTTTTCCACACATAAAACACTTCTTATAACATTTGAAATTTGTGGAAAAATAATAATTCTCGAGAAGAGGAGGCACTGAATGGCATTATGCCTCCTTTCATTGTCCTGCCAATAGATTGCTGCCAATCTCATCCAGAGTTTGTTTAAACTGCTTTCAATGAAGCTAAACATTAAGAGGCATTGCTACGAGAACATATTATTTTGGAGTTTCAAGACGTTTGTAAGGAATGCCAATATGATTGTGCTCTTTCATGCAGAACTACATTCAAACTTGTATACTCTTTCATTGGTCCATCCCAGAAATGAAAATCTTGGATCGACATAGTTTATGAAATAGAGTAAAATAAGAAACCACCCAAGAGAGCTTCAAGACGATAGTTAAGAGGACAAGGAATAGCAATCATGTAGACATTGCAAGAAGAATGTTATGTTCTGTAATTAAGAGCATCGTAATCAATGTTTTACTATGAATCTCTCATTTCGTTTTTTCCGTTACTAATTTAGGAAATACGTTCATTTCATTTTTTTAAGGGTTTCGTATAACAACAAGAATGAAACATTTGTCTGGTTAAGCACAATATTCATTGAAACGTTTGTCTGGTTAAGCCCAAGAAAAAAAGTATTCATTTTATAATCTTGTATTGCGTACAAATAAACAAACAAGTATACACACATACACGCACATACATACCTATGCACATATGAAGAGTTACTTAGACGTGTTATCAAATATTGTCACTTATTGGTGATAAGACAAAGATTGTTGGGTGCTGGCTGGATAACACAAAGATTGTTGGGTGATGATGTTAAGTTCCTTTATTTCATTTTGCTGTACAAGGCTGAAGTTTGTGCATGTTGTCTGATCAGACATGTTGCCCACAAATATCTTCGGAATGCGCCGACTTTACTCGGTGACGTAGATGCCATGGAAACTGATTGCGCTTCCGAAATGGAGGACAATAGTAATGTTTCCAATAGTAAGTGTTACTCTCATACTTCATGTCATACTTCCAATAGTAATGTTTCCAATAGTAAGTGTTACTACCATACTTAATGTAGCTATGTTTAAATAACAGATACTTCATGTAGGTATGTTTATATAACGAATACTGCAGGCTTACTCTTTGAGAATATTAGTTAATTTAAGGCTATTTATTTCTATGTTTTTTGTTGATATATTTGGGTAGTGATGTGTGCGAACACACTAAGGACAGCCGGGGAAGTTTTTTCCCTCTTTAGGAAGTTTTTTCCCCCGCTTGTATATACGCCTATAACCTATATGGATTACTTACCTTTGTTTATTCTCTTGATAATAAATCTAGTATTGTGTGTTGTGCTCCAAGCTTCTTCTTCTTCTTCCTTGTGTTGTTTGCATGTGTCTGTAGACCTCAAACTTCAACAATTTGTATAAGAGTAGGTCCTTGCTTCATCTAGGGCATCGTCAACACCCCTCTAGCCACAGTATCAGAATCGCACAAAATTTGGTGAGCATACTCAAGCCGATTAAGAGTTTAGAATAGCTTCACACTATGGTGCCAAAATTTTGATATGAGCTCATTTCAGCCTCAAAATGCACTATCACAGTGCCTATGCAAGTGATTTTGTATTTATGTCCTAAGCATATATACACATTTTGTTACAAGCATCTTGAAGTCTACTGCACATTTAGAAGAACTTGACAAGGTAGTTTTGTTCAACTTTTTGAAATACAGTCATTTTTCTACATTAAGGTAATTCAATCAATAGCCATGGCCGAAAGAAATTATATATTTCATGTGTTGGCTATTGAAGATAAGTTGGATGGTACCAATTATCCATTATGGGCACATATGATGTGTCATGTATTGGTCACAAAAGAACTATGGAATATTGTGCAAGATATTGAAAAAAAACCTATTACACCTCCAAATACAATTATTGAAGGTGATGTAGATGGTGTTGAAGATGAAAGTCTTCAAATTCCTCTTTGTGTGGTGGTTCCTATTGCACCTATCATAGAGTACCTTTGATGTGAATCATGGTAGAGATGCTCAAACACATGCATTGATAGCTTTGTCTTTCAAGTGTGCCATTATCCCACATATATGCTCTTGCAAAATAGCAAAGGTTGCTTGCGATATACTTTTCACTTTGTACAAGGCAAGAAATGAGGCTCATGTTGCTTACCTCCAAAAATAGTTGGAGAGTGATCATATGAATGAAGAAGATTCTATGGATAATTCTTTGACAAAGATAAAAGTTTCAAAGAACAATTGATTTTTACTAATGAAGTCTTGCCAGATAGTTCACTTGTACGGATTGTTTTGAATAGCCTTCTAGATTCATATCAAAGTTTTTCTTCTATTTGTTGATGAAAAAATAACATCCAAATGCCTTAACATTTGAGGAGTTAGCATCTATTTTATTGCAAAAAGACCACTCTAGAAAAAACACACCCATTATGCATGTAGCAGATCAAGCTTTCTTAGCTAGTTAGAATGGCAAAGCTAAATGCAAATCATCTACTAGTAAACAAAACTCTGCTAATTCTCCACAGTTCAAAAAGAAAGACAAAGAAGAGAAGAAATAAAAAAAGCAAATTTTTTTTTGCAAATACTCTAAAGGAAATGATCATGTCATAAAGAGTTGTCCCAAATTGGTGTATCACGGCCTCTCTCTCTCTCTCTTTGCCCCTACCTACCTCACCATCTCTCTCTCTCTCTCTCTCTCTCTCTCTCTCTCTTCTCCTACGCGCCTCGCCATCTCTCTCTCTCTCTCTGCCTCTACGTGCCTTGCCATCTCTCTCTCTCTCTCTCTCTTGCTCTCTCCCCGTAGCTCCTGCCACCCCCTCATATTTCCCCCCACAGCCCCCATAGCCACCCCCTGCCACCCCCTCATACTTCCCCCCGCAACTCCCATAGCCACTCCCTCGCCACTCCCTCATATTTCCCCCCTCAGCCCCCACAGGCACCCCCGCCACCCCCTCATACTTCCCCCCGTAACCCCCATAGCCCACCCCCTGCCACCCCCTCATATTTCCCCCCGCAACCCCCACAACCCACCCCACCCCCCCACCCCCTCATATCCCCCCTTAGTCCCCATAGCCACCCCCCGCCACCCCCTCATACTTCCCCCCCAACCCCCACAACCCACCCCCCCGCCACCCCCTCATACTTCCCCCGCAGCCCACACAGCCCACCACCCTGCCACCCCCTCATACTCCCCCACGTAGCCCCCACAGCCCACCCCCCGACCCCCCCCCCCCCAGCACCCCCTCATACCCCCCCCCCCGCCCCCATAGCCCAACCCCCACATGTAGAGCAAGGTGTATATTTTGGCAGGGCAACATCAAAAGGAGAGCTGATCGCTTTACATGAAGGTGGTGCACATGTGAGTCTTTGGAAAAAGCTCATTTATGCAAATATCTATGGATGCCACTTGCAAAGGAAGCCATCTGAGGAGAAAGATGCATTGATGAAGTGCAAGAATGAGCTAGAAATTATGTTAGATGGTATACATGGGGGTTTGATGAACATCCAACGCGAATGATCTTGTGGCAGATAGGGGCAAAACACCACAAAGCTAGAGACTTAATATTTGCCTCTGCTGGAGTCCTCACATGTAGTGAGTTGCTTGCTTCGTGAAGGTAGATTCCCCCCCTCAAACTCCATCCACACCCAACTCCACCCTCTCCCAACTCCACCCACTCCACCCTCCATTCCACCCTCCCACACCTCCCACCACTTCCCACACCACCCACACCACTCACTACCTTCCACCACTCAATATGTAAGATAGGCAAAAGATGATACTGGAGCTTCCGTGACATCAAAAGAAGATTTCTGTCATGGTTAGAAGGTCAAAAGCTACTACAAGAATTATGTGAAGAATTATGTGAAGGATGTGCTTCTGACATAATGAGGATCTCAACTTGCATGCAAAAGTGACAATAAAAGTGTAAGTGGATAAATGACTGTTGCCGCCAACCATTCGTGACAACTGCCTATTTTTGAGTATCTAATTCAAAACTGGAGGCCAGTACCATATTTGACCTACCCCTCCAATTTTGGGAAATCAATCGACGCATATTCAGTGAACGTGGGAAATCCGCAAGGCCCTCTTGGCCTATTGGAGCTTATAAAAGCAATGGACTAGTACTCATTGGGGATATACATATATATGTACGGGGCTTATTTTCGGCATCTCTTTTGGTCCTCTCTTTGCACTCTGTGGCTACAAGCCTACTGTAGGAAGTCACTCTGTGGTGAGGATACAGAGCGTGGGCGTCCCAGTGGAGGGCTAATAGCACTTTAGTGTGAAGAAGAGGCTTGGTTTTGTCATTGAGTGTGAGCTAGTGGTATTTCCGTGCTCTTTCTCATAGAGCAAGTCTTCATCTCTGTGTACTGATCAGTGCACGTCTTCATCTACTTGTGTTCACTTGATCGGATGAATATCTTGTATTGATTCTTTTAGTTCTAGGTTGGCATGTTAGCACAAGCATCAACTTTTGAAGCATTTCTTTTGCCTGTAATCATCTGTTCGGAATAAGGAGCGGTTCCATCCTTCACAATTGTCATTTTTCATTAATCTTCTTTTTGAGTGTCTACATTACTGTGCAACTATTGAGACTTGCCTACTCACAGAAATGTTAAGAGGTATATTTCCCTAAGGAGAACCTCCCTTGAGTAGGTGAAGTACTAGAAGTGCATATTGTCATCTCCTGCTAAAAGTAGATACATCAATACCTCCTCTACAGTTTGCATGCACGGTGGGACCCTTGCATTTCTATGAGAGGCCCTGAGCATAGTAAATAGTCCTTTTCCATTATTTTTTGCCCTATTGCATCTTGCAAGTAGGTACATGACCCATATGCGAGGAGATAAGGAGCCTCTGTGCACGAAGGAGCCTTAAAAAGTCAGTTATATCTTCGACTAGTGAACCAACATCTCCTCTACCTCCTTTGAATTTATGTGTTGATTTGGGTGCAACTCCGCTGTCAAAAGAGAAGCATAGGAGAACATTAGACTTCTCCTCAGATACGTAAGAGGAAACACCAGTCCCAATGGAGGATCTCTCTCACTTACTCTCTTGACTCAATATCAAGTTTCCTACCTTTAAGGGACAAGCTTATGAGGATGCTGATGATCATGTGAGGAGATTCATCTCCTTATGCCATGGACGAGGTTTGCAGAGTAGAGAGGATGCAATGTTGGTACTCTTCCCATCCACATTGCAAGGCCTTGCTGACAAATGGTACAACCAATATGCAGATGGCCATTTTGCTACATGGGAGGCTCTGAAGGCAGCATTCTCACAGACATTTCGACCAAGTGACTCCTTCGAAAGAGCTCTAGATCAGCTAGAGAACCTAAGGCTAAGATTAGGTGAATCCTTTCATGAACTTCACACTAGGACAAAAGCACTTGTTGCACGTCTTCCACATGCTCCAAGTGTTTTCTTGGTTAAAAAATGGATAGAAAAAGCTCTACCCAGGTCATCTCAACAGGAGCTACATGAGTCTCTTAGATTGGATGCAACCCTTAATGATTTTGTTGCAGGGGCATCACACATTGAAGAAGCTAGGCGACATTTTGAAGGGGAAACACAAATTATGCAGCAGAACTAGACCCTATTGGGTAATTGAGTAAAGAACTGGAGGCATTGAGAATTCAACAAAATCACCAAGAAGAGAAGGTCTTGCCACTGCTACGTCGCACTGATGAAGTAGCCCAACTTCGTCGCGAGTTAGAAGATTTGCGGACCACTCAGGATATAAGAAGGCAGATTTGGTGTACAATATGTAACAACCATGGACATTCCAATGCTAATTGTCCTAACAGTGTAAGTTGTCAATTTTGTGGAAAGGACGGCCATGAAGCTAGAGACTGTTACTACCTCAAGGGTACACATCAACGAGGTAACCCTCAAGCTCTAGATTCATATTATGCTAGTACTTCAAATGAACCTAATAGAGAGGAGAATCGTACAACAAAGCCTAGATATAATAGGCCATTGATGTGTTATCGCTGTGGTGAGTATGGCCATATGCAAAATAGGTGTTCCCTTCCAGAAGACGCACCTCCTTGTCAGCATTGTCCGGAGGCCAAGGATCACTATACCAAAGATTGCCCAAGAAGCCGCCCCACTCCAATTCACATGATTGCAGTCTCCCCACAAGTAGAAGCAACCTGTAGAGAGGAACAACAAGGCCTCCAGGATAAAGAGGAGGAAAAGAAGGCTGGGTGGAAGGGCCAAGAAGATATTGAAGGAACTTATGAAAGGATGGCTACTTCACTAAGGGACCAACCAACAAGTTTGCAAGAAGACACACATGAGGTAAACATTGAGCAGATCTTGAAAGGTATTCATCACAAGGTTAGTTTGTATGAACTCATAAAGATGGATTCAAAAATAAGAAGTGACTTATTAAAGATTATACACTCTGCTTACCTGAGCCAACCACCTAGCATAGATGGTTTCATGGTTGATTTTCCCCCTGCACCCCTGGCAGACTACCAAAGCTCAAGGTTATCTGTTTTTATAAAGGATGAAGCTCTCACAGGTGTGATCATAGATGAGGCTCTGGCATTAACTTGATGTCAGATTTCACAATGAGGAAACTGAATTTGAACCCCACCAAGATGGGACCATTCACAATTGACCTAGCAGATCAACATCGGGTTGCGCCGGTTGGCATTATTGAAAAGGTATTGATGATAGTACAAGGTTGTCACTTTGTTCTAGATTTTGTTGTTATTGCACTCCCACAGGAGACTTCTTACCCTTTACTCCTGGGGACACCTTGGCTAAGGCAAGCAAATGCTTTGCAAGATTGGGGGAAAAACAAACTGTGGATTTCAGCAAACACCAATAGCCAACTGCAACTACATTTGGAAGAAGGATTCGATTCAGGGAAAACTACTGGGGTATATTGTGGACACTCAGCTTATGCCCTCTTTACCCCAAGAAGATGATACATTATTGAATTGGATGATGAAAAGCACATAGTGTTGCACGGTGGAAATCAATGAAATAGAAGGAGAGGTTACAGATGAAGGAGTTGCAGAAAAAGGCCACGAAATTCACAAGGAATTAGAGAATGAGAGTTTGCACTTGAATGAAAACATTGAAGGGACAACACATGTAGAAGTATCAGGGAAGGAATGTTATGATCCTGAATGCAGAGAAGATCTCCCCTTTTCGGATATACCTCAAGGATGGACCAGAGAACATATTATAGAGTATAAGCTAAATTCCACTCCTGCATACAGTGGAGATGATTTCTCAAGTAAGACTAGTCCTGAAACACTAGTTCAAGAAGTAAATCTAGGGGATGAAGAGAACCCTAAAGCAGTTCACTTGGCCTCTTGGCTATAGCATTATCCCCCTTTACTGCAGAAGGTAACTTCTTTACTTTTTGCTTACAAAAATGTCTTTGCATGGTCCTACAAAGATCTAACAAGGATACCAGAGGAGCTTGGGTTACACCAAATACCCTTAGTGGAGGGAGCCACGCCTGGAAGAAGTCTTCATGCTATTGGTGCGGTTCTAGCTCAACCATCATCACACAAGGTTGATAGACCTATCTCCTATGCCAGCAGACTACTCACCAAGGCAGAAAGGAACTACAGTACGACTGAAAGGGAAGGTTTGGCTATTGCATTTGCTCTTCAGAAGTTTGGCATTACCTTCTCGATGTACATTTTATAGTCATATCTAACCATCAGCCCTTGAAGTACTTGATAAACAAGCCTAGAGTAGCTATGGTTACTCCTGTTTCAAGAATTTAACTTTGATATTCATATTAAGCCAGGACGAGAGCACTACATGGCAGATCAAGTATCCAGGACTGCAATGAGCAAGAAGGCAACATGTATTAATGATGAACTGGTGGATAGTAATCTCTTCCTAGTAGCAACTCAGGCTGATTGGTATGATGGAATTGTCCATTTTCTCACTACTGGAAAACTCCCAGAACACTTGACACCTATAAAAAAGAGAAGATTGCTCCTTAAAACCAAAGCGCACTCACTTATAAATGGAAATTTATATAGATATTGTCAGGATGGTATCTTGAGAAAGTGTGTTTATCTAGAGGAGGTAACCCTTTTGCTTGAGGCAGCACAGAGTGAAGGGCATCTAAAAGGAGAAGATTTGGCTCACATAATCATCACAAAGGACTATGGTGGCCTCATATCTATCAAGATGCGATCAAGTTTGCTAACGAATGGCACATTTGCCAGAGGTGTGCTCCTATGCCAACCACATTGATTTTCCAACCATTAATCATATCTACAGGATGGATCCCATTTGAACGATGGGGCCTTGATTTCATAGGACCGATTAGTCCAACTGGTCAACGTGGGGGTAAGAAGTATATTTTGATGGCCACATGTTATGCAACTAAATGGATTGAGGCTAAAGCTACTATGGATTGCACAACTTTAACAGTAGCTAAGTTTTTGTATAAACGTATTTTCTCAAGATTTGGTTGCCCACTGGAAATCACTAGTGATAGAGGCACACATTTTGTAAATCAATTGCTCCAATTTATATTTGACAGGTACAAGGTTTTTCATAAAAAGTCTTGTGCTTACTATCCAAGGGCAAATGGCCAAGCAGAAAGCTCCAATAAGATTTTGATTGGGTTGCTGCGCAAATTATCTTTTGATCATCAAAGTTTTTGGCCACAAGCATTGATTGGTGTAATGTGGGCTTTCCGAATGACAAGAAGGGGAACCACTGGTGAGAGTCCATTTCGCTTAGTATATGAAAAAGAGGCATTAGCACCATTAGAATTTATTATCAAAAAAGAATTTGGAACCAAAACCATTGGAATTGAACCTCCAATTAGGAGACTGGTGGCATTAGAAGAATACAGAGAAGGAGCAATGCAAAAACTTCAGGTAACACAAGAAGAGCGCAAGAGACTGCACGACAGGTATCTTAGGTCCAATGAAGTACAGGAAGGATCCTTGGCTTTGGTGCATCAGATCCCAACAGTTTCAACCAAATTGGCACCCAAATGGATAGGACCATATAGGGTGGTAAAGGTATTACCACATGGAGCAGTACATCTGGATGATTTACAGGGTAAGAGGATACCCCTCGTTAATATCTCCAAGGTGAAGAATTACCTGGATTAAGTCAAAGGGGAAACACTTTGTTCACTGTATATACCGTATTTCATGTAGTGTTTGTAGTTTATTTTGGTCTTATTGAAATAAGAAAATAAGGAGGAATTGCATCGGAACGGTGCAAAAACTTGATGTGGGAGTCTGTATGGCAGCATCTCTCTCTCTCTACCCCTACATGCCTCGCCATCTCTCTCTCTCTCTCTCTCTCTCCCGATAGCTCCTAACACCCCGTCATATTTCCCCCCAGCCCCCACAACCACCCCCCGCCACCCCCTCGTACTTCCCCCCGCAACCCCCACAGCCACCCCCCTTGCCACCCCCTCATATTTCCCCCACAGCCACCCCCCGCCACCCCCTCATACTTCCCCCCGCAGCCCCCATAGCCCACCCCCCACCACCCCCTCATATTTCCCCCCGCAGCCCCCACAACCCACCCCCCCGCCACCCCCTCATATTTCCCCCCTCAGCCCCCACAGCCACCTCCCACCACCCCTTGATACTTCCCCCGTAGCCCCCACAGCCCACCCCCCGCCACCCCCTCATACTTCCCCCGCAGCCCCCGCAGCCCCCCCCTCCCCCCCCCCTCCCCCCCCCCGCCACCCCTTCATACTTCCCCCCATGGCCCCCACAGCCCACCCCCACATGTAGAGCAAGGTGTATATTTTGGCAGGGCAACATCAAAAGGAGAGCTGATCGCTTTACATGAAGGTGGTGCACATGTGAGTCTTTGGAAAAGCTCATTTATGCAAATATCTATGGATGCCACTTGCAAAGGAAGCCATGTGAGGAGAAAGATGCATTGATGAAGTGCAAGAATGAGCTAGAAATTATGTTAGATGGTATACATGGGGGTTTGATGAACATCCAACGCGGATCATCTTGTGGCAGATAGGGGCTAAAAACCACAAAGCTAGAGAATTAATATTTGCCTCTGCTAGAGTCCTCACATGTAGTGAGTTGCTTGCTTCGTGAATGTAGATTTCCCCCCTCAAACTCCACCCACACCCAACTCCACCCTCTCCCAACTCCACCAACTCCACCCTTCATTCCACCGTTCCACACCTCCCACCACTTCCCACACCACCCACACCACTCACTACCTTCCACCACTCAATATGTAAGATAGGCAAAAGATGATACTGGAGCTTCCGTGACATCAAAAGAAGATTTCTTTCATGGTTAGAAGGTCAAAAGCTACTACAGGAATTATGTGAAGGATGTGCTTCTGACATAATGAGGATCTCAGCTTGCATGCAAAAGTGACAGTAAAAGTGTAAGTGGTAAAAGTGTAAGTGGATAAATGACTGTTGCCTCCAACCATTCATGAAGACTGCCTATTTTTGAGTATCTAATTCAAAATTGGAGGCCGGTACCATATTTGACCTACCCCTCCAATTTTGGGCAATCAATCGGCACATATTCAGTGAACGTGGGAAATCGGCAAGGCCCTCTTGGCCTATTGGAGCCTATAAAAGCAATGGACTAGTACTCATTGGGGATATACATATATATGTATGTGGCTTATTTTCGGCATCTCTTTTGGTCCTCTCTTTGCACTCTGTGGCTACAAGCCTACTGTAGGAAGTCACTCTATGGTGAGGATACAGAGCGTGGGCTTCCGAGTGGAGGGCTAATAGCACTTTAGTGTGAAGAAGTGGCTTGGTTTTGTCATTCAGTGTGAGCTAGTGGTATTTCCGTGCTCTTTCTCATAGAGCAAGTATTCATATCTGTGTACTGATCAGTGCAAGTCTTCATCTACTTGCGTTCACTTGATTGGATGAATATCTTGTATTGATTCTTTTAGTTTTTGGTTGGCATGTTAGCACAAGCATCAACTTTTGAAGCATTTCTTTTGCCTATATTGTAATCATCTGTTCGGAATAAGGAGCGGTTCCATCCTTCACAATTGTCATTTGTCATTAATCTTCTTTTTGAGTGTCTACATTACTGTGCAACTATTGAGACTTGCCTGCTCACAGAAATGTTAACGGGTATATTTCCCTAAGGAGAACCTCCCTTGAGTAGGCAAAGTACTGGAAGTGCATATTGTCATCTCCTGCTAAAAGTAGATACCCTAGTACCTCCTCTACAATTGGCACCAAAAGAGGCAAAGAAAAAGTAGGCTAGAATGGTTGTTGTAGAGGTCTCTACATCCAAAAGAGAGTCTACTAATCTTGTGCAAGATGAAGAATGGGCATTTACTATTATTTGCACTTATGACCCATCTTCTCATGAACATGGCATTTCTATAGTAGACTCAGATGTTTGGTACTTTGTTAGTGGGAAACTAGACATATTACCTCATACCATAGTTTCTTCAGTTCATTTGAGCATGCCCCTCTAGGAAATACCATCACATGTGCC